>WNWU01000031.1:3305396-3324718 GCA_012654045.1 Ptyas mucosa
CTCCCTGTAAAGGTCAAATATTTATTTTATTTTATTTTATTTTATTCACTTTTCGTAGGTCTTTGTGTATTTTTGTTTCATCCAGGTTTTTCCTACGTAAATCAAGATCTTTATACAGCCATGGTTCAGTGAAATCTCATTCACTAGATTTTTTGGCTTTATCAGACATCAAAGCAGCATTTTGCTGTTTGTTGTTTCTGGGCTTTTTTAATAAATATATATTTATAATATATATAAATAAATAAAATGATACTTTAAAACTCTACGTTTGGAGCATTTTAGACTCATAAGTGATAAGGAATGAGAGACCCAAAACAATTTGACAGCCATTGGACAGAAAAGAGGCAACACCAGAGATGTTAAATGGGTTGTTGGAATTAATTATGAAAGTAATAACTCCAGTTCACAAAGAATTAATCACTGGGCATGTCCTGAGTTAATGAATGAGAAAAGAATGTTAAGGCTACCATGCTATGACTGAGGAAATGAAGGTTTAAATCTTTTCCCAACGATGAAGCTTCGATGACCTTGGACCTATGGGAAGGCTATTTATCCACTAATGACTCATAGCAACTTTTAATGTCACCAGGCCATCCTTGAAGTGATATAATGCTTATTGTTATTTTGGCAAAGCAATAGCTGGATGACTGCAGCAGACACCATAAGTCACTGGTGGGAATACTGCCTTAGTGGACTCTACCTTAATATAGGTTGATGGAAAAGTAAATTGTGGATTACTCTGATTTAATGGCCCACATCTGAAGCTTCAAATGGAATGGAATGAAATGGAATGGAATAACAGAGTTGGAAGGGACCTTGGAGATCTTCTAGTCCAACCCCCTGCTTAGGCAGGAAACCTTACACCACTTCAGACAAATGGTTATCCAACCTCTTCTTTCTTTCTTTTCTTTTTTTGTAATTTTTTTAAAAATTTTTTAAAAAACATAAACATAAAATACATCTTTTTAGAACGAAGCATTGATCTGGTCATAAATTGATACAATTACAAATTCATCTTTAACAACGACTCATCTCCACTAATCATCATCTTATACAAATAATTTTTTAAAAAATAAAACAGAGGAAAAAAACCCCAGCTCACAATAACTCTCTCAAAACAATTGCCTTTCTATTATTTCACCTCAGATCTTAATTTCCAAATAACACAACTTAATGTTTTACACAATTGTTTCCCTAAATTCTATCTATTTTATAATGCCATTATCCAAGAACCCATTACTTAAATTTTTAAATCCTAACTCAATATCATTCCATTGTCTTTTCTTTTTATTTAGATGAATGTATCTTAGAAATATAAATCATTACTATTATCATAATCAATATCTTAACTATCATTCACAAAATGGAATGGAATGGAATAGAATAGAATAGAATAACAGAGTTGGAAGGGACCTTGGAGGTCTTCTAATCCAACCCCCTGCTTAGGCAGGAAACCCTACACCACTTCAGACAAATGACAACATCTTCTTAAAAACTTCCCGTGTTGGAGCAATCACAACTTCTGGAGGCAAGTTGTTCCATTGATTAATTGTTCTGTCAGGAAATTTCTCCTTAGTTCTAAGTTGCTTCTTTCCTTGAATAGTTTCCACTCATTGCTTCTTGTCCTACCCTCAGGTGCTTTGGAGAATAGCTTGACTCCTTCTTCTTTGTGGCAGCCCCTGAGATATTGGAACACTGCTATCATGTCTCCCCTAACCCCTCGAAGAGGAGTTTCTTCTCTTGAAAAAGATACAAATTACCTAGTCACTGACTCAACAATAACATGGAATAATAGAGCTGGAAGGGACCTCAGAGAACTTCTAGTCCAACCCCCTGCTCAAAACAGGAGAACTTATACCATCCTAGTCAAATAGTTGACCAGTCTTTTCTTGAGAACCTCCAGAGATGGAGAATCCACAACTCAGAGAGGCAGGATGTTCCACTTCCATTAATTGTTCTCAGTGTCAGAATATTTCTCCTTACTTCTAGGCTGCTCTCTCTTTTACAAGCTTCTTCATTCATTACTTCTTATCCTACACTCTAGTGCTTTGCCGAATGAATCAATCCTCTCTTCACCGTGAAAGCTCCTCAAATATTGGAAGACATGTACCTTATCATGTTCTTCCTGATCCTTCTCTTCCATAGGCTAGACGTGGCTAGTTCCTTCAACTATTCCTCACACAATTTAGTCGGCCAATCCCTTATTTATTTTTTACCCTTTTTCTGCCCAGATAACTCTGCAGTTTTAGAAAATACATTGTAAACATTAGAAAATACCATTTTTTCCTAAATTAATTTCCATTCTGTTCTAATAGCCGGATGTGATTTCAACTGCATGCATGGAATTTTTGGAGGCATCTTAAAACAGGTTTCTTTTTCTGGGTTTCCACAATTGCCCACCATATAATACTAAAGAAAATTTGTAATCTCTATAATGTGTTCCTGACTGGGGATATAAGCAGAGGTGGAATTCAGCCGGTTCGGACCGGTTCAAGTGAATCGGTACCTCCGATGATCAGCTGGCCCCACCCACCTACCCTTGCCCTATCCTGTCCTTTATTTCCGGCTTTTTAGCTCATCTCAATCACATGGCACAGCTGATTTCTCCCCCCCTCGCTGTTCTGTTTAACATTGCTGACTTGGAAGCAGCTGAGCTTCTAAATGCTCCATTTTCAGTGTGAGGCATGCGCTCACTGAACAAGTTGTTAAACCGGCAGCATTCCACCATTGGTCATAAGCACACCCATGGAAGGCTGTTTTCATATTCCCCCTAATCCTTCTGTTCGATAGGCTAGACATACCTAACTCCCTCAACCATTCATCATACAATTTAGCCTCCAAACCCTTTATCATCTTTGTTGCTCTTCTCTGCACATTTTCTAGGGCAGGGGTCCTCAACCTTAAATACTCAAAGAGCCATTTGGACCCGTTTCCCACAGAAAAGAAAACACTGGGAGCCACAAAACATGGGTGGGCATGGCCAACTCGAAGTCACTCACTTCCACCAGTCACCTGACCGCCCCCCAGCCACACCTACCTAGCTGGTCATTAGGGCAAGGAATCAGTTGTTAAAAAACACCAGGAACCACAAAATTCTTTTTCATTTCATTTTTTTCATTTCATTTATTTAGATTTATATACCGCCCTACTCCCGAAGGACTCAGGGCAGTGAACAGGCACAGAATAAAATACATAGATACAAAAGTTAAAACAAATAAAACCAAATTAAATAGTTTAGCCCAAAACAATTAAAAACCCAATAATTTAAAAGCAGATTAAAAATTTCAATTTAAAAGAATTTAAAAGAAAAGGAGAGAAGGTTAGGCCAGGCCGGCTTGCTGAAATAGAAGAGTCTTAAGCGCATGGCTCTCTCCCCTCCCTCTCTCCCTCCTCTCTCCCTCTCTCTCTATAACTCTCTATGTCTATGTCTCCCTCTCTCTCCCCCTCTCTCTGTATCTTTCTGTCTCTGCCCTGGCCGCTTCTCCATCTCCCGCCATCGCCCTTACCTTCTCAGGCCAGGTGAGGAGTGACTGGGAGGGGAGGATGAGGGGCGGGGCCAGCCAATGGTGGGATCACCTGACGGGGAGCCACAGCAGAGGGCCCAAAGAGCCACATGCGGCTTTGGAACCACAGGTTGCTGACCCCTATTCTAGGGTCTCCACATCTTTTTTTTTTGTACCGTGGTAACCAGAATTGCATGCAGTATTCCAAGTGTGGCCTCACTGGTACAGTATAAAGTGTCATGATCACATCCTGTGATCTTGATGTTATCCCTCTGTTGATGAAGTCCAGGACTGCATTGGCTTTTTTGGCACATGCAGCACATGGCACAAGTGACCTTGGGCTAGTCACTTTCTCTGCCTCCCTAAGAAAGAGGTGATAGCAAATCACTTTTGAAAACCATTGTCAAGAGAAGTGCAGTGACTAATCCGGGCAATTGCCAGAAGTCAAAAACTGACTTGAAGACATAAACACGTATACCCACAAAGTTGATTCCTCAATATCAAAGGCAATAAATGAAGCATGTGTAAATTATTGGTGACTGAGATAATGCAAGCATTATGCACGAAAATGAAATATCCAGAGGTGATGAAACTATTCATCTTTTATTTATTTATTTATTTATTGGTTTGATTTATATGCCACCCTTCTCCGGAGACTCAGGGAGGCTTACAATGCGTTAAGCAATCGCCATCATACTTTTGTATATACCTGCTTAGTAGGGCTTTCGGCCGCCCCTAAGCAGTGTTCTTTTTTATACAAAGTCAGCTTATTGCCCCCACAATCTGGGTCCTCATTTTACCTACCTCGGAAGGATGGAAGGCTGAGTCAACCTTGAGCCTGGTGAGATTTGAACTCGCAGTAATTGCAGGCACCTGGCATCTAAGTGCTACTTAACAGTACTTTAGTCCGCTGCACCACCAAGGCTCTTTTTTTCTGATTTAACGTCTTTCTCTCCCTTTAAGACTTGTGTGCTTTTATTCGAAACAAATTCTGTTGTACAGACTGGACTTTAAGTAACTTTCCATGCTGTGGTTTGGTGTGTGCTAAATATTTCACCATGTTTCATTCACCTTGGTGTGTATTGTTAAGACCTTTCTGTGGCTTAGTCTTTCCCCCAGGAATCCTATAAATTAATCATTGGATGTGTTGTCAGCACTGTGGGAGATGCTTGTAAACAGCTTTTGCTAACACTTAATTAAACTAACCTTTTACTCGTGAAGGTTGAAATCCATTCCAGTCCATGGGACCAACATATCAACCCAGTCTGTTCATTTCAGGTCTTTATATAGATCTTATTTCTTTAGGGCCTGGACAACCTCCAAATCATATAGCTTTGTGGCTTTAAGAACATTGTATGAGTGCTCTACTAAAATTATAGCAAAGGTGATATGATTGTTGTTGTTTTTTCTGGTAGGGCTGCATGAGAAATTTAATATATAAGAATCCAAGTGACACCAAATGGACAGAAGACAGAAAATGATCGAGGGAGTCCCATATAGGCACAAGAGCCAGAAAGCTGATATCAGTTGAAGCCAGACAAGGCCAAATGACAGTTGATAAGGAATTAAAGAATGACCATGCAGCAAGTTTTACTTAACTCAGTCATGACAACAGCCAGTGAAC
Organism: Ptyas mucosa; assembly: GCA_012654045.1. NCBI lineage: Eukaryota > Metazoa > Chordata > Lepidosauria > Squamata > Colubridae > Ptyas > Ptyas mucosa. The sequence continues at coordinate 3,310,524 of WNWU01000031.1, forward strand.
ATATAGACTCTCCTATTCCAGCAAGCCGGCCTGGCCTAACCTTTTTCCCCTTTTCTTTTAAATTCTTTTAAATTGAAATTTTTAATTTGTTTTAAATTATTGGGATTTTTAATTGCTTTGGGCTAAATTATCTAATCTGATTTTATTTATGCTTCTAACTTTTGTATCTATGTATTTTATTCTGTGCCTGTTCACTGCCCTGAGTCCTTCGGGAGTAGGGCAGTATATAAATCTAATAAAATAAAATAAATAAAATAAAATAATAAATAAATATAGGACGTGATAACTGAAGTGTTGGATGATGGAGGGCTTCTGGCACAAGTTAAATGAAGGTCTGTAGAAGAACCTGTCAGCAGATATCATTTATGCACACAACCATTTTAACAATGTTAAATGTCTTCTCCAACATTCCTTACATTACCTGGTCAGCACCATAGTGGAACTTGGTGACTAAGAATACAGGAGTATGTTTAGTAATTGCTATCAATAAAGATAGGAAGTTAACAAAGACTTTCTTCTGTGCTTTGTTTTTGAGTTTTTCCTTATTGCATAATATCCCAAAGCTCAAATCTGTAACAAGAGCAAAACTAGAGCTGTCGTTGTAGTTGAAATACATCTCTGGACAATTTGTGTCTTAACTGATGGATACTCCTGCCTGTACTTCTGTCTGCTGGACTCTCAGGCCCATACAAAATCATTGTACGATTCTTGCATCTTCTATTCTCTGCCCAAGGGATGCGGTGGCTCAGTGGCTAAGACGTTGAGCTTGTCGATCGAAAGGTAGGCAGTTCAGCGGTTCGAATCCCTAGTGCCATGTAATGGGGTGAGCTCCCGTTACTTGTCCCAGCTTCTGCCAACCTAGCAGTTCAAAAGCATGTAAAAAATGCAAGTAGAAAAATAGGGACCACCTTTGGTGGGAAGGTAACAGCATTCCGTGTGCCTTTGGCATTGAGTCATGCTGGCCATATGACCACAGAGATGTCTTTGGACAGTGCTGGCTCTTCAGCTTTGAAACAGAGATGAGCACCGCCCCCTAGTGTCGGGAACAACTGGCACATATGTGCAGGGGGAACCTTTACCTTTACCTTTTATTCTCTGTCCAGCTACAAAATTGCTGATGTTCTATCATTTTATCTTCATAGGGTTTTCAGAGTTGCTTTATGAAACCTTTCTTTCCTTCTAACACTTATTCTGAGCCCTCATGGCACAACTGATAGGCAGAAGTCGATTCTGTTCATACATGGTGCATCATATGCAAATTCGTTTCCAAATCTTCTGATCAGCTATTGAACCTGGTGGTCAGGCTTTCAGGGTAGCAGGAAGGAGCCTACCAGGTTGAATTCAGTTCACCACACCTGGCTATTCATATCACAGGAATCTGATACAGAGTTATCTTTTTTAAAGTTAAAAAATAGTCTTTTAACAGAGGATGGATGATTATAACTAAAACTGTAAAAGAAATACTGATTTCTATTTCTTCATTGATTTTTAAATGATAAAATGTAAGGTGTACTACTAGAGTTCTGCTGACTTAGAAAAAGAAACAGAATCTAAACGACTCACCAAATAGAATTGTGCAAAGGCCCTCCTAGCCATAGTTCCTACCTCCTTGAATAGGAACCATGAATCTAGGAAGACTGCCAGATTGTTGGTAGATTCTGACTGGGGCAGTACATTCCCATTGTGAAGAAAGATGGAACATCTCTGGGATATGGTGGCCCTCAAATTTAGAACCACTTGATCTTGTGAGAACATTGGTGGCAAACAGCCAAATCTTGTAATTTCATCTTAGTTCGAGAATGCTTAACCAACAAAAATACAGATCTGTGCTAACACTGGCTAAAGAGCTTAGCCCAAGCCTCTCAGCAAGGCATTCCATTTCATCACTCAGCACTACTTCATTTCATAAGAACATCCGACCATCGTAAGGTGGTCTAATCCTATTGAAGGTGGAAACAGGTACTCTTTGAAGCAATTTGAAACTACCTTTAGAGGGAAGTTTGGAGTAACAGTTAAAAACCCAGGCTTGAAAGCAGGAGACTATGAGTTCTCATTTTGTCTTAAGCATGAAACTAGCTGGGTGACTTTGGACCAGTCGCTCTCCCTCAGCCCTTGGAAAAAGTCAATGGCAAACCATATTCACAAATATTGCCTAAAAAACATCAAGAATTTGCCTTTGCTGCTGCTAGGAGTCATGAATGAGTTGATTGAATTCTAAATCTCTATTTTGACATGATGACATATCTGCTGGTTACTATTTTAAAAAAAAAACCTTAATGGTTGGAGGAAAAGGGGGGCGGGAAAGGACAAGGGAAGATTAAATAATGGTTAAATTAGGTGGAGAGAAATGGGAAGAAATGGGAAGAAATAAAAATTGTGGAAAGGAAATTAGGTACATGTTTATGTCAAATGTAAATAAAATAATTAGAATAATATAATATATTATAATGGTATATATATGATATATTAGAAATATATGTATAAAAGATATATTAAGATAAGAGAGAGAAAATATATAAATATGGATTCCCGACGCGAAACTGTTGAAAAGAAGATGTAAATATCTGTTTTTATTTGTTTAAAAAAAACTGTTTAATAAAATATATTTTTTAAAAAAAACCTTCAATATTCCCATGTTCATAAATCTTTTCTTTCTGAATATTTCAATAGCAATAGCATTTAGACTTATATAGACAACTCCCCAGTCCTTTACAGCACTTTCTAAGCAGTTTACCAATGTCGGCATATTGTCTCCAACAACTTGGGTCCTCATTTTACCAATCTCGGAAAGATGGGAGGCTGAGTCAACCTTGAGCCAGTCAGGATCGAACTGCTGGCAGTGGGCAGAGTTAGCCTTCAATATTGCATTCTAACCACTGCGCCACCAGGGCTCTATAAAATTACACGGTCCTGCTGTGAAAGAGTTAATATGCCGGTTCCATTCAATGAGATTTTTTAAAAGATAGAAAGGGGGACAAAGGAAATGTGAAGTTATTGGTAAAAAGCCTGAAATTTACTTATGCTGCCAGGTAAATGTTCAAACAGCCTTGCAACAGAAAGGACATTGAACAAATGGCTTTTTCTCTGTTTGTTTTAGGAGACAACTCAAGTTCCCCAAACAATCTCAAGAGGTAAGAAAAAGGCCGTATTAAATATTTATTTTTGTTGTGCCATGGGCCATAAATTTCTATTCATTTAAAAAAAAATATCAGTGGAAATATATGAGTACATGGAGGAGGCTGAGTTTACGCTTAAACCAAGATATGCTTTGTTAAATCAATAAATGATGACTGCCAGGACCAGATACAAGCTTCAAGCAATCAATAGCCCCATTTTAAAATGGCTACCATGGGGAGAGTGATCTGTTCAAAATGGTTGCCTTGGAGGGTGCAGCCAGTCACACAAGGAAAATCAATGGGGTTGCTCACTGTAATTTACATTTTTTCTCCCAGGGTATTGTGAACCATCCCAGCCTAACTTTTTCTTTCCCTAAAAATTGGAATAATCCCAAGCAAAACACTGGGCTGTAGCCAACTACCATTTAAACGTTTCTGCACTTACCTTTTTTAGCTATAGTATATATTACTAAAACTCTCATGTACGTTCAATGCTTTGTAACCTTTAATTGGATGAAACGATACATCCCAGAGCAACCACTTTTGAATCAATGTACTTCAAATGGGATAACTCACGGGATGCTTCCAAAATCTGGAACCCGAGGAACCTCCTACTGGCCTCCCACCGCCCAGTGCGCTCACATAGGGCTGCCCTCCTCCGAGTCCCCTTGGCCAGACAGTGTCGGCTGGCGGTCCCCAGGATGAGGGTGTTCTCTGTGGTCGCACCGGCCCTCTGGAATGGGTTGCCCATTGGACTCCGGACGGAACCCGACCTCCGCACCTTCTGCATCGCCTAAAGACATGGCTCTTTCAGCAACTTCCCTGATCTGCCGTGGATTTTAACTGTGGATTTGGGGATTTTAAATTGGTTTTTAATATTATTTAATCTTTATCTATTGTCGGGTTGTTTTATTGCTGTGAGCCGCCCTGAGTCCTACGGGAGAACGGTGGCATATAAATCTGACAAATAAATAAATAAATAAATAAACCCATAAGACTGAAATTTGGCAAACTTGTAGCCACTTCAGTGCCACCATGCCTTTCACTAACTACACTGTCCTAGAAACCCATAGGTTGCATAGTCCAAGAGAAGATGGGAAGGACATATCCCCATCATCTTTCCCACCTTCCTCTGGCTCCTGTGCTCAATTGGCTGGCATCAAGGCCCAAGAGACAAGTAGCCATTGGGTGCTTTGGCACTGAGGCCAGAATTTGAACTATCTTAATGGTGGTGGCCAATGAGAGAAGAAGGAAGGAGTGACTCAGATGCAAGATAGGACTGGTTGTGGGATGTGGGAAGTCAAAGGGTGGGCCCTCTTCCTTCCTGAAGGGAAGGAGCCCCTGGGAAAATGCTGGAATGGGGAGAGTGATGCAGGTCTCCCACTGTTCCAGTCCCTATTCCATGGGTCAAGAAGGGGAGGAGGAGGTGGTGGTGGAGGCTTCATAAGGACTCTCCTTAGGATTGTGAGACAAGCAATGCAAGCCTATGTTATATGCAGAAAGAAAGTTGTCTGGGATATTTTGTGGACAATTCTAATTCGAGAGCAACATGGTGGCATATACATTTAATTAATGAATTAAATGCTAAAACTGAAAAAACCGGTGACCCACCAAGGCAAAGTATCACAGCCATCCATCTCTTTCTGCTTGTCATCCATTGATTCATTCTCAAGTAGAATGGAAGAGAAAGGGATACTTAAGGAGACATCATACAAGATGTATTCATTTTGCTACCCCTTAACTCAGGAGTGTCAAACTCACGTCATCACCGTGGTGTCATGTGATGTATCAGGACTCCCCCCCCCATTTGTTAAACCGAGTGTGGGCATGGCCAGCGTGTGATGCATCTGGCTCATGGATTGGGAGTTTGACAGTCCTGCCTTAACTCATAAAAGCTTGTCTTATCACTTAGTCTGCTGGCAAAGAAAGAATCAGAATGCCAAGAACAATTTTCAATGACTTAATGAGGCAACTGGGTTGACTCTGCATGCGACCAACTGATTTGGTAAATTCTTTGGAAGATTGGTGTCAGCCCTGAAGCCATATTGGAGCATATGCACGGTCACTCATGCCCTCGTTACATCTTGCCTGGACTACTGCAACGCTCTCTACATGGGGCTCCCCTTGAGGAGCACCCGGAGGCTCCAACTGGTTCAGAATGCGGCCGCGCGGGTGATTATGGGAGCGACGGGGCGCTCCCATGTAACGCCTGTCCTGCGCGAGCTGCATTGGCTCCCGTTGGTCTTCCGGGTGCGCTTTAAGGTATTGGTTCTCACCTTTAAAGCGCTCCATGGCTTAGGGCCAGGGTATTTACGAGACTGCCTGCTGCTACCGATAACCTCCCACCGGCCAATACGCTCTCACAGAGAGGGCCTCCTCAGGGTGCCGTCAGTCAAGCAATGTCGGCTGGCGGCCCCCAGGGGGAGAGCCTTCTCTGTGGGGGCACCCGCCCTATGGAATGAGCTACCTCCTGGAATAAGACTGATCCCGGACCTTCGTACCTTCCGCAAAGCCTTGAAGACTTACTTATTCCAGCAAGCCGGCCTAGCTTAAATGGTTTTAAATTGGGATTTTGAATTTTATAGACTTGGGGTTTTAAATTGGGAGGCCGATCGATTTAATATCTTTTATTTTATCTTAATTTTTGTATTGTATGTATTTTAATTCTGGCTGTCCCCCGCCCTGAGTCCCTTCTGGGAGAAGGGCGGGATACAAATTAAATAATAATAATAATAATAATAATAATAATAATAATAATAATTATTATTATTATTATTATTATTATTATTATTTTCAGGGCTGCCACAGCTAGGCCAGTTGAAGCTGTGGGAACAGGAGAGGGAAATAGAGAGAACTGGGGACTGGTAGCCAAAATAAAATTCTTTCTCTTGTGAGCCAAGGACGTTCTCACCAGGTGCTGGGGAGGCATGGACTGAAGCCAATTGGAGTTGGGACTATGACCTGGTTGGATCATGCGATGGACATGTGGACTGGAGGAAAGAACTTTGGGCTTTGATTTGGGTGGGGAAAACCTCGGGTCTTTCAGAATTGGGTTTTCACCAGCTGTGCCAATATGACATGCCTAATAAATTCATGCTTTGAGGAAACTCCAGACCTTGGAGTTTTGATTGAGTTGGGTCTGTTACTTGGAACCCTGACAATTGGATTAGTAGAGTAATGTTTCCGGTGAAAGAAGGTAGCAATGTCTCTCTTGGGACACTGTGATTTTTAACTGTTTTTCACCTGAATTTCCACAAGTGACTTTCAGAGGTTTTGAAGATCACATATCGGGTGCTTGGAGGAACATGAATGCTTCAAGTTGCCCTCCACAAAAAAGGCAAACAAGCAATCAAACTTCAAATGTTCAGATGCTTCAGTTGGTTGGCATGAATATTCTGACTTTCTCTCAGTTACTCAATGTGGACAAAATAAAGACCTATTAGGAAGACAGGAAAAGAAAAATGGGTTGGGAGATGAAAAGAGCAAGAAAGAAAAGGAGAAAATAAGAATAATCTATTTATTAGGATTATGAGAAGACAGAAAGGGGAAGTCAGTTTTCTATCTGCCTGGCTAGGTGGCTCAGTGGCTAAGACGCTGAGCTTGTTGATCAGAAAGATCGGAGGTTCGGCAGTTCGAATCCTTAGTACAGGTCTCCTGCGTGAGCAGGGGGTTGGACTAGATGACCTCCAAGGTCCCTTCCAACTCTGTTACCGTTAAATCCCAGAGTGCCTAGCTGGAATATAAATGATAGGAAGGGAGAAAGAGAAGAACAGGAAGAAGTAACAAAATAACAGACAATTTTACTAATTTAATCCAAATTATTCTTCATGGGATAAAGGGTGTCTACATTATTCATTCTTGTGAATAAGAAAAATTCCAGAGAAAGGACTTTAAGGATTAGAAAAGTTCAACATAATAGTACTGAAGACGTTTCTGTTCAAACTCTCTCTTAAAGAAGCTGAACAGCACAACTGGATTTAAAAGACTGTAAGGATATAAAATATAAGAAGCTCATTAATCTCATCCAAGAAACTGGTGGTGATTATTCATAATTCCAATGTCTTAACTTTTATAAGGTATATATTTATGGAATAATGCCAGTCAGAAAAATGTGCAATAGCTAGGATAAGAGCATCAAACGCTTTCACTGCTGCCCATTGTCTTTAGCTCTGCAGGAAATAAAGAAATCCCCCAATTATGACTTTCCACACTCTTTCTTCTTCTTCCCAACTAAGCATAAGGACTCTGTGAATGATGTTACACCCACCAGGCCTCTTCCTTTGAAAAGGATTATTGTAAGGGCCATGGGTTATTTCTCACATTAAAGCTTGTGACAGTGTTTTGGTCAACTTGTATGTTGCACTAGTATTCATGCTGCATGTGCAATCCTAAAATTTTCATGAACAAATGTAGAAGGATATGGAAAAGGAAAGTAATATTTAAGGTTGTCGAATCAGAATAAAGTGTACATAGTCTTAGTTTTGGCTGTTGTGTTTAAAATTGATCTGTAAGATCATTAAATGCCATTCCAATTCAGTTTTGGAGAAGAAGAAGGCGAAGCTGCTTTTTGGAGGACAGACAGAAAAGTTAACATATTATAGTTAAAAGTATGTGAAATGACACACATCTGAAGAAATGACATGGTGAACACCAGGGGTGGGTTCTAATTTTTTTTACTACTGGTTCTGTGGGCGTGGCTTATTTTGTGGGCATGGCTTGATGGTCATGTGACAATTCTTTAGGATTTAGCAGAGGTATTGGTCTACCAGGCTTTTAACTGCTTGCAGAGCTGTTCCGGTCTACCCATTTGTTTTTGGAGGCACTGGTCTACCCATCTATTTTTGGAGGCACTGGTCTACTCATTTGTTTTTGGAGGCACTGGTCTACCCATTTGTTTTTGGAGGCACTGGTCTACTTATTTGTTTTTGGAGGCACCAGCCTATTCATTTGTTTTTGGAGGCACCGGTCTACCCATTTGTTTTTGGAGGCACTGGTCTACCCATTTGTTTTTGGAAGCACCGGTCTACCCATTTGTTTTTTGGAGGCACCGGTCTACCCATTTGTTTTTGGAGGCACTGGTCTACTCATTTATTTTTGGAGGCACTGGTCTACCCATTTGTTTTTGGAGGTACCGGTCTACCCATTTGTTTTTGGAGGTACCGGTCTACCACCAAACTGCCTTTTAACACTGATCAGCTGTAGGGCGGCCCTTTGAAGCCCCGTGGCAAGAGTTTAAACAGTTTTTTTTCCTTCTAGTTGATCAGCTGGGACTCGGGAGGCAGCAATAGATTGAGGGTGGGGCCAAATAAAAGGTAAGAATAACGCTGGGGGGGGGGGGAGCTCCCAAACAAAAAGAACTGGTTCAGTGACATCAAATCGTCAGTGCTACTAGCTCAGCCGAACCGGGCCGAACCGGGAGGAACACCACTGGTGAACACATGTGTTCAATAAAGCCAGAATCTAAAATTACCTGACTGTAACATATTTTAAAATGCTTTATCTTTTTAGATGTTTTGTCTCAATTCTTGGATTTCCCTTCCAATTCAAAACAGAACTAATTAAAAAAACATATTAAGATTGTTTTTTCACCCTTCGTAATTGATCACCTAGTTTTATCCTTGTTCTTCATCCATGGGCTATGTCTCTACTGCAATCAAAACTCAACCCCTTTGCTTGTATGCACTGATGCACATAAATAGGGATAAGACTTCAATCATTTGGTCATGACCATTATTTTCATTTCAGAACGATGTTTTCATAGCCATGCAAAAACTGACTTGGCCGTCCACATATTTGAGGGCAAGCTGCTTCAAAGAAGGAGGCCCATGACTGAAAAAGTCTCATTATGTGATTCTTGCAGGTAGAATTATTTTTGGGAAGGTCACCTTCAGCAGGTCTTCTCTCTAAGGTCTCAACAGATGAAGAGATTCAAGTTTATTTATTTATAAAGTTGGAAATGTCACCAGCTACCAGGATCTAAGTATCATATGTGGTGGACATGCCCAGAAGCTAAAAACTATTGGAATAAAATTAAGACACGGTTGGAAGAAATGACACAACAACGTATTGATTTAAAACCAGAGCTGTTCCTACTGGGTATCCTACCAGAGAAAACTAGCAAAGAAAATACTTATTTGATTATGCATGTAATAACAGCTGTAAGGATTGTTTTTGCACAAAATTGGAAAGCAGAGAAAATATCCTTGGAAGGAGAAGTAATTAAAAAAAGATTAGACTGTGCAGAAATGAATAGATTAACTTTGATGATTAAAGAAAGAGAGGATTCAGAATACTTTAAGATATGGGATCAATTTTACCATTGGTTAGAAAAGAAATACAGACAAGTAAATTAATAGCTATATAAGAAAATGGTATAATTAGAATAGTGTACTTTTGGAGAAATGTTGTAATAGATTTGGTGAAAATGAAGACAGAAGAAGCAACAAAAAAAAAAGAAGTCACGGAGAAAACACCGGGATGTTGCATTAAATGTTTGTTTGTGTATAAAATAAATTTAAAAAATTACAAAAAAAATAAAATTAAAAAAAAAGTAATATAAAAGAAGTTTATTTATTTATCATATATAGGGACCTCCCATCTCTCTCATAGAGTGACTCTGGGCAATGTACAAATAGCCAGAAAAAAGTAAAAGCTATATATAAATATTATAAGAAAAGCAGTTAAAACCAATAAATAAAAAATCAGAATTAAAATGTGCTCTCCATCTTCATAAAGTGAATTTGGTGTGAGTTGGTGATTCGATCCATCATATTCTGGACATTCTGAAACATTTCTGAGTATACTTGAGTGATTTAATGTTAGGGACAGCCAGAAGTGCTATTCAGCAGGTTCTGACAGGTTCTTAAGAACCGGTAGTGGAAATTTTGATTAGTTTGGAGAACCGGCAAATACCACCTCTGGCTGGCCCCAGAGTGGGGTGGGAATGGAGATTTTTCAATATCCTTCCCCCAGGAATGGGGAGGGAATGGGGATTTTGCAATATCCTTCCCCTGGAGTGGGGTAGGAATGGATATTTTGCAGCAACCTTCCCCTGCCACGCCCAGCAAGCCACACCTACAGAACCGGTAGTAAAAAAATTTGAATTCCACCACTGGGGACAGCCAATATATCCACCACATTTCTCCTGTAGTTTGACAACCTATTTTTCCTGGCATATGCAAAAAGTTTATTCTGAACAAATAACCTGATGCTTCTTTCTGCTAAAAGGAAGAATTTCAAGTTGGGTGTTTTGGAGTGATATTAAAGCAAAACGCCTACTGGTTCGTTTTAAAGCCAGAAAATAAACCCTAGCTTAGAACGGGAGATTTTTTTTAGATATGTAGGTCTATGGGATATGTTTTATTTTTTTCTTATTCATTTTGCCTTCTTCTTCCCCAGGAGCTTTTTGATAACAGAAATATTATTGGGCTCACAGTAAATATACTGATCCTGAACTTTGTCAGAAGTACTAAAAATTTGATCTCCATATCTGTTAAGAGGTTTCTTCTTCTTTTTTACTATCTTCTTTTTCTTTCTATCATTGCAGGAGTCTAACTTATTAATGCCGAAAAGCATGAAAAATTCAGTGATCAAAGCCGCACCCCAGAGACATTTTCACTTGGGGCCTTCTCTCCTTTACCTATTCTACAGAGACATATTTTGTTCTCTGCGTGTCCTGAGGGAACACCTTCTTTTGAAAAGCTGCACTTGAGAGATCAGGAAAAGCCTTAAAAACCTAGCTGTTTGATGTCTTGGATGCAGGTTATGATTCTGACAATCTCTGCAGCCCTCATATCGAGCATGTTAAAATCAAACAAGCTATTATACTGATTGGTCTTATAAGGCACCTTAAATAAAAATTAATAATAGAGCAATTTTGAAGGGAGTCAGATAAACCAATGGGCTTCAGTGATATTTATGGCATAGAGATCAGAGGTGGTATTCAGCAGGTTCTGACCAGTTCTGGAGAACCGGTAGCGGAAATTTTGAGTAGTTTGGAGAACCGGCAAATACCACCTCTGACTGGCCCCACCCCCATTTATTTGCTGCCTCTCAAGTCCCAGCTGATTGGCTGGGTCTTCTTTTGTTGCCCTGCACACAGAGTGGAAAGCAGGTTAGTGGGGTGGGGAGGGAATGGAGAGATTTTACAGTATCCTCTCCCTGGAGTGAGGTGGAAATGGAGATTTTACAGTAACCTCCCCCTGGAGTGGGGTGGGGTGGAAATGGAGATTTTACAGTATCTTTCCCCTGGAATGGGGTGGGGTGGTAATGAAGATTTTACAGTATCCTTCCCCCTGAAATGGAGATTTTACAGTATCCTTCCCACTGGGATGGAGTGGAAATGGAGATTTTACAGTATCCTTCCCCCTGGATTGGAGTGGAAATGGATATTTTACAGTATCCTTCCCCCTGAAGTGGGGTGGGAATGGAGATTTTGCAGTATCCTTCCCCTGCCATGTCCACCAAGCCACATCACGCTCACCAAGCCATGCCCACAGAACTGGTAGTAAAAAATTTTGAATCCCACTACTGATAAAGATGTAAAGGAAGATAAAAATTTATTAGGCAAAGTTTGAATTCTACAAAGGCAATAATAAGCCCAACAATTTCACCTATAGCTTCTTCCTCAAATGCTTTTCATGTTGGAAATAATTACAACAAGAAAAATGTAATTACTTATGCAGATATGATTCATTCAGATACTATGAACAGATTGAAAATACAGCAAAAACCACTCAGTGAAGGCTGGAACATAATATAGTTCAGTGATGGCTAACCTTTTTGTCATCGCTTGCCAAAAGCGGGGGGAGCACGGTGGGGTCACATGCACGCGTGCCCACGTCCATAATACTGTGTGCCCTGCCCCCCCGTGCTCCCCCTGCTTTTGGCATGCGATGGCACGGTGGGCACGGTAGGACTGGTTTTTGCTCTCCCCAGGCTCCAGAGCCTTTCTAGGAGCCTGGGGAGGGCAAAAACAGCCTTCCCCACCCGCCCAGAGGCCTTCCGGAGGCCAGAAACAGTGTGTTTCCTGACTTCTGGTGGGCCCAGAAGGCCCGAAAATCAGCTGGCTGGCTCACGCATGCCTGCCAGAGCTGAGCTCGCGTGCCCACCGATATGGCTCCACGTGCCACCTGTGGCACCTGTGCCATAGGTTCGCCATCATGGATATAGTTGATGCATTTACAAATAGCCAGAAAGGAAAAAGAAATAGATCTCAAGAAGGAAGAAGGAACATTAAGAAAATAAAACAAAATAGATTTTGAAATGTTCATACAAAGCAACACCATCTATTATGCTACTTAGATAGGATATAGAGACAGAACAAATAAAAATCTTGACGATAAAATGGACTTAAGGAAAAGTCACTACACACCAGTGAGAAGAATTGTGGATTAAATCTATAAATTTTCACCCCAGTTAATAATCTAAAGGAAAATGTTTTGCAAACTGTTTTACAGATGGTATACCACTCCATCATAATATCTAAGAAAGACAAATTATGCAATAATAAATCTTGGAAGTGTCATGAAACAGAAGGAATATTTTACCTCATATGGTGAACATCTAACAAAAGAAAATGCTTAAAAGTATTGGAAAGACTTTTCCCAATACTTTTAAGCTACTAAAGCTTAAAAGTATTGGAAAGATATCATACATAGTATAATGCAGGAAATGTTGGAATTTAAATTTGAAATGAATATACAACTTTTCCTACTAGGTGTAATTTCAGAAAAAAATCATGAGATATATACTTACGGCAAGAGAATAATATTTGCTCAACACTGGAAGAAAGAGACAATTCCAGTAATGTGATTGGGAACTTAAAAGCTGAAAAATATGCAACAATGGCAAAACTAATAGAGCATATACACTATTGAAGTATAACCCATCCACACAAAACATCACACAGAATGGCAAAATATGACCACTTACAGTCTGGTTTCTAAGAGGACCTAAATGTATAGAAATATTGTGAATCAGTAGATGTATAAAAAAAGAGCAGTCAAAAACTCAATAGTCCTTTTTTATTTTCATTCTCTTTTTCCTTTCTTCTCCTATTTTTGATATTTTAATTCTTGTCAAAATTTGTTCCATTTATCTATATTCTTCTTTCAGTGAAATATTATGCAGTTTAAAATCAAAACTCATTTTGTTCTGAGTCACAGTGGTTCTTTTTTCCAATATTATACTCAACTTTGGATGAAAAAGTCGAATAATGTCATATTGACATCCTGAATTGTAATTAATATTGTGGACCACAATATATTTTCCTTACTGGACCTGATAGAATAGGCTGATGTAATGGGCCAAAGACAGTTCCCGTATCCTTCACTACAAGGTATTGTATAGTGGTAATAGGTTATTAAAGGATGTGGTGGCTCAGTGGCTAAGATGCTGAGCTTGTCTATCGAAAGGTCGGTTGTTCAGTGGTTCAAATCCCTAGTGCCGCATAATGGGGTGAGCTCCCGTTACTTGTCCAAGCATCTGCCAACCTAGCAGTTTGAAAGCACATAAAAAATGCAAGTAGAAAAATAGGGACCACCTTTGGTGGGAAGGTAACAGTGTTCCATGCACCTTTGGCATTTAGTCATGCCAGTCACATGACCACGGAGACGTCTTCGGACAGCACTGGCTCTTCAGCTTTGAAACAGAGATAAGCACCGCCCCCCAGAGTCAGGAACGACTAGTACATATGTGCAAGGGGAACCTTTACCTAATAGGTTATTAGCAAACTAATTTTTCAAGTATCAAGAAAAGCTTGGTAACAATAAAACCAGTGGTGGGATTCAAGTAATTTAACAACCGGTTCTCTGTCCTAATAATTTCTTCCAGCAACCAGTTTGCCAAACTGCTCAGAAAGTTAACAACTGGTTCTCCCGAAGTGGTGAGAACTGGCTGAATCCCACCACTGAATAAAACATATAACAGACTCTGTTACCTAAGGCTAATTAACACTCATTACTAGATATATAAGAACTGCAACTTTGGGGCTTCCAGTAATCCATGAATAGAATAGAATAGAATAGAATAGAATAGAATAGAATAGAATAGAATAGAATAGAATAGAATAGAATAGAA
>WNWU01000031.1:3324728-3371505 GCA_012654045.1 Ptyas mucosa
AGAACAGAACAGAACAGAACAGAACAGAACAGAACAGAACAGAACAGAATAGAATAGAATAGAATAGAATTTTTTATTGGCCAAGTGTGATTGGACACACAAGGAATTCATCTTGGTGCATATGTTCTCAGTGTACATAAAAGAAAAGATATGTTCATCACGAATCATAAGGTACAACACTTATTGATAGTCATAGGGTACAAATAAGCAATCAGGAAACAATATCAATATAAATCGTAAGGATACAAGCAACAAAATTACAGTCATACTGGCATAAGTGGAAGGAGATGGGTGATAGGAACAATGAGAAGATTAATAGTAGTGCAGACTTAGTAAATAGTTTGACAGTGTTGAGGGAATTATTTGTTTAGCAGAGTGATGGCATTCAGGAAAAAAACTGTTCTTGTATCTAGTTAACATGTCCAATTGCAAGAAGCTCAGTACCTTGATATCGGCAGGATATTGCTCCCTCTGTCTCTACAGCTTTTATTCTAACATTATTTGTAAGGAAAGTATCAACTTATCAAATAGGTTTATACATGAATTTATACACGGCACATGTTTCAAGATGTGCCCCATGTAGAGAGTAGGGTTCTACAAGGTAGATATACTCCCTGAAAAAATTATGTCCAGACTTTTAATAAATTATCTTGACATGCATTTGATGAAATGCACAGATCAGGGATTTTACTTACAGCTGAAAATGTATAAGTTAGTCGGGGCTGTTGATTTTTCTTTTCATAGCAAAAAGATCCCTCATGCTCACTGCAATTCAGAATTTTCCTTTATAGCCCTTTCTAGAATTATCACGTCACAATGCAACTTTGTATAATAACACAGTTGTCTCAAGAAATTCTGCAAAGACTCATTAGACTCTACGAAGCATCCTTAAAAGCTCTTAGCATGGGGAAACATGTTTGCCACAAAAGGATCATTAATAATAACAAAATGTTCACCGCACCAGTTATCTTACACATTTTGAAAAATGAAACCTTTCTTTTTTCCTGGAGGAGATTGAATACTCATCAAATTCCATACCGATTAGCATTTGTTCCACCATGGATCTTCTGGGAATGAAAACTCTAAAGTGTTCCCAGGAGCATCCATGAAAAATCATTTTACATTCCTAGAATAGAAAGGGAATAGGCACTCGTACCAAGGATGAAGAGCGTCAGCAGTTTCATAATTGTATGGTTAAATCTGTGAAGGTGTGGATTTCCTCCTTAAGTAATACAATTCACAGTCATCATTCAGTTAAATTGATCTTCCCCACTGATTGCACCATATATTTTTATTGTAAATCTGTGACTGTAAAATAGAGCTGGGAAAAAAGGAGACTGCATTCCATAAATTTGAAGATCATTCTGAAACTTTTCAAACAATCCATGCAATGTCCTCTATTCCTCAAAAAAAAAAAAAAAAAAGAAGAAGAAGAAGCTTTGAATGTATAGGAGCTATTATGAGTAAGGAAAGAAACAAAACGCAAAAAACATTTCAGAGTAGTCACTGACCATGAATAAAAGAAATAGCTTTGTTACGATTCCTCTGTGCTCATATTGATTGCAATGTGGTGCCATTCAAAGCATTATCTTAACTATCAATAATTGCACAACAAAAACTTGACTTTAAAACCCACAACAGTAATCTAGTACATCACGGGGCTGAAGTTTATATTTCCCAACTGAAATTCAGCTGTTGTGTGGAACAAAATGTGTATTTAAACTGTGTCCTTGCTTTACATTGTCCTCCCAAATTATATGATTTTCAGCTCTGTGCATGCATTTCACAATCCTGCTGTCAGATGTTGAAAGATGAAGTGTAATCAATACATGGAAGAGGTTATTGAGATTATATATACTTCTCATCTGAATCCTTTGTATATAATGGGTCAGCAACTATGCCCCATTTATGACCTGTTGACTTCAACTCCCAGATTTCCCGAGCCAGCATGGATTCCTATTTTCCCTTCAGAGTCTATCTCCCCCTTTGGGTTAGGAGTATAAAACTGCTTTTAATAAACTAGTTCTTTAGAATTTTTGGATTTTCATTGTCAGTTTTCAGATAAACTGTCTATGTATCTGAATTATACTTGGTTGTGGTGGGCTGTACATTGTCCAGTCTAGGCATAAGAGGAAGACATAAGAAACCAAGCATCGACATTTCAGATGTTCATACAACAAAACACAAAGCAATGGTTTTGGTAGGGCAGAAACCAGGGGTGAAATCCAGCAGGTTCTGACAGGTTCTGGAGAAGAAGGTAGCAGAAATTTTGAGCAATTCAGAGAACCGGTAGTGGAAATTTTGAGTAGTTCAGAGAACTGGCAAATACCACTTCTGGCTGGCCCCAGAGTGGGGTGGGAATGGAGATTTTGCAATATCCTTCCCCCAGGAGTGGGGAGGGAATGGGGATTTTGCAGTATCTTTCCCCTGGAGTGGGGTGGGAATGGAGATATTGCAGTATCCTTCCCCTGCTATGCCCACCAAGCCACACCCACCAAGCCACACCAAGCCCATCAAGCCATGCCCCCAGAACAGGTAGTAAAAAAATTTGGATTTCACCACTGGCAGAAAGCCCTCCTATGCAATTCTGCCATATAATAGGATAGTTATGGGGAAAACAAAACTTTCTAATTCTTTGGGATCAGATCAGAA
Source organism: Ptyas mucosa (assembly GCA_012654045.1). Taxonomy (NCBI): domain Eukaryota; kingdom Metazoa; phylum Chordata; class Lepidosauria; order Squamata; family Colubridae; genus Ptyas; species Ptyas mucosa. The sequence goes on from WNWU01000031.1 coordinate 3,327,381, forward strand.
ATGATCTCCTGTACAGTAACTGAAATGAAACATAATGAATATATTTACTTTCAACGATGCATGTAATAATTTATCTCCCATTCTGATACATTAAACATTTATAGCAACTTTTGTTGATTGTACTGTGGTTTAAAGGATATCCTCTAATAAGCCCAGTAGCTAAAATAATCTATTAAATGACTAGATAAATCTTCATCAAGGGCATATGAGTGAGTCTTGCCCCTGCTGGGTAGAATTAAACAAGCAAGTTGTAGGGAACAACTTTAGTTCACTCTACTTCGTGTCTGGATTCTCTGCAAAATTGCTTCTGGGCTTTCTGCCAACCTTAGTAAGATTGTGATTACTTTATCTTTGGTTTCTTGTAGGCTGTTAAGAAAGTTTATTAACAGCCTTTGTTTTGAAAAAGACTGAGTTATTTTAGTAAATTAAGTTTTGTACAAACTTAGTGTGTGCTGTATTCTTTGGGGTCCATAGCTGGGGCAGAACAGTAGGGAAGCTGGATTCATTCAATGATGGTGAGATTTGATTAACAATCATGGCAAAAAAAAAAGGTTGTAAAATCAAGTGCGACTCACTTAATGACACTATCTTTTAATGGCAGAAATTCCAGTCCTAATTATAGGTCATAGGTTGAGAACTACCTTTATTTATACAAGGCATAAGACAATGCTAGCAAATTTTGCTTTGCTTTGCATTGATCAAGCCATCAATGATTTTGCAGAGCTACATGGAGAACCTGAGATTCTCCTATGAGTGACCCACTGATAAGTAAGCCTTCTTATTAGTGGTTCACAATTGCTGAAAAACACTGTGGAAAGCCACCCCCACCCTCCTAGAAGAATGAAATATTTTGAGGAATATTTTAAAAAAGGCAGGATAAAATATTTCCCCTAAAAGAGAAATTTAAAAATATTAAGGGCAATAGAAACTCAGAGCCCCAGCTCCCTGCCCTCAAGCAGATACTGAGTTGGGCAGCTTTAGAAATGCAGATTTGGTAATCCATTATTCCCTGCAGCAAAGTCTGAAGAAAGGAAGATTAGCCCTCACCCAAGAGCCAAAAGCCTCAATAGGAATTATTGCATCAGCCTCAGAAACTTCAACCAAACTAAGCTCAGACAAACACCTAGGATTTGTACTTTGTCTATAGAGCCAGCTATGACCCCTACATGGCCCCATGGGAGTCTGACAACAGCCAATAGAATACATGTTCTTGCACAGGAACAGGAAGCTCAAGTGCAAAGCACAAGAGAAGGTATAACCCCCTCACACACTCCACTCTCAACTCCATGTAGTCAGCTGCCCAGAACCTCCCATGTGGTTCTGCTTCATCATTAAACAATCTTTCCAAGCAGCCTCCATTTTGTCTCCAGTGCCTTTCTCCCGGCATGGAACTGAACCAGATGGATATTTCTTCCAACAACACATTATACTGTATATCAACCTTCCCAATGCTAGTGTCTTTTCTATGTGTTGGACCACCAAGAATTCCTCACCGGTGCGGGAAACACTAATTCTAGAAATCTGCTAAATCATATATTAGGGGTGGCTGATATACAGAGTACTTCCCCCCTCCCAAACGTATTAGAAATATATTCTCTTGAAAAGTATAGTCTCAAGGTATTAAATTTTAGGAATCAGTCAAGAGAAGCTTTAGTTGATGAAGGCTCACATCCTTATATAACATCCTTATTATTTGGTTATTTTTCCCCATCGAAAACTCATGTTTAAAGCTCATATTAGTTAAAACTTAAAACAAGATTATTCATCTTTCTTCCCCATGGTACATTTTCCAGTACAGGAAACACTTTAGTTCTGTCTGTCAGAACAAGACATATTAAAGAAAATTATGTCTTGCTTTTTTAATGTGTCCCAAGGATTCTGTACTAAGCTATTAATATCAGCTTCGGAAACTACTGTACTAAAAATAGCCACAATTAAATAACTAAAAATAGATATACCCAGTAAATACTGTATGTTTATGATGATGATGATGATGATGATGATGATGATTATAGTTTTGTAAAAATAAAAAAAGCTTGTTTTTATTAGCACTGATTGAAGAGCGTTAAAAGGGAAAAGTGATAGCTCGTAAAGACAATAAAAGAAAAACATTATTAAAAAAACTGCAGTTTCTTTTTTGAAGCTTTTACAAACAGCTATAAAGTGAAATTGTTTTTTCAAGTCCTACAGTTTTATGTGAGCATGAAGTAAACATATTTGTTTCAGTACTGAAATATGTTTCTCCTTTACTGCTAATGTCATAATAATTAAATACGTGTTTTAGATGTAGGCTACACACTATAGTTGATTCAGATTATCTTTTTACAGCACTGAAAAAGTGACTTATATACTGTTTTTCACACATACAAATCATGGCAGCATTCCCATGGTCATGTGACCAAAATTTGGATGCTTGGCAACTGGCATGTATTTATGACAGTTGCAGGGTCCCGAGATCTTGTGATTATCTTTTGTGGCCTTCTGACAAGCAAAGTCATTGGGATAGCCAGATTCACTTAACAAATGTGTTACTAACTTAACAACTGCAGCTATTCACTTAACATCTTTGGTAAGAAAGGTCATAAAATACGGCAAAAGTCATTTACAATCGTCTTGCTTAGCAACAGGAAAATTTTGGGCTCATTTTGGGGTTCTAAATTGAGGGCTGCCTGTATTCTACTTCATTTGCAACATGAGTTTAGGTTTTCCCGTTTTCCCCAATTACCAAGCACTATCTTAGTTACAATTTTTTTTAAAAAAAATGCTTCCCCTCTTTTAAAGAATAGGAATTCCTGTGTTTAATTTCAGGTGCAAGATGACGTTTTCACATCATAAGGAAAATGAAAGCAGACTCCTGGCCATCTCAGTCTACCCTACTCAATATTAATTGGTAAGGCCATACTTGGAATACTGTATCTAGTTTTGGTCGCCGTGATGTAAAAAAGACGTTGAGACCAGGGGTGGATTCTACTTATCTTTACTACCGGTTTGTAACGGGAATGCGCGTGCACAGATTGCCAAATATGACATCAGGGCAGGTGGGCGGAGCTTCCCACTGCTTTTACTACCAGTTCATAAGAACCGGAGAGAACTGGGAGCAACCAGGGATGAAATCCAACAGGTTCTGACAGGTTCTGCAGAACCAGTAGTGGAAAGTTTGAGCAGTTCGGAGAACCGGTAGTGGAAATTTTGAGTAGTTCAGAGAACCGGCAAATGCCAACTCTGGTTGGCTGCAGAGTGGGGTGGGAATGGAGATTTTGCACTATCCTTCTCCCAGGAGTGGGGTGGGAATGGAGATTTTACAGTATCCTTCCCCTGTCATGCCTACCAAGCCACACCCACCAAGCCACACCAAGCCCATCAAGCCATGCCCACAGAACTGGTAGTAAAAAAATTGGATTTCACCACTGGAAGCAACCCAGCACTGGTTGAGACTCTAGAAAGAGTGCAGAGTGCAGAGAAGAGCAACCAAGATGATTGGGGATTAGAGGCTAAAACATATAAAGAACAGTCACTGGAATTCGGTATGTCTAGTTTGATGAAAAGAAGGATTAGGGGTGACACGATAACAGTGTTCCAATATCTTAGGGGCTGCCACAAAGAAGAGGGAGTCAAGCTATTCTCCAAAGCACATGAGGGCAGGACAAGAAGCAATGAATGGAAATTAATCAAGGAGAGAAGCAACCTAGAACTAAGGAGAAATTTCCTGACAGTTAGAACAATTAATCAGTGGAACAACTTGCCTCTAGAAGTTGTAAACGCTCCAACAGTGGAAGTTTTTAAGAACTGATTGGACAATTATTTGTCTGAAATGGTATAGGGTTTTCCGCCTAAGCAAGGGATTGGACTAGAAGACCTCCCAGGTCCCTTCCAATTCTGTTATTCTGTTGTTCTGTTGTTCTGTTGTTCTGTTGTTCTGTTGTTCTGTTGTTCTGTTGTTCTGTTGTGTTCTGTTCTGTTCTGTTCTGTTCTGTTCTAGTCTCGTCTCGTCTAGTCTTCATGCGTAAGTGTGCAGGTCTTTTCTTTACACACACACAAACACACACAGAGACACACACTCTCTCTCTCTGAGGTAAATGTTCCAAGAAGGGCAAAGAAAAAAGGCTGCTTATTACCTCAGCAGATCAGGCAAGATCACAGGTGTCTGACTAACAGCATCAGCTTTTTAAAAGGAAGGACAGCAGCGCAGAATCCCAGAATGAGTGGGGAAATATATCTGTGAAAACCGATCAAGGACCAGGGGCCCAGCTGAAAGTTTTGCGGTCTCAGCTTTCAATAGAGGTGACTAGGCTGGCAGAAGGAAAGGGAAAGAAAAAACTTGTCCAACAGCACATTCAGAGTAGAGAAAAAAAGCATTTCTTTGCTTGTCAGCACACTTTTTTTTTTTGCATGAATGAGCAAACCATTTATTATGGTCCAGGTCCAGATCACTGAAGTTAGAATGACACTCTGAAAATGCAACACAAATTGCCTTAATTTAGTGAATAGCTTACTTGTCTAATCTGAATGCAACACAGCCTGATGTGGGAGAAGGGCGGCATATAAATTTTAATAAAATAAAATAAATAAAAAATGGCTTGTATGTGTAATTTCTCATTCGCAAGTATTTTAAATATTCTATATTGGTCAGAACAGCCAAGTATTTTCCACTGGTAATTCTATTACTTTTAGGCTTTTTCATCTTTGAGAGCAAGGAGAGCTGAATAGTGCAAACAGAATTTCTCTTCTTTCCTCATTTTTCAACTTCAGATTTTTGTATCTTACTTTGAATTACACCCGATGACACATGGGAAAACCTGAACATGTGATTGGGTGCATTCATCTACGTGCACACATTTTCAGTTGTGTGTGATTTTCCCAAATGCAATGCTTTTCTGTGAATTGTTTTCCCTAACGCAAACACACACATTTCTGCATGCCATTCCCTTTATACATACCTTGGCATATGTACTTTCTTTCTCTTCTCTTCTCTTCCCTTCCTTTTTTTTTTTTTGTTGTTGTTGCTTGTAGGACTAATTTTGAATAATAAGTTTATTTATGGGGAATACTGAGAATTTAGGAAATGCAACTCTCCTAGGAGAAACATGTTTCCCAGATAATTCTGTATATCACAATTATTTCCACAGAATGATTTTCATTTACTTATTTATTTATTTATTTTTCTTATACTTATATGCCGCCCTTCTCCCAAAGGACTCGGGGCGGCTCACAGAAATTAAAACGATGAAAACAATAAAAAGAGCTACTAAAATAATTAATTAAAATCTCCCAATTAAAAATCACCCATCAGATCAGCAAATTTGTTGGAAAAGCCATGTCTTCAGGTCATTTATATATTGACACAAGGAAATATTCCTGCAGTGACCTCTCTCAAAACCAAACAATAGTCTTAAGAGCCAGAACAATATGCAGATTAGACCCCTCCAGGGTTGTGGGTCCAGAAAACGTTGTTTGATCTCTTATTCTGGGACATATAAAGTTTGCTATTCCTGATTTGAAAGCCATTGCCAAACAATTCTTCCACCCAATATCTTCCTTACCTAATTTAGCGTTCTTCCTTTTTGTTGTGGTTTGGTCAAATAGTACCAACCAACAATCCTAACATTTTTCCACATTAATATCCTGAAGGAGGTAGGGGTGGTGATAGACTAAGACAGCAGTTACAACTGTGTGAGTGGCAATCTCTTGTTTATCTGTTTACCGACTCTGTTGAAACCCACCCTTTCTGATTCAAACAGATTGTGGAAAGTGGCTTGAATCTTAACAAAACAAAACATATGGAATTGTAAATCCTTAAACACAAAGTAAAATATTACTGAGAGTCCAAAGAGTTCTATTGTAACTCATCTTTAAATAACAGTTCACAATAACAATGGCTTCTGAAATCAATAGAGTAGAGAATCTCCTCCTGTTTGCCTATGAAATGAATTCATGTGTATTCAGGGCTCTCCTGATGATTTTAACATTTATGGAGGTTATTTTAAAAAGATATTGTCCCTCAGTTTTTCATATATGGCTTTTTAGTTGATACGAATACCTTAAATTAAGCCTGAAAAGTTTTTCACGTGAGATTCATCCCAGGATATGTATTAAGTGGTAGCTGAACTATCACATGCTCTTACTACACATTTTCCAAATTCTAATAGGTTAGCAACATGTTATTATTCTGTGCTTAGATATTGTGATGGATCTTGGGTTATGTTGAGGGGAGGAGTGAAACAGTTGTGTAACCTTGAGTCCCTTGTGGAGAGGAAGGGCGTGAAGGGAGATCCTTCCTAAAACTTTATAAAATTTATCTAGTAGTTATGCAATGTGTGTTTGAGTCCGGCAAGTTTTCCTGTCAGTAGGCAAGCAACAAGAAACATATCATTCTAATCAGCTCATAGTCTTGGTTCCTTGCATCTAATAGAGATGCATAACTTCTTCACCAAAATCTCCTCAAAGAAGTCTAAACTCATATTGCTGCAATATAATTCCTAAAATGGTGCTTCAAATTTTTGAATATAGGGGGACTTGAGAGCCAAGTTATTTCTTGACTGCACTGCAGCCTACTTACATCATGGAAATGAAAAAGGCCCAAGAGAAGAGAAGAGAAGAGAAGAGAAGAGAAGAGAAGAGAAGAGAAGAGAAGAGAAGAGAAGAGAAGAGAAGAGAAGAGAAGAGAAGAGAACCAGAGTTGTTAAGCGAACTTCTGGAACTGAAGATGAACTTAAACCTGTGACTCGCCACTTCTAGTCTAATATTTTATGCATTACACCACACTGGCTTTCCATCAGGATTTACCTTTGCTCAATCAAGTTTCTGCAGGAGTTCCTGATATGGATCTTTGAGCAGCTATAACAAACCAATGATCTGTGCAATCGCGCTGTACTGCCTACGTCTCTTAAATATAGGCTGTCATTTAAGATAGAGTGAGAAGACCGTGTAAGGACACACTCACCCTTTAAGTTCAGCTAATGATATGTTCCAGCTCTTATTTATATCTTTGGGAATTATTGTCCCGTAGAAGGGGGGAGGGTTGTGTTTTTGCCCAGTTTCTGATATCTGTGCTGATACATCAGAATAAAAAAGTAGAAGAAATAATATGTTTAAGGAGGACTTGTAAACTGCTTTTGAATGGACCTCTTTCTTTATCGTCTTTGTCTGCAGTGGCATTTCAGAAGAAACCAGAAGAGGGTATTTATGGCAGGTGCAACACTATTTAGCAACTAATCTCACATGCCTGAGTGTTAACATGAAATATGGATTTTAATAATCCCAGCTTGGTGAGAAATGTGAGCCTGCCTGGTGGGGATGTGATTAGCCACAGTCTGTAAGATTAATTGAGATGAACAGTGCAAGCTTCCATCCTGAGAGTTCCAAGCTGGTCTGATTATGCAAGAGACCACATCGTAACAGCTGTATCTTTCACAGTATATGATAGAGATAAATCATGTCCTCTATCTTGACTAACAATAACCCTCTCTTGGTTATGAGTCAATGATAACAACAATGACAATAATGATAATAATGATCCTGCTCCAACCTACAGCCTTCAGAAGTGCAAGACTACTAAGTCCCATCCTCCTCAACCAGCAGTATCAAATAGCATTCTCAGTGTGGATGATGGGAAGGGTATCCAGTTGGAGATGGCTGCTACAATTGATCAATCAACCAATAGAATTGCTCTGTTCTATTCAGAAAGAGTATTCCACTCTTTAAATTCCTGATTGGGTTATACAACAAATGGACATTTCTAGTACTGAATTGTGTTGTTGTTCCTTCAACTAATCTGGACAATCATCTGGTAAGGTAAAGGTAAAGGTTCCCCTTGCAGATATGTGCTAGTCGTTCCCGACTCTAGGGGGCAGTGCTCATCTCCGTTTCAAAGCCGAAGAGCCAGCGCAGTCCGAAGACGTCTCTGTGGTCATGTGGCCGGCATGACTAAACGCCAAAGGCACACGGAACTCTGTTACCTTCCCACCAAAGGTGGTCCCTATTTTTCCACTTGCATTTTTTACGTGCTTTCGAACTGCTTGATTGGCAGAAGCTGGGACAGGTAATGGGAGCTCATCCCATTATGCAGCACTAGGGATTCAAACCGCTGAACTGCCAATCTTTCGATTGACAAATTCAGCATCTTAGCCACTGAGCCACCATGTCCCAATCATCTGGTAGGAATACTTTAATTTAATTTGTCGGACTCAAATTAAGTCTATCTACCTCCAATATAATATTTTTGATTTTAAAAAAATTGACATAATTCATGGATATTCTACTTCTAGATCTCATAAGTACAGTCTATGCATCATAAAAGACTTCTTGGAGATTGCTAAGTGAAGCTGTTGGTTCACTTAGTGACTGTAACCAGGACAGCCATCTGCTAAGCAGGGCAGTCATGTGATACTTTGCTTAATGATCGCTGCACTTAATGATAGAATTGCCCATTCCAATTTGGGTAATTAAATGAGGACTACAGTACCTGTGCTAGTGTTTATATGTGTGAGACAATGTGTATATGTGAAATGCATAAAATTTGACAACTCATGGAAAAGCAGAATGATAAGACTTTAAACAAATGCCCTTATTTTCCACATTTTCTAGTCTACAGCTAATAAATACCATGACTACATTATAGGTTTGATTGACATTATGTGTAATCCACATAACTTTGGCTGAAGAATAACAGTAATTCCACACAGTAAATAATTATCTTGTTTACAGATTGATTTAGTCCATTTTAAACCACTCAACATACTTACACATTTATTACAAACAGATGTATGCTGTTTCGATTCTAAGCTCATCAAAGGCAAATACAAAAGACTAAATTAGCAGTATTGTGAAATGGAAGCAAAATCATCAAAATATATCATATCATAATATTTCAAATGCTAGCAATTTGTAACCCTATAAACACAAACATCATCAGATCTTTTTATCGCATCTCTCAGGTAACTCTAACTACTCACATTCCCTGAATGTACGTCGGCAAAGCCACATTTTCAAACATTTTCTAAATAGCTGGAGTGAGACTGCAAATTTTCTATGTGATGGGAAGGGTGTTCCATCAGAAAAAGACCCCTTGCAAAAATGCTTCTCTCCAATACCAGACTTAGCAGGAATTGCAGATTTTCAACAAGCAATCTTTGCAGGTCACATTTCTGGGGTAACCTGCCAACCTTATAGGGGCCATATCCCATGTACGTTGCTAAAGTAATAACTTAGAATTACACCTCCATTAATTTATTTTCTCAGTGTGCACCTGCTTTGAATAATAAATAAAACAGGCTGAATTCATACAACATTCATTTTTTTTATTATTATTTGTCAAACAATAAGATAACAGATATGATTATGAATACAGGATAAGGATACGAATAAATGGGGACAGTAGGATAGGGATGGTAGGCATATTAGTGCGCTTATGCACGGCCCTTACAGACCTCTTAGGAATGGGGTGAGGTCAACAGTAGACAGTCTAAGGTGAAAGCTTTGGGGGTTTGGGGATGAAACCACAGAATCAGGTAGTGCATTCCAGGCATTGACCACTCTGTTGCTAAAGTCGTATTTTCTGCAATCATGTTTGGAGCGGTTTACCTTAAGTTTGTATCTATTGTGGTCCGCCAACAGCCTGCGGAGCTGGCACGGAGACGGACAGCGATGAGGCTGAGGAAGAACATGGGCCAGTCCTGGAGGCTGGGGAAGGCCTGGATGAGGGCTCTGCGTCGGAGGCAGAGATGGGGCCAGGGCGATCGGGGACTGATGTGCGGACTTCGAAGCCTCCAGAGGCTGACAGTAGAGAGGCAGAGGAACAGGAGGAGCCTGTTCCTAGTGCACGTATGAGAAGAGCTGCCAGAAGGCAGGAGCAGATAAAGCAGAGAGGATGACTCGGGAGTAGGGCCAAGAGATGATTGACCCCTCCCATAAGGCTTAAAAGACCAGCAACGGCTCTTGGCCTCTTTGCCGGAAAATAACGTTGAAAGAATTGCTTCTTGTTTCACTGTATTCATTTCTTATCGGCATCTTCTTCTTCTGAACTTTTGCCAAGAAAAGCCTTTGGCAGTTTGCCTATTCATCCCAAAATCGGCGATAAACTGAGGAACGGTGTTTTGAAGAATTTGCTTTAATTTAGTTTGGACTATGCTGAGAATGAGTTAATTCTCAGCTGTTCTAATAAAGTCTGTTGGTTTTTGAATTGTTTGTATTTAATTCTAACTACTTGGGCCTGGGTCACAACAATATCTATTGTGTGCTCATGTATTATTGCGGTTGAAACTGAAGTAATCATTGACAGGTAGGACGTTGTAGCAGATAATTTTGTGTACTACACTTAGGTCAGACCGAAGGCGGCGTAGTTCTAAATTGTCTAATCCCAAAATTTCAAGCCTGGTGGCATAAGGTATTCTATTGCGAGCAGAGGAGTAGAGAACGCTTCTTGTGAAATATCTCTGGACTCGCTCAATTGTATTAATGTCTGATATACAGTGCGGGTTCCATGCGGAGCCGTACACACACACAAAACCCCCCCATCAAATGTATACATATTAATCTTAGCATGTGGACAAAATTTACCTTCCACCTATTTCACTGAAGTGGTTAAGTGGCATTGCCTAATTGAGTAATGAAACATCTGTAAGCAAACAACCAAGCTCAGAGAACAAGCAAGGACTCTACAGTACGAATCCTGAGCTACAGATACCGAGTCTCTTCTATTGTATATAAACAGACACCAAATTTTTTAAAAAGATGCTTTTAAATTAAAAGGAGTAGATTGCAATTGGATATTAGGAAAAAGTTCTTAACAGAAAGAGCTCCTCAACAAGGGAGCAGGCTGACTTGGAAGTGGTGAATTATCTTTTATTAAATCCAGAAGCTGGATGGCTTCCCTGTGTGTCAAGGATAATGTAGTTAGCTGATTCTGCAGGGGACAAAAATTGAAACGGCATAATTTCCAAAACCCTTTTCAACATTTATATTCTATGAATCTATAATAGGCCAAATTGGCTTTTCTATGTACTCATGGTACTCTTTCATTATGTACATATAAATGTGCTTTAAATGCCTGTTTCTGGTAAGGGGATAGTGTGCACATCCAAGCAAGCCACACCACATCACCTACCTTTGGGAAAAGAGTATCTTGTTTAAATTTAAATTCTCTCGGGTAAGATCCTGTTCTTGGTTTTATCGACAATAGTTATTTGGATCTCAACCGGTCTTTCTGGATAATGCACTTGGTGATTTATGAGCATGATAAACTATACCTTCATTTTTTTAAAATAAAAAGGTATATATATATATAAAGAAATAAAGGGAGACTAGTATAGATCTATTTCAAGCTATTTAGCTCTCATCAGTCTCCCTTTATTTCTTTATCAGCGAAATATAAATTTGGCATAAAATGGTTTGTCGTGAATGCGACTGCTTGAGGGCTCCTGGATTGGAGCTGAAAGGCGATGAATGTAGGAAGAGGACTATAAAATGGGAGAAGAAATAAAATTCATCCTGGCTCTTTATTTGCAAAAAAAAAAAAAAAAAAAGAATTAGCAGAGTGTGAGAAATTCTTATGAAGAAAGACCGACTAATCAAGGATGTTTAGGATGAAAGAGAATAATTGCAAGGGTTATAATACTGTTCTTTCAATCCCTGAATGGATATCATCCTGGAAAAGGTCATGACCCATTCTGTCTCAATTCAAAGGCCATGTGATGCAGGACACAAGAGTGAGATGTAATTATGCATTGGAAGGGGCCTTGAACAGCAATAACTATGATGTATAATAAAGCTAATTGGGTATAATAATCAGTAGACCATTCATGCATGTACGCTTGTCAATTTCCAAGTGGAAATGTGGAGCTACAGATTCCTGTTTTATCATTCTGAAGATTTCATTACAAAACCTTTGCCCCATTTTCATTCTTTTTATGATAAATATTGCTATTCTAAGCTTTTTAAAGGCAAAGGTTGCACAATCCAAATTCTAATCTAACCTAACACTGCGTTTGCAGGTGATAGAAATATTTCTCCTTCCTATACTTTTCACAGTCGACTTCCTTTTTTTTTTAGATAAGAAAGGCAACTTCTAGTCTGCTGCATTCCGAACTGCCTGGGTTCTATCTGGGGACTGGAAAGCAATGCATTGCTCTTAAGCATTGGGGTGGGAGATTATTTATTTATTGTCCTTCTAAATCATTATTTAACAGGCACCGATTGTCATGTCAAATAATTAAGTGGTTAAATCCATTTGGCAGCTTCAATGTTTCTATAGCATAAGAGGAGAGATTTGCCTTATAGGGCTGTTAGCAATATATTCAATTAAGCAGGGTTATTTAATTAGCTCCATGGTGCACTTTACACTGCTCTTCAGGCAAAGATGCAAACATTACACGGTTCCATTACTTAGTCTGCTGAAACTTTGAGTCATAATATACAAGCTTGTTTATAGAAAATTAAACAAACAAAGAACAAACTGCATACACTCATCATTAAGTAATTATGCTGGGTAAATAAGAATCAACTCTGTCTCCAGTAATCCTGCACCATTGTCATAAGTCTGCTTATCAAACAAAAGCCAGCCATTTATATTTCATAAACAGTACAGGAGCAGGAAAGGAAAGGAGAAAAAAAATATGCTAGAAAAAGCCTCCAATTCTGTTCTTTGGTGACTTAGACAACTGCTGTAAACCTTCAACAGTAGAGTTAGAAAGTAAGTACAGGTAGTCCTTGACTTATGACCACAATGGAGCCTAAAATTTCTGTTGCTAAGTGAGACATTTGTTAAGTGAATTTTGCCCCATTTCATGAACTTCCTTGCCACCATTGTTAAGTGAACCCACTGCAGTTCTTAAATTAGTAACACTGTTGTTAAGTGAGTGTGGTTTCCCATTGTCAGAAGGCCGCAAAAAGTGATCCCATGTCCCTGGGACACTGCAGCCCCCTGGGAGCCAAAACGGGCCATGGGGGGGAGCGCCGCACTCCCGGCGCCCCATTTTGGGCCTAGTAGGCCTCCCTGCAGCCTCCTGGGAGCCAAAATGGGCTGTGGGGGGCTGCACCTCACCCCCCCACACACCCCGTTTTGGACCTAGTAGGTCTCCCTGCACTTACCTGGGAGTCAAAATGGGGCACGGGGGAACTCTTGGAAGGGGCGGGGCCAGCCAGCAATTTAACAACCAGTTCTACCAAATAGGCCAGAACCAGCTGAATCCCACCACTGCAACCATTATAAATATGAGACAGTTGCCATGATCACGGGGATGCTGCATTGGTCATGAGTGTGAAAAACGGTCATGTCACTTTTTTCAGTGCTATTGTAACTTCTAATGGTTACTAAGTGAAGGCATGTGAAGGCCAGACAAGGAATAATGGATGGAAACTGATCAAGGAGAGATGCAACCTAGAAATAAGGAGAAATTTTCTGACAGTGAGAACAATCAACCAATGGAACAGAAGTTGCCTTCGGAAGTTGTGGGAGCTTCATCACTTGAGACTTTCAAGAAGAGATTGGACTGCCATTTGTCAGAAATGGTGTAGGGTCTCCTGCTTGGGCAGGGGGTTGGATTAGATGACCTACAAAATCCCTTCCAACTCTGTTAATCATAACATTGCTATAAGCCGAGGACTATCTGTAAGTTAAGATTCAACACTATGCATCCTGTCAAGATAATTCTTTCTTCTACTAAGATCGGTAAAATAAAATTTTTATTGATGGAAAATGAGGGTGGTTGGATGGAACAGGGCATTTTTTTTAAAGTAGAATTTTGTGTTGTAATAGAGAAAAATCAAGATCTTACTCAAAATAAAATATTTAACAATCCCCTCAACCCATACTTAGCTTTTGTCTCAGTTGAAAGATCTGTGACCTGTGGTGGTCTTTTAATGCAGTTCAAAAGCCACAGGACTTGAATTTGGTGGGAAGGCATACACATTTTATGCCTTAATTTAATTCAGACTGGTTATTTATATATGAAGTGGAATAGTTGTGGGACAGAAGATTGCTAAGAGCCGTTAAGTGTTAAGAGCTTAATGTGGAAGCTTTAGGCTAGTGTTTTGTTTTTTTTTAAACTTTCTATAATTGTGGACCTTTAAATAAATATTCAAAAACCGCACGGTCGCCTTAAACTTTTCATCTTTAAGAATTTGGCAAATAAAATAATAATAATTATAAATGAATTTATCTTCCCATATCTCCATTTGAAAAGTCGTTTTAGATTAAATGTAAAAAATAATCTAACATTAAATAATTATTTAACACTTGCGGCAGGGACTGAAGTAATGAGTGAGGATTATTCCATGAAGGACAAATTATTCCTTCCAGGTTTATGTCCTAGTGCTGGGCTGTCAAACTCCCGGTCCATGGGCCGGATGCATCACACACTGGCCACGCCTATGCTCGGTTTAGCACTGAGGTTAAGCACAATTTCAGATGAATCCACTGACTTACAATGTCAGTTACCAGCTTTAGTTGCTATGTGAATTACCACAGGTCATGAATTGTGATTGGTGAAAGGAGTGGTACGGTGGCCTAGAGGTGGAACTCTCGCCTCACAATCAGGAGGCTGTGAGTTCAATTCTAGGTAGAGACAGATATTTCTCTCTCTAGGCCAGTGTTTCTCAACCTTGGAAGCTTGAAGATGGGTGGACTTCAACTCCCAGAATCCCCCAGCCAGCGCTGCTGGCTAGGGGATTCTGGGAGTTGTAGTCCTCCCATCTTCAAGCTACCAAGGTTGAGAAACACTGCTCTAGGCACAATGAGAATATATCTGCTGAACAAAACACCGCATAGGCAACAGTAAGGGCATCTGGCCATTAAACGCTCGGCTAGCTCCGTTCAGTTGCCCAGACTTCCCCCCACAAAGGATTATGGGGTCATTAAAAGATGATGTTGATTAAGTCTGATAGGTGAAATTGCAATTTACAATTTCCTGTCAGTTTCTCCATTGACTTTGGTTGACAGAAGCCAGCTGTGAAGTTTGAAAATGGTGATCATGTGACCCTAGTACCCTACGATTGTTGTAAATGCATGCCCATTGCCAAGCACTTGAATCTTGATCATGTGACTGCAGGAATGCTGGGATAGACCCAATTATAAGCACCAGTCATAAGATTCATTTTTCAAGCTGTAACTTCAAAGGGTTGAAGTTATCAGTAAGTGAGGACTACCTGTATGTATGTATGTCACATTTCTGAAATAGATCTTGAGAGGGAGCCAAATCAGAGACATTCTAAGAAGGAGGAGCACGGGTTAATATAAGTGAAATGAAAAATCACCTCAAAGAGAACGAGAAATTTGGTCTATTGATACTAAGGAATATATTAGATTGGTGGGATGAGATCACAATTACAGAAGCATAGCATAACATGTCAGCCAACAACCCCTGTGCACTTGCAAAAATTGTCACAAATCTAACACCTTCCCTTTTGCTGCCACACCATAATTTATTAACATTTTTTAAGTTCCTTAAATATTTTTTTGGGGTGGGGGGGCATTTTTGCCTCTAGCATTCTATCCTAACCATAGTGACATTTCTTTGCCCTTTATTTATCCTTCATATCTATCACTGCAGGAAGCTCTCAACCACTTCTTCGATCTCATCAAGACAAAAAAGGCACAGTGGTTCTAACTAAGGCCTTTTCCTTAAATTAAGGATGTTTGGGTTTTGGCAGGTTGTGTTAGATTGTTGAAAGCATCAGCCTTGGAAGCAAGATAAGAGATGTCATTATATTTAGCAAGGTGATCGCTCTGAGGAAAAAAATAAAACACCCATTGGAACTTTACGATGGGAACAATGGAAGCCGATGATAAATTTCTTTACGGAAGTCAGAATGCTAAAAAGGTTGGTGGTGGTGACTTGGGTTTCCTCTTAAAGAGAACTTCTGTCAGGGCTGCATGAATTTTCTACTCTGGCCAGGTTGATAGAAGTCAAGATAATGCTATTTGATTGCTTTTGTTAAAAACATACAGGTCAGGCAGGGATGGGGTTTCACAGGGGTTCGGGAGAAGATCTAGCTAAGATTATTTGCAGTTCAGATTACCCCCAAATCCCACTCCTGGCTGGCCCCGACCACTCTGCCCCTCCCCTCCCAGGAGTCCCCACGTGGCCCGTTTTGGATGCAGGTAAGTGCAGGGTGCGTGTGGAGGCTCGGGGCGGGCGAAAAATGGGCCTAATGGCTCTGGAGTCTGGGGAGGCTGTTTTTGCCCTCCCGGAGGCTCGACAAAAGCCTCCAGAGCCCAAGAGGGCAAAAATGCCCTCCCGCCATGGTGCAGGAGGCTGACTAGGCCACACCCACCATGGCCACACCCACCCAGAGAACCCCTTTTGCTAAAATTTTTGAAGCCCATCCCTGAGGTCAGGTTATATGTTGCAATTCTATTGGCTTGGTTATACTGTGCTGTACCATGACATCAAAAATGAAAATATATAGAAGTTCACATCGCCTCAAGCTATAAAATAAATAGATAGAGAAATGAAATGAAATACTTGTGAAGGTAGCACAAATATTCCGGAAGACATTAAAGGAAAAATTGCAAACAGAGATATTTATCTTGGTTATCTGACGTTATCAGAGTATCTAAATAAATAAACAAAGCTAGCTATCTGAGTATCAAAATACTCTGTTTATAGATATGTTCTGGTTTTTACAACTAGATTGACAGTGAAATCAGTCCCATGCAGGTAGAATGCAACCAAAGTGAGGACTATAGAACCATCTGGGGTCCTGGGTGCTCTCTGAACTTGCAGACATTTCATTACCCAGCTTGGTAACATCATCACTGCTAGAAGGGAGTGGGATTTGGTATCTGTTTACATACAAGTGGTTTTGCTTTTCAGTTTTGGTGGGAGTATTCTTGGAGGTTTCTTGATTAGGCTGTTTACTGTTTGACTGTTTGCCTGAGTTGATAGTTCTTTGATTCAGGTATTGTTTACCATCTACATATCTACATGTTGGGACAATTTGTGAAGCTTGTGGACTAACCGAGGAATCAGTCAAAAGCCTTAGGGTACGTGTTTGTTTGTTTGTTTATCATAATACAATTGAATTTGATGTACAGATTGATGGAATTGGTTTCCCCAGATATGTATTATTTGCCTAGTTGCAATCATTTGGCATAGACCTCCAATTAGGCATAGACCTCCAATGACGTGGTGGCTCAGTGGCTAAGACGCTGAGCTTCTCGACTGAAATGTTCGCAGTTCAGTGGTTTGAATCCCTAGTGCTGTGTAATGGGGTGAACTCCCATTATTTGTCCCAGCTTCTGCCAACCTAGCAGTTCGAAAGCATGTAAAAAATGCAAGTAGAAAAGTAGGAACCACCTTTGATGGGAAGGTAACAGCGTTCCTGGGGCTTTTGTCATTTAGTCATGCTGGCCACATGACCACGGAGACCAGTGGTGGGTTTCAAAAATTTTTACTACCAGTTCTGTGGGCATGGCTTGGTGGGCGTGGCATGGCATGGCATGGCTTGGTGGGCGTGGCAGGGGAAGGATACTGTAAAATCTCCATTCTCACCCCACTCCAGGGGAAGGTTACTGCAAAATCCCCATGTCCTCCCGATCAGCTGGGACTAGATGGCAGAGGCAGAGAATAGATGGGGGTGGGGCCAGTCAGAGGTGGCATTTACCGGTTCTCCGAACTACTCAAAATTTCCGCTACCATTTCTCCAGAACTGGTCAGAACCTGTTGAAACCCACCTCTGACTGAGACATCTTCAGACAGTGCTGGCTCTTCGGATTTGAAACAGAGATGAGCACCGCCCCCTAGAGTCAGGAATGACTAGCACATATGTGTGAGGGGAACCTTTACCTTCACCTTGGAGGTGCTGCAACAGTCGTAAGTGTGAAAAATGGTAAAAAGTTACTTTTTTCAGTGCCCTTGTAACTTCGAATGGTCACTAAAGAAATTGTTGTAAATCAAGGATTATCTGTATTTTATATCTTTGCAGAACAGCTCCAAATCTAATGTAAGAGTGTCTCTCCATATGTTTCAGATCTGAGACTTCCAAAAATTCAAGCAGGTATGACCCAGAGTAAGGAATGATAGGTGTCATGGTTTAGTAATAGCTGGAGAATCACACAGTGACATCCCTGTCTAGGCTAATTATCAGGAAGAAGGATACAGTTTGATAACTGTGTCATCTGGGAATTTCATGCAGATACCGTTACATTCAGTTTCCAACACTGCACAGCAAAAAGTCCAAATGGATATTTAACTCCTATGTCCTATGTCATTGATGTAGGCTTGGTTTTCAAACATTTGCAACACAATGAAACCTAATCCAGGGAAACAGCCAACAGAAAATAACTCAACAGAAATTCAATATGTTTGTTAAGAAAGAAATCCAGTAATCCTGATTCAGGCAAAAAAAAGGTTTGATTGGATTTAAAGGGATTATTTATTTAAGAGTGGTTAAGTGTTAAGCAGTGCCTCTATAATGAGATGGGGTGGAAAGGATAAATAAGTGATGTAACAACTAATTAGAGATTGGAATTTGGGGTTTAGATAAGCCATGAAGTTTTCAGGGCTGGATTTTCAGATGGTATTTAAAGTAAGTTTTGTTTTAAGTACTCAGCTTAAAAAAAAAATATGCCATTTTCCGAGTGAACCAATGCATACTTACTCAGAAGCAAATCCCACTGAGTTTAATTTTGCATGGGCTTTATAAATTCAACACTACTGCAAAACTCAGCCACTGGCAATATTTTAGAAGCTCCCTGGAGATACATTTTCAGAGTTTTTTGGGATTCTTGCAGAGGATATGCGATGCAGAACAGTTCCCTATCCTTGTCCATATCATTTGACAATTACGAATCGTCTGATTTTGAGCAATGCTCTTGTTGGTTTTTAAATCAGCATTTACTAAGAAAATAACTCCAAAGATAATCCTGGGGAAGTTTCTTGGAAACTATGTACTGCAAGTGGTGGGATTCAAATAATTTAACAACTGGTTCTCTGCCCTAATGACTGGCTGGGTGGGCGTGGCCAGGGTGGGCGTGGCCAGGATGTGTGACAGGCAGCACTTGCCTCCTGCACCCCCCTGGGAGCAAAAACGGGTGGCGGGGGTGCGCTGCCCCCCCATGCTCCGTTTTGGACCTAGTAGGCCTCCCTACAGCCTCTTAGGAGCAAATACGGGCCACGAGGACCCGCACTGCACTCTCCTATGCCCCATTTTGGGTCTAGTAGGCCTCCCGGCAACCTCCTGGGAGCAAAAACAGGCCGTGGGGGACCACGCTGTACCCCCCTGCATCCCATTTTGGGCCTCTTAGGTCTCCCTGCACTTATCTGGAAGCCAAAATGGGGTGTGTGGGGACTTCTGGAAGTGACGGGAAGGGGTGGGGCCAGCCAGCAATTTAACAACCGGTTCAGCTGAAGTGGTGAGAACCAGTTGAATCCCACCGCTGTGTATTGCCAACCTCATGCCAATTTACTTAGAACTACTAAGTTCTCTTGAATATCTTGCCGTTTATTCCTATATGAATCTCCTATACTTAATACGGAAAAATTCTGGTGTGGAATCTTAATCTATCTAGTCCACAAGCTCTTTGGAAGGATCTGAGCTGAGTGAACTATTAGAGGGCATGGCAAAGAAAGCAATTAAACCAATTGTAGAGCTGACTTTGGATCAGCTCTACAAGAAGTCATCATTTCTGTTAGATCAGGCGAGTGAGGAGACAGGAGCCAAATCGAAGTGAACAACAACTCTTTAATATACAGTGAGAATCCAGCAAATGTACAGTAGAACAGCTCTCCTTATATAGCTTCTTGCCCAGGGGGCTAGCCAATAATCATCTAGCTTTTTCCAGCTTAATTTTCCCTCCAAAATTAGATACATAACAATTTCCTTCTCCAACTATCAAAATAAAAACCTGGCTACTTTTAAGTAAAAGAGAAAGCAAAGGTTTACTTTTATTTCTTTTACTTTCTTCCTTCCCTCCCTGACAGAGAGTGGTAGAAATGTACCAAAAGCATATCGATGGAGTCTTAGCCTGAACCAAAGCTAGATGTTGGCTGAAAGGGTATTAATGAGGATTTAATGTAACTGCAATTTAGTGTTGAGCTGATCTCCTTCACCCTCCTGATTACACTGCTTGATGCATTTCAGCGTTCTGCTTTCTTCAGCCTTGACTTAATATTTTCGTCATTAAACCATGATGAGTGCTAATCATGGAACAACACCAGCATAAAAATGTTTTCATAAACACCTAAGTAAACAAATAAATAGGTCAAGCCTGTCTCCCAAACATATTTCAATGCATCGCAGATTAATTTTATGCTGAGATTTAAGTGAGAGCAATAGGAAAGTGAAATAATTTCTCATTGGAGCAAGCGACTGGCGTTTGATGGTTTAAACTGGGTTAGATAAGCTAAGGGACTTTTGTTTTGAACTACATCTCCCATAATTTCTAAGCATGCTATGGAGGCCTAGAAAAGTCCTAAACTTTTTGAGGAAGTGGTGAATGTACAGTGGATCTAGGTTTGTGGGTTTTTCTTGTTGTTACTGTGAGTCTCCAAATGGTGTTTGTGAAGATTACAGCATTAAAAGTGTCACTGCTATCAATGTTGCACTCAGGATTTCATTTGTGTAATTTCCCCCAAAATAGACTATGTTATGTCTTTACTTTTACAAAATGGCTGTTTAATTTTGTGTTTGTCAAGATTCATTTAAAATCTACTCATTTTGTTGAATAATTAATGTGTAGGCATAAGGCATTCTTAGGAATAGAAGTGTTTGGTTTAGTCAGCACTAAGATGCTTCTTCGTTTGGATGCTTCTTCACATTTTTCACTGGAACAGATTTGCAAATAAATGATTTTTAATGTTGGGAGTAAAAATACTTCCAGAGGGAGGAACAATTCAACAATAAAGCCAATCATCCAAAAAAAAAGGGGGGGAGGATTAATTGGTGAGATATTCTTCATTGGGTGTGTTCAAGTGGTAGCTAGATAGCCGTCTGCGATACTTAAGTTTGGATTTCTGTACTGAACAAGAGATTGGATTTTTGATTTAATGAAATCATAAATCAATATTATTTATTAAATGATTAGGGGATGGAGGCTAAAACTTATGAAGAACGGTTGCAGGAACTGGGTATGTCTAGTTTAATGAAAAGAAGGACTAGGGGAGACATGATAGCAGTATTCCAATATCTCAAGGTCTGCCACAAAGAAGAGGGAGTCAAGCTATTGTCCAAAGCACCTGAGGGTAGGACAAGAAACAATGGGTGGAAACTAATCAAGGAGAGAAGCAACCTAGAACTAAGGAGAAATTTCCTGACAGTTAGAACAATTAATCGGTGGTACAACCTGCCTCCAGAAGTTGTGAATGCTCCAACACTGGAAGTTTGTAAGAAGATGTTGGATAACCATTTGTCTAAACGGGTTTAGGGCTTCCTACCTAAGCATGGGATTGGACTAGAAGACCTCCAAGGTCTCTTCCAACTCTGTTATTCTGTTATATTCTAAATTTATTTGCCAGCCTTCTCATAGCAAATGTCTCTGGGTAGCTTATTTATTGAATACATTTGGTAGTGTAGATAGTGATAAGATTTTGTTTCCTTGGTCGCAGTATTGTTGTGCAATCTGTAGTATGAGTATTCCTATCTTGCTTTCAGCAAATGAATGACAGTGCAATCCTATATAGCTCTCATCAGTGGTAAGCTCCGTGAAGTGCAATAGAATTATCAGAGTTCAATATCATTTAACCTTGCATTTAATCATACAGTTATTTCAATCACTAAAGAAGCTGCTGAATTCAGAAGGCAATTATAAGGTAGTGTACAATTTAACAAGATATTTGCTCATAATTATATATAATTATTTTTAAAAACTGAGCAACACTGTTGTTAATAATGTGCAACATAGAGAACAAACCTCTCTCATGTACTTTCTTTTATAAATAAAACAGTAAGGTTAGATTTCTCTGATGAATTTGTTTTAAAGGTTCAGCCTTCAGTCATGGAGGGCATAATGTGCATAATTTTATTACAGAGATAAATTCTATTTGGGAAGACACCTTTGGCCAATTTTAATTAAAGATTCAGGTACAAGCTTTCAAATTTCAGAAAATCTTTGCCTGGACATGTAGGTGTCGGGCCTGGAAGCCATCTTTTGCATTGGGCCTTCAGGCCTGCCACATTTACTTCTGTGGGAAACTGGGAGGGGGGATTATATGGAGCAGGGGAGATATATAGTCATAATAGCATTCCTTTCTCTGAGAGTCAAGGACATCTTGCCCTGCAGATGCAGGAGGGATGTGACTGGGAGGCATCTTCAGTTGGGATAGTGCATTGATTGGACCACGTGATGGACATGTGGGTGCTGGGCAGGGACTTGGACTTTTCTACGGGTGGGGGAAACCCGGAAGTTTTCAGATTCGGGTTTTCCCAGATGTGCCAATATGACATCTCTAATAAAATAGAACTTTGGGGAACTTCAAGCCTCGGAGTCGTCTTTCATTGGGGGTGTTACTTGGAACCCTGACAGTAGGTACACTTCAAAAGAAGGGTGTAATGGCTCCCCCAGATGGTTCTTCAGATACCTCTCCAGAAGTCAGTTTGGAAGAGGATGAACCAGTCCCATGCACATCAGGAGGGGAGTTGGTCAATGGGTCCGAGGCAGGGACTGTGCGTTCAAGTGAGGGGGAGTGATTGATGGGAGAGAAACCGATGAGCAGCCGGCTGAGAGTCATTTGGCTGAAGCACAGCTGCAGCAGGACAGCCCTGAGGCTTCAGGTGAGGAAAGCACACAGCTGCAGTTAATCAGCCATAAGGAACCTGTTTTCTGCACCTGATGAGAGAACACATAGGGCAGAGAAAGGGCAGGAGCAGTGAAGGTCAGTCTGACTACTCGCAAGGAGGCAGCCTCATCTCGTTTATGGGATGCACCAGAAGCTGGTTATTTAGCACAGCAGACAGAATGAGACAATGCTGGGAACAATGTATTTATTTCCTAGCCGTGTGTTTCCTGATTGTTGTGATTCCTGCCTTGACTTTGGATTTGGCACCATGCCTTGATTTTGGATCATGCGTTGTGAACTCTGGACTTTTTCCTTGCCTGTGAATCTTCTTATATTGCGGATTTAATTTTGCCTGGTGGATTTATCTGGTTGGGAAAACTTTCAAGTGCCTTGTGGATTTATTGGCCATTGCTCTATGGACTAGCATCGGTCTGCATTTGGCTGGACTTAATTGGGACAGTTCTAGGTTTTTGGTGAAGAACTGCTGGGGAATATTAATAAACCCACTAAATCACTGTTACGTGTGTGAGTGAGTGGGACTGCACAAACGGCTAGCTGTAGCTGACTAATAATTTTATTTTTCAAAGAAAGATTATGGGGCCTATTTGGAGGCCAAAAACATTCTTGAGGGAAAAAAAACGGTGAAGTTGAGAACTTCCTTTGCAGAATACATAATTTTTAATGGTATCCTGTGATGGCTATTTTCTGCTTGGTGGTAAATTGGATTGTGGTGAAGTGACGCATGCTCTCAGTGGAGTAGAAAGATGTAGCAACACTGGAGGTAAAGTAGAGTGTGGATAGGAGTTGAACTCTGTTACTGTTACAAATGTTATTGATTGGTTTTTAAAACTGGATGGAATTTGCAGTGGTTGGAATGTAGTTCAAGTGAGGATTGTAGAGAGAAACCTACCATAGAGACTGGAGAATAACCAAAGTGATTTGGAATCAGAGGTGGGTTTCAGCAGGTTCTGACCAGCTCTGGAGAACCAGTAGCGGAAATGCTGAGTAATTCAGAGAACCGGTAAATACCACCTCTGACTGGTCCCACCCCCATCTATTCTCTGCCTCCCGAGTCCCAGCTGATCGGGAGGAAATGTGGATGTTGTAGTAACCTTCCCCTAGAGTGGGGAGGGAATGGAGATTTTACAGTATCCTTCCCTTGCCACGCCCATCAAGCCATGCCTTCAAGCCATGCCACGCCCACCAAGCCACACCCACAGAACCAGTAGTAAATTTTTTTGAATCCCACCACTGTTTGGAATGTGTATCACTAATTGTACATTGACATATCATCAGAATTGATCAGAATGTAATCTTTAGAGGTATAGACTTAGTTTTAGAATAATTTTATTGTCACTTTAAATGTACACTAAATGGCATACATTAAATTGTATTTGCATTTTACATTTGCATACAGCTGTCAAAGGGTCACCACCTCCAAGGAACACTAAATAAACATGACAAATAAATAAAAAAAAAATGTATATATCCACTTATATTACATGACAAATAGAAACAACGTAGTCTGGTTTGGATGTATATCTGTATATGGTGAGAAAAACGAATCTTGTGAATTTACCAGATAACAAAACATACAGAATTTGGAAGTCCTGCTAGAAATACTTGAAACCTCCTCCCAGAGGGGGGCAACAGAAACAGACCATAAACTGGTTGTGTGGGGTCTCAGGTTTAGGCAAGCGCATTTGATTATGGCAACATTAGCTGGCAGCATCATGTTGGCCAATTGAATTGTGACTGCAAGTTCACACTTTGGCAACCTAGAGGCTGTCATATTCAAAGGAGCCACTGCCAGTGAAAGGATTGTAGCCCACAGTGTAGAGGTGGGTTTCAGCAGGTTCTGACCAGTTCTGGAGAACCGGTAGAGGAAATTTTGAGTAGTTCAGTGAACCGGTAGTAAAAATTCTGACTCTGTTCCCATCTATTCTCTGCCTCCCGAGTCCCAGCTGATCGGGAGGAAATGGGGATTTTGCAGTATCCTTCCCCTGGAGTGTGGTGGGAATGGAGATTTTACAGTATCCTTCCCCTGCCACGCCCATCAAGCCACACCCACCAACCATGCCCACCAAGCCACACCCATAGAACTGGTAGTAAAAAAAAATGAAACCCACCACTGTCACAGTGGCCCTATGGTTATGTCCTCTTGAAGCTCCTGTTTGAGTCACCTCACTTCTTAAGGGAAGACTTCAACCTTCATGCTGTGTGGAGTCAAGCTAAGCAAAATAGTCTTCCTACTGCATCTCATGGATGTGGATGGATTTCAGCACACAATCTTGGAAGATGTTCTACTGGAATATTTGGTTAATTGCTGACCACAGATAGTGACAATTCTAGCCTGAACTCCTCCAGAGGTGCCAGGATCGCAACTGAAAATATTGCCAAGGAGTTAGGTAGTCTCATCCTAATCTAATTTCCCCAAACCGTCCTTAGGTGTTTCATTTGAAAAGGTTATACATCCGCCACAATTAAATAAACATCTGTTATTCAGAGCAACAGAAAGAAAAAAAAATGTTTTTAAAAATGCAAACTTTGGTGGAACCTAAAGCTGAACAAGCCTTGAATCTGCCCCATGAGAGAACTAAGAGCAATGATAATATGAACACAGGAAATCTATGTAAACCCTTTACTTGCAATGAGTACCAGCCTGAATAATTAGTTTGCTTTAATCTACTTAGTGGGCAAACATTGCTAAACTAGCTATGACATTCTGTGAACTTTATGCTGCATACTCAACAATGCTTCCTGATATAACACCTACCTTACTATTTTATGCATGCACACATAAAAGAAGAGAAATGGATCTTTAAAGTTTTTTTTCTCCCCTGGTATGCATTGTTCTTTGTTTAATGATGTAGATGAATGAGGCTCTGTCTTACATTTTCTAAATTAAAACATATGTTTTAACTGAGAAGACACTTGGTTTTAGGAATCACTTTAAAATGCTTTTTTAAAAAAAATCTGTGCTGGTCTAATTATGTAGGTGAAAAAATCTAGAAATTTTATGTATACTGATGCATCTCTGAGCCAGTTAAGCAACACATAGAGATAAACCACATTTACACACCATTCAAATAAAAAAGAAGGAAATGAAAAGACCAGAACACATTCCAACACCAGCAGCCAACATTTAGGTAAGCAGGGATTAACACCTGACAATTAACCAGAAAACAATACCCTAATCAAGAAACTACCAAGGAGAAAACTACATTCCTACCAACACTGGCAGGAGAAGCTACTGTATATTAACAGGGAGCAAATCTCATACTTACTTGCACTGATGATATTATCTAATCAGATAATGAAATGTCTACAAGCAAACAATCAAGGTCAGAGAGCACCAAGGTCTCCACTAGTTATGCAGAATAGTCCCAGTGGTGGTATTCAGCCAGTTCTACCCAGTTCCGCTGAACTGGTAGTGGTGGCTGCGGGAGGCTCCTGCTGTGGCCTGTACACGGCCTGTGCAGCTAGTAGCTGATTCGGACAGTGAGGAGGATGGTATGGTGCTGCGCCAGTAGCCTGCACAGCTGGCACTCGAGTCAGACAATGAGGGGACTGGAGAAGATGTGGTGCCAGAGGCGGGGATTCAGCCAGGGCCTTCAGAACCTCCAGAAACTCCCTTAAGTGAAGAGGACGAAAAGGAGGAGCCTCTTCTCGATGCACGAGCGCGCAGAGCTGCCAAAAGGCAGGAGTGGCTCCTCAGGAGGAGGTCTCCTTGAGAGTAAGGCTTGGGGCTAATTGGCCACTCCCTTAGCCTATTTAAGGAAGAACGCCGACTGAAGCAAGTTGTAGGGAACAACTTAGTTCACATACCTTCGTGCCTTGATCTTAGTTCTTTGCAAATTGCTTCTGGGCTTTTTGCCAACCATAGTAAGATTAAGATTATTTATTCTTTGGATTCTTGCAGGCTGTTAAGAAAGTTAATTACCGTATTTTCCGGCGTATAAGACGACTGGGCGTATAAGACGACCCCCTACTTTTCCTATTAAAATATAGGGTTTGGGCTATACTCGCTGTATAAGACTACCCCTCAAGGTTGTCGGCGCTCCTGTAGCGTCATCAGTCAGCACCAGCAACTCAGATTCGGGAAGCTGTGCCGATCTCGTCAAGGCTGCATGCCGCTGAATGCTGGACTCAGCTGGTTGCTGCTCGGAGCTTCCCCCACCGTCCCAGGCATCCAGGTGGATATTACCGACGTTCCGACTTCCCCAGACAGCTGGGGCTCACCATCACTGGGGGTCAGCTGGGGAAGTCGGAGCGTCGGTAGGCTTATACCCAGCGTATAAGACGACCCCTGAATTTTGAGAGGATTTTCCTGTGTTAAAAAGTAGTCTTATACGCCAGAAAATACGGTAACAGCCTTTGTTTGAAGAAAAAACTGATTTTATTTTAGTAAACTAAGGTTTGTACAGACTTTGTGTGTGCTGCGTTCTTTGGGGTCTGTAGCTGGGGCAGAACAGCTCCGCCCACCCGTTTGGATGACATCACATCCCATTTTTTACGCTCTCCACATGCGCAGAAGGCTCTCATTTGCGAACTGGTAGCAAAGATAAGTGAATACCATCCCTGAAAATCCCATTGGAAAAAAAGAGGACTTAATTACTACAAAGTTATTAGTTGTTGGTCAACTTGAATTGCAGTGTTCTCTAAACTCTGAATATAGAATTTTTTTATTCAGAAGTATAAAAAGTTTACACTTTGCTGCTCCAAAGAATTATGATCAAGGAAGATATAGGAAAAGTGATTGTTCAGGTGTACTGTTTCCACCCTCATCAGCTTCTATTTCTCATTTCAGAGACAAATGGCTCCTAACACTTTCATTTCATTAATCAGATGTGCACGAAACTGGCTGAAGAACTGCCAAGGATGTTTCATTTCTCTCTTGTGACTTGTGGAGTGGAAGGCAAACTTTTCCATCTGCTTAAAAAAAAAAAAAAGCTGAACTCTTATTTTTCTTGGATTTAAAAACAAAATGCAGGAGAATGTCTTGTAGCAATGGTCTGTAAAATATACGTCCTGATTTTTTTTTTTTTTAAAAAAGGAGTTAGTTTAGTCTTATCTGTCTACTTTCAACCCAAGATAATTTTATATTATGGCAAGCCGATCAATAAAATGTTGCAGCTCTCTCTTAGATACGGCTTTCGGTCTTCTTGCTTTATATTGCATTTTTGTTGGAACTAAATATTGAGCTTACATTCATCTTTTTTTCCCTTTTATATGAACATATTTCAGAACATCCAAGCATGAGTATAGGGCTAATGTACAATAACATTGTTTTAGTCTAGTTTATAGTTATGGAAGGAAAAGCAACAGAAAAATCGACAGAGTTTTCATCTCCGTCCTTATTTCCAAAATAATAAAAAAAATATATTATTGGCAAAATGCTCATAGAGATTTAATAAATAATAACACTCATATTTGCTCTGTTCCCACGACAACTGTCACCAGTTCAAATATAGATCTAACATGTGCATTCATTCAATATCTTAACTTCAGGGATGGTAGCCTTGATGGTCCTTTTAGCAGGTTAAGTGCATGGTGTGCCCCAGAAATGGGATAATCAGCAGCCAAATTAATCATATTATATTATAAGGTTGCACAATGCAAACCTGCATATAATGAGGCTGCATATATGAGACTTTTAATCTAATTTAATATAACCCTTGGCTGTAATAATTGGTGCTGGCTACAACAGCATACAGCAGTGGCCAAAATTGTGGAAACCTTTTGGGAAAAATGTATTTTCTAAAACTAGCTAATAACACCACTTTTTTGGGGGAGCACTACCATAAAGTTATATATCAATGGAAAGATAATTTAATCAAGAATGTAATGCAATAACTTTCATGAAGGATTTGCTATTAGAATAGCAGTTACAGTATAAAGAAGAAAAGCGAAACACGTAGAAAAAATGAGATATACAAAAATTATCACCATAGAAAAAAGGAAATATACAAAAATTATCACCGTGTCAGTTAATACTTAGTTGGGTAACCTTTAGCATGAATTACGGCCTTACATTGTCTTCCCATGGAGTGAACCAAGTCTTTTAGTTCTGCAGCTGTTATAATGTGAAACCAAGATTGAATGATTGCTTCTATTAACTGGGTTTTATTGCTGGGTCGCTTCTGACTACCAAATTTCTTTAGTCGGCTCCATAAATTTTCAATTGGGTTAAGGTCTGGGCTATTCCCAGGCCATTCCAGCAGTGGAATAGGATTATCTTGAAACTCCAAAAAAAAAAAAAAAGTGGTGTTATTAGCCATCAAACCTCAAAAATACACTTTTCCCAGAAGGTTTCCACAATTTTGGCCACTACTGTTTGTTAACACCATGACTCTGTAAGCTGCACTGACTGATGGTGTGTTTCCAGGTACAATTCAAGGTGCTGGTTAGGACCAGGTGACCAGACCTGATTGCCTTTTTCCAAGATTCTACCCATCCAACTTGATCCCACAGATTGGGCATGCTGCAGATCCCGTCAGCCAATGTGTTGATTGGTGGAAATTAGAAGACGGTTGTTGTTTTTCTGCTGTAGCCTCTGCTTTACGGACTATTCTCCTCTTGGAGATTAGAATGACCCCCCAACCCTATTGGCCTTTCTCAAAGTTTTAAAAACTCATAAACAAATAAAAAAAGATACTTCCAACTTTCAGGCTAAGTCTGCATTTCCCACTACATAAAAATGGAAACAGGCAGTTCTACCATCTTTCTGGGGGGAAAAAATCAAGAGAACCCCAGGCATGAGAAACTGCAATAAATAAAAAAAATTCAATGAGATATTTTGCCATTTTAATTTCCATAGGATTGGCCTAAGGGTTCATTCCATTTAATAAGCTTTTAACACTAAAGGAGTCCAGCATTATCAAGAGACCATGGGGGGAAACATGCAGAGTTCTGACTACAATATGCTTTACTTTGATTGATATTCTATGTAAAAAGGCCTGTAAATTTTTCTGTGCCAGAGGGAGCAACGTTTGAACTGCTCTGCATTTACTTCTGTTCCAAACAGCTGCCACTCCTCATCTGGTCAATGTCCCTATTATTGCGATCATTCAATATTTTGCACAATATTTAAAGAGGCCTGAGAGCCAGGGGCATTTTATTATCTTGGTTTTCCAGAGCTTGTCTAGATAAGCAAGCTAGATTTTTCTACATTGCTTTAGGGGGATATCTTAAGCAACAGATCAGCACTAATCCTTTGATAATCCTTTCCTCACCTTTCTTTGGCCACACATATTGAGTAGTGAAATGGTTTTCCCATGCAAAGGCTTCCTTAGTTAAACAATAGCCTCCCTTTCTCTCCATCCCTGGGTGTTCACATTGTCCAATTATGAGACATTATTTTGTTATGGGAACAGTCCACCTTTTTTTCAGGCACCTTCATTAGTGACCTTGATGGTTTCCAGGCTCTCACGATTCATGAGCAAAACCCTTCCCTCCCCTCAGTTCAAAGGCAAGTTGAATAGCGATAAGATTCAAAAGGAGTAAAGCAGTTAAATCTTGACAACATTCTGATTTGAGCATAGACTTGAGAAGAATGAGAGATAATGTTGACGAAGGACCGTAGGAACATTAAGAGATAATAAAAGAGAATAGTAAAAAAACAGTAAAGAAACTCTTGGAAAAAGAGGAAGGATGAGAAAGAGATTTAAAATAACTATGCCTTGGAACTCTGGCAGGTTTTCAGGATTCTGTTATTATATCCAAATAACAATAAATGGAGTTCTAGTAGTTCACTCTAGTAGGTAGCCTTAAGAAGACCTGTCAGTCACAGAATTTAGTGTTCTCCCTCCCCTCTTAGAGTTTTACCTGAGTAATGAAAAAAAATCTGTCTTAATGCCTTCGGGGAATTTTCTCAGGGAAGTGGACAAGTTGATTCGCTGCTGTCCATCAGAGTAGTTTTGCCTTGGAAGAAATTTTTGATGTCTAAAATGCCCATTTGGGAGCTCAGAGTAGTGTATTGTGTGTGTGAGGTAATCCTCACGACTAATTGAGGCAGTTGTGAAGTGAGTTGGCACCCAGTTTTACAACCTTATTTGCTGCAAGCACTAAGTGAATCTTGCAGTCATTAAGCGAACCTGGCTTCTCCCATTGACTCGGCTCGTTAGGGGCCGGTTGGGAAGGTCACGGAGGGCCATCACCTGACACAGCAACCATCGAAAATACATGGCAGTTGTGCCAAGTATTGAGAGCAATCAACCTGTGGAACAGAAGTTGCCTTCGGAAGTGGTGGGAGTTTCATCACTTGAGACTTTCAAGAAGAGATTGGACTGCCATCTGTCAGAAATGGCGTAGGGTCTCCTGCTTGGGCAGGGTGGTTGGACTACATGACCTACCCTTCCAACTCTGTTAATCTGTTAAAATCCTTTGCTTTTCCCTCCCACAATTTGCTTTATCATTGACATTTCTAGTATTTGAAAAGCTTGTCCTTAATTCCCTTATAACATGGCTGACTGGGATGGGAGAAAATTAAGAAAAGATACTGCAGTTGTTTTCCCTATTTTCTTTCTCTTTCTCTCCCACTCTCTCCACCATCCCCAGTCCCTTTATATGCTCCTCTCTCCTTTCTTTATATGAGCTATAAATATACAGAAATGGAATCTATGTACACTAAAATAAACAAATAAAACAAATGCTTTCAGCTGCAAATAATTCTTGCTCCTGGCAATGTATTGCCCAGATAGAAAAATCAATATTGAAAAATGGACTCAGCAAAAACAAATTAACTGTGGTAGTGGCTTGGACTTGTTCTGCAAACTTTTATTCTGATCTTTAAAATCCCCTAAGGTATTCCACTTACAGCAAGCATAAAGAAAGGAAAACAGGGAAAATAATAGACAGAAAGGATAAGTTTAACACGGGTTTGCTATTAATTCTCCATAAAATGATTTTTTTAAAAAAGTTATTGCTTATGCCTGTATGGGAAATCTTATATTGTCACTGCATCAGAAAGCTATTTTGTCACTGGAGACATGACTTTTCATTTATTGCTAATATTACACAACAGAAGACTATTAATAGTAGCCCTTACATTTGTGTTTACTCCTTTTCTCTATCTTTACTGTAATGAATTGTGGTAGGCATCAAAACCTTTCTGTTATCCTTGTAATAGGAGGAAGCTTGAATATTATGCTTAAAAAGGAAAACACAATTTCTTGAGAAAACTTGCTTTCACCTTCTAAAATATCACTGTCAGATTGTAAGGAAAGATCCTGTGGGAGGTAGTATGGAGAACTATTGTGTCTGGGAGTATGAAGAAGTGGCGAGAAAGCCATTTTCCACTTGTTAAAGTATGTACTGGAGAGGACAGATGATGACATCACACAAGGAATTTTGTGGGATCCTTGGGGTCCTCTGAGCTTGGTGATTTTCTTGCAGACCTTTCATTACCAAACTGGGTAACATCATCAGTGCTAGAAAGGAATAGGGTTTGCTCTCTTTTTATATATTAGTGGCTTGCCTTGTTCGTGTTGGTGGGAGTGTTCTTGGTGGTTCTTTAATTAGACTGTTGTTTACTGTTAGATTGTTCTCTGCATTGGTAGTTTCTTGATTGGTTCAACCTTGAACTACAAATATTCTCTTCTACTAGTACAAGGAATTCTGCACATCAATATTCTCCCACCTGGCACCCTCAATATGTATCATATCAAGTTATAAGCATAAACAGAGGGCTGCATAATCAGAGGGATAGAATCAAGATCACGTGAAGGGTTAATACCACTTTATAACGCCTTGGTAAGGCCATACATGGAATACTGCATTCAATTTTGGTCAATGTAAAAAAGATGTTGAGACTCTAGAAAGAGTGCAGAGAAGAGCAACAAAAATGATTAGGGGACTGGAAGTTAAAACTTATGAAGAACGGTTGCAGGAACTGGGTATGTCTAGTTTAATGAAAAGAAGGACTAGGGGAGACATGATAGCAGTGTTCCAATATCTCAGGGGTTGCCACAAAGAAGAGGGAGTCAAGCTATTCTCCAAAGCACCTGAGGGTAGGACAAGAAGCAATGGGTGGAAACTAATCAAGGAGAGAAGCAACTTAGAACTAAGGAGAAATTTCCTGACAGTTAGAACAATTAATCAGTGAAACAACTTGCCTCTAGAAGTTGTGAATGCTCCAACACTGGAAATTTTTAAAAAGATGTTGGATAATCATTTGTCTGAAGTGGTGTAGGGTTTCCTGCCTAAGGAGAGGGTTGGACTAGAAGACCTCCAAGGTACCTTCCAACTCTATTATTCTAATGTCTATTCTATCTAGGAGGTATTAGTTATGGAAAGCTTCTGTACTTGAATGCAAGAGTACCCATGACAGTCAACTTTAGATCGCATTTGTCTTCCTTTGCAGTATTAATAGCCCTGGTCCATAACGACTGTGCAACTTCAAAAATGTCAAGTAGCAGCAGTACTTAATGATAGAAAAGGAATTCCAACTGTACAGCAGTCTTAATGAGTTTATCATCAACAAGATTGTCATTCCATGGGGACTTGATCACTTGTAGTTCTTACTCTGTTTTTCAAAGCTGTGTTGTACATACTCAAACATGTGAAACAATCCAAATTATAAAGCCATCCCTTGGCAGAGTCTCTGGGTCTCTGCACGCATACCATCAACATCACTTCTGTAATTCCATCCATAGCAAAAGGAACACAAATGTTATTTCAGCTACTGCTAATTTGTACAATTATTGTGGTCAGTTGCCTGCATCATGTCTGAACAAATTGGACCGGGCAAAATTATTCAAAAATCATTCCCTAATTATTACCTCCCTGTAAACAACTTGTCCATCAAGAATAATCAGGCATTTAACATGGACAAATGGAAAATTCCACAAGGACAACCATTCAAGCTCTCAGTCATGCCTTTTGCACTATGGTGAAAAATACAGATCAAATAAATATTTGCATATATTCAAAATGAAGATGAAGGAATAGAGGGAAGTATTCACATCTTCAGATATTTGAAGGACATTTTATATTTTTTCTGAATTGGAAAAAATTAGGAGTGGGCATGATACATGTGTGCTGATCTCTAAATAGAAATAGCATTTAGACTTATATACCGTTTCACAGTGCTTTACAGCCTTCTCTAAGTGGTTTACAGAGTCAGCCTATTGCCCCCAACAATCTAGATCCTCATTTTACCCACCTCGGAAGGATGGAAGGCTGAGTCAACCTTGAGCTGGTGAGATTCGAACTGCCGAATTGCAGGCAGCCAGCAGGCAGCAGAAGTTGCCTGCAGTACTGCATTCTAACCACTGCGCTACCACGGCTCTAAATGATTGATTAATTATGTGGCATCATCTCAGTGTTGACTCTTAGCAACCACATGGATAGATTTTCTTCATAACAATCTGTCCCTAATATGGTTGTTCAAATCTTCAAATATTGAACTCATTGTAATTGAATTCTCTATATGGGTCATACTTTATTCTCTATAATTCCTATCTGTCTTCTCCATCGACTATGCAAACAAAGGATTATACAGAGGGAATATACTTGCCCTGATTATATTATTTCAGTAAAGAATGCAACACGACCCAAAATGGCTTTCTGACAATACGGCAGATAGACTTTCTGTAATTTTATTTTTTTTATTTTAAACAAACATAAATAAAAACATAAAGCCATCTCCAATTACACACAGTGCGTCAGTTGGTTACTTCTTTTGTGCATCTTCTCCATATTCATAACTTACAATTTACCTAAACTCTCATATTATCGATGAGAATATATATCTATGTATTATTTTTTTAATGTATTATTTATTAATTTTGATATTTTGCTTGGGTTTTTGTTGTTGTTGTTGATAATGTGACTTATAATTCAAATGGATGGAAAATAAATAGGCGCAAAGTATGACTGTTCGAATGGTGTAACAGTCACACGTGGAGCTCTCTTTAACAACAGCAACAACAGCAGTAGCAATATATAAAGGTTAATTTTGGTTCTCAGTTTCTTGCCTTTGATCATGTTTTAACTTAATGTGACTAGGGTAGTTTACAGCAAAAATACATAACAATAGGATTTAGAATTATATACCATCCCATAGTGCTTTACAGCACTCTCTGGGTGCTTTACAATGTAGAAGCATTATTTGCATATTGTCCCCAACAATCTGGGTTCTCATTCTACCAGAAGGATAGAAGGCTAAGTCAATCTTGAGTCCCGGCAGGATCAAACTTCAGGCTGTGGGCAGAGTTTGCTTACAATACTACATTCTAACCACTGTGCCACCAGGGGCTCTTGTACATGCTAGTATGTCAATGAAGAATAAAGCAGAACTCTTGAACATGTTAGTGACCATGTTAATTCCATAGGAAAGGGAAAATCTAGGGTCTGCCCTAAGTACTGACATGAATGGGATAGACCATATAAAGCCCTAAATACATTGCATATTAGAACAGACAACATTCAGTTCAAAGGTGCAATGTTAGGTTAGGGATAAACATGAGCTCCATGCAGGGGTGAAATCCAGCAGGTTCTGACAGATTCTGGAGAACCAGTAGCATAAATTTTGAGTAGTTCGGAGAACCGGAAAATACCACCTCTGGCTGGCCCCAGAATGGGGTGGGAATGGAGATTTTGCAGTTTCCTTCCCCTGGAGTGGGTTGGGAATGGAGATTTTGTGGTATCCTTCCCCTGCCATGCCCATCAAGCCACGCCCACCAAGCCACGCCCACAGAACCAGTGGTAAAATAAATTGGATTTCACCACTGGCTCCATATACACTCGTACAATATTTTTTTTTCTTAGAAAAGACTTCTTTCATTATTTTGGTTTTTTTCTCTTTTTTTCGAGAACAAGAACGCTGAACACAAAAAGAAAAAAATAGCCAGAACTTTCTTCCCCACCCATTAAATTTGCCCTGAATACTGATTACAATTAGCCTGTGATTTAATCCAGTTTAGTTGTAATTGACCAATGTATCAATGAAGTCTGTTAAAGCCTTTCATTTCTTGAGACTACTTGCATATCTAGTATAGCCAGAAGTATAATAGATTTTTGGAAGCCGTAGGGTACCAACAATAAAAAAAGACCAGAAAAGTTCATTTAGAGCGCTATAGGAACACAAAGCAATAAAGCTAATTTATCTCCAAAACATCAACTTCCTTCTCTCTCAATTGGCCATGTGGGCATGATAAAAGACAATAGTGTTTAACATTAAATATTAAGTAAAGACAGATATGAAATGAAAGGAAGTTTTCCCTATGATCTAATTTATGCCCTTTATCACATCTGTGGTTTATGCAACATGCAGGGAAAGGAAGTCCAGCTACAAGACAAAGGGAGAATATACTAAAACAAAAGTATATGAAGTGTTATCAGCAGTGGGGAAATTGCATAGATTAGTATCATAAATAATATCAAATTAAGGCACTGTGAAATTCAATCGTTAACCCCCCGATTCTGTTTTCTTTTCATGAAGTTCAAGTTGCAAAGACATTAGAAATAAGGTAGTTAGGAAGTTTCCTAATTCATATTTTATCCAGCCCTTTTTAATGTTTACAGCTGGCATTACTATAATCACATGAGTTCATAACTTTACTTTTCTAAAATCATAATATTTTTTAATTCTTCTCTATTTGTTTACTTGTGATTTTTTTTCAATCCTGCCTTCCGCTGGACATGCAAATCTGTCCTTTCCAACATTGGTGATAGCATCTCTCCTCAGAGAACAACAATAACAGTAGTAGTAACAATAATAACAGATGAAAGAGAAGTTGAAGAATTAAGAAAAGCAAAGAATACCAATTTAAAAATTATTACTTAGAACAACCTTAAACACTCAAAGAGCCACAAAGGTCCTAACCAGAAGCCTCCCATTCAATTCTGGAGCCAACCCAAAGTCCAGTTCCCCCACCATAAAATCTCCTACTAGTGCGGCATCCTTTTTCCTCTACCTGTCCTAACTGAAAGCCCTATCAATTGTGGAGCCGACCGGCAACAGGGAGCCGCAGCAGAGGGATGAAAGAGCCACATGCGGCTCCAGAGCCATGGGTTACTGACCCCCGACCTAGAAATAAGGAATATCAAGGAAGCACTGGAAATAATACAGCAGTAAATAGCAATAGCACTTACACCAGTGGTGAAATCCTTCAAGATTTGCCAGTGGTTTGCTGCATGCATGCATGGTGCGCACCAAATGCATGCTACATGCACATGTGCACCACAGGTGCTACCATGCAGTGTGGAAAAAGGAGGCTTAAGAAGGGAAGTAAAACAGTGAGGGGGGGAACAGCTGTGCCATGCGATTTAGATTTGTTAGAAAGTGGGATTTCCTGCTTTCTAGCGAATATAAATCATGCAGCACAGCTGATCATTGGAAATACCGGTTCAGACAAACCGGTAGCATTTTTTACTACTGATTCACCCAAACCGGTAACACTTTTTTTACTACCAGTTCTCCGAACCGGCGGAATACCACCACTGACTTACACATATATAACACTTCACAGTGCTGTACAGCCCTTTCTAAGTGGGTTACAGAGTCAGCATATTG
The DNA here is from genome assembly GCA_012654045.1 of Ptyas mucosa. Taxonomy (NCBI): domain Eukaryota; kingdom Metazoa; phylum Chordata; class Lepidosauria; order Squamata; family Colubridae; genus Ptyas; species Ptyas mucosa. The sequence goes on from WNWU01000031.1 coordinate 3,364,608, forward strand.
CCCCCAATATGCCCAAATCTGGGTCCTCATTTTACCAATCTTGGAAGGATCGAAGGCTGAGTCAACATTGAGCTGGTGAGACTTAAAATGCCAAACTCCTGGCAGTTGGCAGTCAGCAGAATTAACTTCCAATGCTGCATTCTAACCAGTGCATCATCACGGCTCATAGACCAGCCATAGCCAAGAAGATCAACAGATACGAAACTTGAATTGCACAGTATAGACAGAATCTCCAATTTCAGTTGAATCTGAAGCATTTCTATGATTCCATCAATGGAGAGACTGCAGTAAATCAGTCAACATCTGACAAAGAAGAAACAGTGCAGTTCTGGATGCAGGTGGCACAACCCAAAGAAAGACAGCAAGCCTGGCTAAAGGAGGTGGCTCAGAATAAAGAAACAGCTGAAATGAAAGAATTTGTAATAACAGCAGAAATAGTGGAGAAAAGAGCAAGGAAGTTCAAGAATTGGTAAATACTAAAGATGAACTGCATTGGTTGAAACCAATTGGTCTATGCCTACAGCATACTGTATTAACAACATACTGCAAGGAAGTGAAATTGAAGATTGATTAATCTCTGGCAAAACCTACCTAATAATGAAAGAGCCGGAAAAAGGGACAGCATTAGGTAACTACAAGCCAATGACATGCTTACCAACAACTTTCCAGATTGCTAACTGGTGTCATAGCTGGATGCAGTCCAAAACATCTAGTTGAAAATAAGCTTTTTTCCCCAGTTGAGCAGAATGAAAACCACCCAAACACCAGAGGAACAGAAGATTGACTCTTCATTGACGAGATGATTTTGGAAAACTACAAGAGAAGGAAGTCCAAATTGAATGTAGCTTGGATTGATTACGAGAAGGCATTTGATTCTCTGCTACCCTGACTGGATAATCAAGTGCTTAGAAATAACAGAAGTCAGTAGAAAAATTGGAAGCTTTGTGCAAAGGTCAATGGCCACAAGGGAAGACACAATTTCTGGTTGATGGTGAAAAACTGGGAGATGTTAATATAAAAAGAGGAATCTTTTAGGGAGACATTGTCACCACTACTGTTTGTTATTGCAGTAATTTCCTCTGTCAACAGTACTCAACAGTCAAGTTAGGCTATGCAGTGGTGAAATCCAAATTTTTTTACTACCAGTTCTGTGGACGTGGCTTGGTGGGCATGGTGTGGCTTGATGGGTGTGGCTTGGTGGGCATGGCAGGGAAAAGATACTGCCCTGGGGCTTCGGTTGGCTCCTGACCTTCGCACCTTCCGCCGCAAATTAAAAACATGGCTGTTTACATCGCCCAACTTGGACTGAGGGGGTTGATTATTTTAATGGGTTTTAATATATGTTTTAAATTATATATTTATACATTTGCATACTTTTTGTATGAATTTTATGTTTGTTGAGTTTGTTTTATTGTTGTGAGCCGCCCTGAGTCTATGGAGATAGGGCGGCATACAAATTGCATAAAATAAAATAAATAAATAAATAAAATCTCCATTCCCAACCCACTCTGGGGCCAGCCAGAGGAGGTATTTGCCGGTTCTCTGAACTACTCAAAATTTCCACTACTGGTTCTCCAGAACCTGTCAGAACCTGCTGGATTTCACTCCTGAGGCTATGGCTATGAAACATCAAAAATGACTGTCATCTAATTTACCTCCTTTATTGAAGCTGTATGGGGGGAAAAAAACCCCATCATTTGAAATAGAATTGCTGTTCAATATTGTCCAAATATACAGCTATAAGATATTGCAATGGAGTTTGAACTGAACAAATGTACCACCTTCACCAACAACAGAGGAAAAATAATGAAAATGGAAAGAATTGAGCTACCCTATCTCAAGAGTCTGAATTAAGAAGGTCACTATAATAAACAGGCATTCTTCATGCTGACAACATAAAGCACATTGAAATCAAGAAGAAGGTTATTAGTGAATACATCAAAGGAGTGAAGACTATTTTAAAGTCCAATCTCAATACTGGAAATATCATAAAGGTGATTAAGACTTCTGCAATTTCCAGTCATTAGATACACAGCTGGAATAATGGATTGGGTTCAAGAAAAACTAAAACCCCTGGATAGGAACACCAGAAAAGTGACCATGAATCATGCCCTTCATCCATGCAGCAATGTTGACAGACTCTATTTACCAAGGAGCATAGGTGAGCATGGAATGCTGCAAGTATACCAGACAGTTGAAGAAGAAAAAAAGAGCATTGGAAGAATAGCCGAAGGACAGGGAAGAAGATGCTCCAAAGCCAATATACCATGAAGTCTTACGAAATGTCAGAGACCAAACTGGCCTATAAGAAAGACCAAATAAAGAACAGGAAAGAGAGACTGCAAGGCAGGGGTGAAATCCAGCAGGTTCTGACAGGTTCTGGAGAACCGGTAGTGGAAATTTTGAGCAGTTCAGAGAACTGGCAAATACCACCTCTGGCTGGCCCCAGAATTGGGTGGGAATGGAGATTTTGAAATATCCTTCTCCTAGGAGTGGGGTGGGAATAGAGATTTTGCAGTATCCCTCCCCTGCCATGCCCACCAAGCCACGCCCACCAAGCCACACCACACCACACCCACCAAGCCACGCCCACAGAACCGGTAGTAAAAAAAATTGGATTTCACCACTGCTGCAAGGCAAAGTATTAACGTGGCCAGTACATCTTAAAAACAAAAAACAGTAAAGATAACAACAAAACTTTTGCCAGACCAATTCTCTAATACAGCTCATCTTCTTGGAATCCGGACTGAATATATGATATTAATACAACTGAGCGAGTCCAGAAGTATTTCACGAGAAGAGCACTCCACTCTTCTGCTCACAACAGAATACCTTATGCCACCAGGCTTGAAATTTTGGGCTTGGACAACTTAGAACTATGCCACTTACAGTCTGACCTAAGCGTAGTACACAAAATTATCCGCTACAATGTAGTCATATCAATGACTACTTCAGCTTCAACTACAATAATACATGAGCACACAATAGATACAAACTCAAGGTAAACCGCTCCAAACTCGATTGCAGACAATACAACTTCAGCAACAGAGTTGTCAATGCCTAGCATTCACTACCTGACTCTGTGGTTTCATCACCAAACCCCCATAACTTTAACCTTAGACTGTCTACTGTTGACCTCACCCCATTCCTAAGAGGTCTGTAAGGGGCGTGCATAAGAGCACCAGCTTGCCTACCATCCCTGTCCTAATATCCCCTTTTATTCGTATCCATTTCAAGTATTCATAATCATGTTTATACTTATACCTGTTATCTCGTACATGTTTGATAGATAAATAAAATAAAATAAACAAGGCCTGGCAATGTCTAAGAGCAGAAAAGTTGAAGAAAGAGACAGAGGGGCTAATTCTGGCTGCACAAGATCAAGCCTTAAGAACAAATACATACAAAGCCAAAATTGGGAAGGCATCAACAGACAGCAAATTGTAATCTCTGCAAAGCTGAAGAAACAGTGGAGCATCTAGTTAGTTGCTGCAAAAAGATTGCACCGACTAGTTACAAACAACAGGATGATAAAGTAGCAACAAATAGTGCATGGGAATACCTGCAAGAAATACCATTTGCCTGCCAGGAAGAACAGATAAAGTAATACAAAATAAAGAAGTTAAAGTGCTCTGGGATTTTAGAATTCCAACAGACAAGGATCTGCCACAGAACATCCCAGACTTAACAACTGTTGATAAGAAAGATTAAAAAAGACTGGATTGTGAACATTGCAATACCAGGAGACAGCAAAAGAGAAGAGTAAGAACTGAGAAAAAAAAATGACAACTAAACGGAGCTGCAAATAGAAGTAAAATTTCTGTGGTAAAAGAAAGCAAAAGAAGTATTAGTCATAGTAGGTGCCTTAGATGCAATGCCAAAACATCTGGAGTACCACTTGTACACTATCAGCATTGACAAAATCATCATCTGTCAATTACAAAAGGCAGCTTTACTTGGCACAGCTTACATCCTGCAACGATAGCTTTGATATTATTAAACAATAACATCTGTCTCTCCCAGCTCCTTGGGAAATACTAGATAGATGGACTAAAATGCTTAATCCTGTTTAAACATCTGCTTGGTTGTGTGACCCACCATAGTAATAATAATAATATTTTATTTACTTACTTTATTTATTTATGTTTTATATTGCTTAACTGCCCATCTCTCTTAAAGAAGAGCTATATGCAGGCATAAAATTACTGGTTTCTTTAGGGAAAAAGAGAAAATGTAGTCCTTTTTGAAAATGCATGAAGCATTTTTTTTTTAATAGAGGAAAAAATGTCCTGCATGCTCAGGACTCAGTGTGGACTCCTTGGAAAAGACTTGGATAAGATTTTTTTTACTTTTTTTCTTCAGCACATTTTTTTTCAAACTTCACCAGATTTGGGTATGTGAAGGCTTCCATCGTTGAGAGCCATTCTGGGATTTTCAAGTATATTTTAGGTTGTATTTTTCCCCATACAGATATTAGTGAGTTTCTTATATAGTGATTTTGAAAGTATCTATGGATTTTATTCTTCTCATACCATAGGAAGGCATGCCATCAGGGGTGAAATCCAGCAGGTTCTGACAGGTTCTGGAGAACTGGTAGCGGAAATTTTGAGTAGTTCGGAGAACTGGCAAATGCCACCTCCGGCTGGCCCTAGAGTGGGGAGGGAATGAGGATTTTGCAGCATATTTCCCTGGAGTGGGTGGGAATGGAGATTTTGTAGTATCCTTCCCCTGTCGCACCCACCAAGCCACACCTACCAAGCCACGCCCACCAAGCCACACCACTCCCACCAGGCCATGCCCACAGAACCGGTAGTAAAAAAAATTGGATTTCATCACTGCATGCCATCCTAATTGTAGATCATGTTCTTCTAAGTATAACAGTGTCTTGTGCCTGAGGGTTATTCATTCTTTTAACCATATTATCACATGTGCTTGGTAATATAAAAACCAATCTGGTAGTCCAAACCCTCCATTTTCTTTAGATTCTTATAGCATTTTCAATTTTATTCTCCCTTTTTTTCCCTTGACAAATAAATTCCACAGTCAGTTTGTTGAAATCATCAAAGAATTTCTTTTCAATTTTTATAGGTACTGTTTGAAACAGGAAGAGCAGTTTCAGCACTTCCTGAACTGACTATGTAACCAGTGGTGGTATTCAACCAGTTCAGACCGGTTCGGGCAAACCGGTAGAGGCAACCTGCCTGCCCACCCACCCCGGCGCTATGCCATCCTATTTAGCCACGTTTTCTAAGCTGCACGCATGTGTGCAAGCTGTGTGTGCACGAGGAAAGCGCATGAGCAGAAGGTCATGCGTGCTCACATTTTCGGTATGCGGTGAACGGGTGATAAAATTATGTGAAACCCACCTATGTATTTAACCCATGATGGCAAACCTATGGCACGTGTGCCACAGGTGGCACGCGGAGTCATATCTATGGGCATGTGAGCGTTGCCCTAGCTCAGCTCCAGCATGCATGTGTGTGCCGGCCAGCTAATTTTCAGTCCTTCCAGGCCCACCAGAGGTTGGGAATGGGCCATTTCCAGTCTCTGGAGGGTCTCCGGGGGGGTGGGGGTGGAGAAGGCTGTTTTCGCCTTCCCCAGGCTCCAAGAAAGGGTCCAAGGGTCGCACGGGGGGGGGGTGTCATCCGTGCATACACACGGGGCGGGGTGCATTGAATTATGGGTGTGGGCACGTGTGTGCGAGATCCCCTTGCGCTCCCCCCACTTTTGGCACATGATGGCAAAAAGGTTAGCCATCACTGTATATAACCATAAGTAAAAGCAAAAGGATCTTACATAATTCTCAAAAATGAATCAGATTTTGTCTTTGTTTGAGAGAGATGAAAAATAAACCTTAGCTGGGTTTTTATCTCTTCGTGGTCTTTTGGACTGAAAATCCAAATCCATTCCCAGCAAGGAAAATAATTTTTCATCCTTATTCACATCATTCCAAGCCTTCTTTGGGTCACACAGGTACAGTAGCCTCATGCACAAAACCATTGATTTGCAAAACGTTTGTATGACTCATTATTGAAGAGCTCCAAAAGAAAAAAACCTTTTAAAAAGTAAATAAATAAATAAAAGGAACAAAAGTCCACCACGTCAGAGAGCCCTGTTGAGATGTTTTGAAGAACGTTTCTTATCAGCTTGAAATTCTTTTTAAGTTCCTGGGAGAATTCCCACCTGAGCAGAAACTCATCAAATTCCTTTCAAATTTCTCCGCAGGCAAAAATAACGGTGGCAGCTCTACAGATGCTCTGTTGGCAATTACCATGCCTTTCCTAAAGATTGCAGCCCTCACTTGTTAATATTCCAGTTAGTTTGCAGGACAAGATTCTTTACAAAGATTGGAGCAGACAAGTCAGATAGGGAATCGAAGGTGGTAGCTTATACAACGTAGCTGGAAACACACACTGAGTTGGTAATGAGAGAATAAATGTACATATTCAGCCAACCAGGAGAAGAAAGAAAGACTGGTGCTGTTTTTCTCATATTGGTGAGGCAGAGTTCACTTTGGTTGTCAGGACCGATGTATGTCTGATGTCAATAGGGCACTTCCTCTTCACTCCGAGGAGGAACCCTAAGTACAGCATCTGCAAACCTGCCCATAATAAAGGCGGATGTTTATTATTCATATATGGATGTTACTGAATTGGCATCTGCTCCCCTGTGCCAAACCCCAAACTTTGCTAACAAGATTTAGCTTTAGAAAAGGTGTCATTATTACGTTTTGGGATATTATTGAAGCCCTAGCCAGAAGCTTCCAGGACCTCAGCTGTTGTTAGTCCCTGGGCACTGTGTTATGACTTAGAAAGCAACTCATCAGAAATAGTACAGTGGATCTGAAATGAAAATATGCTATATATATATATATATATATATATATATATATATATAT
>WNWU01000031.1:3389914-3402913 GCA_012654045.1 Ptyas mucosa
AGAACTGTTTCCTGTTAACTCTGTCTTTGAATGGTGTGAGTGTCCTTCATTCTGTGCGGGACTGAATAGTAGATTAAATTTTCCCACTTCATTTTATTTCTGTTGATCTGACAATCATGTCTTACTGATAAATTAACTGAAGACCAGAAATACTGAAACTTAAATTGGCTGAAGACCAGAAATATTACCACGAAGGAGAAATCTCCAATTAGAAGCTACTCAAAAGACCAGATAGTTCAGAACCTTTCCTAAAAATGATTATGTGCAGAGCATCTTAGCTAGATTACTTTCCTACTTTTGGCTTTCGTTAAATTAGCTTTTCCCATTCTGGTACCTTCAGGGATATCGGAATAGAGTTTTCATCATTTATGGCCATCATAAGCAAAGCTGGAGAGTACAGTACTTAAAAAAAATCCTTTGATTTAAATCCTTCTTTTCATCTCTCCTTACATCACTCTAAGACAGTGGTGGTATTCAGCTGGTTCTATCCGGTTCGAGCAAACTGGTAGTGGCGGCTGTGGGAGGCTCCGCCCACCTGCCTGAACATCATCACATCCCGTTTTTGATGCTCTCCGCATATGCAGAAGGCCTCTGTGCATGTGCACTCGCGCTCACATTTGCGAACCGGTAGCGAAGATAAGTGAATACCACCCCTGCTCTAAGGGATGTATGTAGTACTCCTTCTCCAGTTTCCCCCCAAAATAAACATATTAAGTAATCATTCTGTGAGATATCGATTGATATTATATGGAACTGTGGTGTCACAGTGGTTAGAATGCAGTATTGCAGGCTAACTCTGCCTACAACCAGGAGTTTGATCCTGACTGGCTCAGTCTTCCATCCTTCTGAGATCGGTAAAATGAGGACCCAGATTGTTGAGGGCAATATGCTGACTCTATAAACCACTTAGGGAGTGATATTAAGCACTATGAAGCTATATATAAGTCAAAATGCTATTGCTGTTGCTTTTAGAATCTGTCATCCTGTAATTTCATTATGTCTTGTATTCTGGAACAATAGAGGACAAAAGTTGGCTTTCTACCATGTAACAACTTCACTTATGTGAACAGTACAATCATATCCTTTCTGAGTGTTCTCTTCCCGGGGGTAAAAGCTAAAACCAAACAAATAAAGAAGCTTTCAATCTTTCTTCATGAATCACAATGCAGCATATTTGTTAGCCATTTTGAACGGTTTCCCTATCAGTGAAGCAGGCATGTCAGCCATTTCTGAGTGTGGAGGAGTACTTGACAATCTTTGGTTCCCTTAGAAGATTTCAAGAGAATATTATCACTTGGGATATTTCTTTATGTATTTTTATTTCTCAAGTTTGCAAATGAATTTGGATGCATTATGTGAAAGGAGAAAGGGAAAAAGGAAAGACCTAGTTCTGTAGATATTGTGGTCCGCCAGAAGCCTGTGGAGCTGGCAGCAGAGTTGGACAGTGATGAGGCTGAGGAAGAACATGGGCCAGTCCTGGAGGCTGGGGAAAGCCCGGATGAGGGCTCTGTGTCGGAGGCAGAGATGGGGCCAGGGCCATCAGGGAGTGATGTGCGGACTTCGGAGCCTCCAGAGGCTGACAGTAGAGAGGAAGAGGAACAGGAGGAGCCTGTTTCTAGTGCACATATGAGAAGAGCTGCCAGAAGGCAGGAGCAGATAAAGCAGAGAGGACGACTTGGGAGTAGGGCCAAGAGATGATTGACCCCTCCCATAAGGCTTAAAAGACCAGCAACGGCTCTTGGCCTCTTTGCTGGAAAATAACGTTGAGTGAATTGCTTCTTGTTTCACTGTATTCATTTCTTACCGGCATCTTCTTCTTCTGAACTTTTGCCAAGAAAAGCCTTTAGCAGTTTGCCTAATTATCCCAAGGTTGGTGATAAACTGAGGAATGGTGTTTTGAAGACTTTGCTTTAATTTAGTTTGGACTACTCTGAGAATGAGTTAATTCTCAGCTGTTCTAATAAAGTCTGTTTGTTTTCAAACTGTTTGTATTTAATACTAACTACTTGGGCCTGGGTCACAACAGTAGAGAACACTCCAGAGGTGGGTTGCAGCAGGTTCTGACCACAGAAATTTTGAGTAGTTCAGAGAACCAGTAGTAAAAATTCTGACTGGCCCCCGCCCCGTCTATTCTCTGCCTCCCAAGTCCCAGCTGATTGGGAGGAAATGGGGATTTTGCAGTATCCTTCCCCTGCCACACCCACCGAGCAATGCCATGCCCACCAAACCACACCCACAGAACCGGTAGTAAAAAAATTTGAAACCCACCACTGGAACACTCTAATGCTGGGAAAGATGGAAGGAAAGAAGAGAAGAGGCTAGCTAGAACAAGGTGGGTGGACTCAGCTAAAGCAGTGATGGGGCCACCTTTAGAAGACCTGAAAGAATAGATTAGGGACAAATCATTGTGGAGAATATCTATGTCAACAACAACTGGATGACATGGAATCAATCAATCAAGGACAACGTGAGTACTAAAATTCCATAAAGTCAGTGCAAAGCTCAGTATAGGAGATGTTGCTAGGTCACCATCTCTCCCACTCCCCGAAATCCTTAGGAAATTTGTCTGCTAGCATATTATAAGTATCATGCCCAAATAACAGAAATAAGAACAGACTTTCTATGACTTCAGTGAAAGCTAGGAAATAGAATACAGAATAACAGAGTTGGAAGGGACTTTGTAGGTCATCTAGTCCAATCCCCTGATCAAGCAGGAGACCCTATACCATTTCTGACAAATGGCAGTCCAATCTCTTCTTGAAAGCCTCCAGTGATGAAGCGACCACAACTTCTGAAGGCAACTTCTGTTCCATTGGTTGATTGCTCTCACTGTCAGAAAATGTCTCCTTATTTCTAGATTGAATCTCTCCTCGATCGGTTTCCATCCATTGTTCCTCGTCTGGCCTTTGTGTGCTTTGGAAAAATAGGTTGATGCCCCTCATCTCCCTCAAATATTGGAACATTACTATCATGTCATTCTTGGTCCTTTTCTTCACTAATAAGGAAGCAGTCCAAAGGCTTACCCTAACCCTAACCCTTATCCTAACCCCTTGATTATCTTATTTTCCTTTCTCTGAATTGGCAATATGGTATTCAAAAATGTGTGTTTCATTTAGTATTCAAAGTGAGATTTGCCTAACATGGAGCAAACTGGGACAGTTACTCCCCATGATTTTGAAGCTGTATTTCAATAAATGCATCCTAAAATTGATTTACTTTTTCTCTGTTTCTCTGCATACCTGCTTCACTTTCAGTTTATAATCAAGAGCTATTCAAGTTTGCTTTTTACAAGTACTGTTACTTAGCTAGGCTCCTCCATCTCATATCTGTGCATATGATTATTTCCAAAAGCTCATAATTATGCATTTTCTTCTTTTAAAATGCCAGTTTAAGTTGTTTTCCGAATATTTCTCTATCCTATACAGAGATCTAGTGTGCTGCTTATTTTTCTTCTTGTTCCTTGTCATTTAGGACTTTTTGTTGTATTTAACATCCTATACCAACCTCACTTCATGTAGAACTCCTAGACCAGGGATGTCAAACTCAAGGCCTGTGGGCTGGATTCGGTATGTGGATGCCTAGATCTGGCCCACGGGGCTGGCCTGGAAACAGCAAAAGATCGGCCCGTGGTGTCTCTGCCAGTGAAAACTGAGTTCGGGGGAGCCGTGTGCACTCCCTGCACCCCGTTTTGGCCACGATGGCCTCCTGCAGCCCTCTGCCAGTGAAAATGGGGTGCCCCCCTCCACGCATGCCTCTGAGCTCTGGTTTTGCTGGCAAAGGGCTAGCAAAACAAACTAAAACCAAAACGAAAGGAGAAATGTTTCCCTTTTGCATTTGAGCATGCAAGAAGGGACGGGAAAGGAGAAAGGGAAAAAGGAAAGACAAAGAAAAATAAGGAAAGGTGGAAAGGAAGGAAAAATAAGGAAAGAGGGGAAGGAAGAAGAAAGGAGAATGAAGAAGGAGGGAAAAAGAAGAAAAGGAAGGAAGGAAGGAAGGAAGGAAGGAAGGAAGGAAGGAAGGAAGGAAGGAAGGAAGGAAGGAAGATTATAATGAGAGTGAGGGAGGGTCTCAGGGAACTCCTGCCTTAGCACTTGGCCACCACCCTGACATGAGTGATGTCAAGCTGGCTACCCTCCACCATGCCCACTCCCACTCCCAGCCACGCCCACTCCCGGTCCTCCGAGGTCAAACACAACCCTGATGTGTCCTTCAATGGAATCGAGTTTGACACCCCTGCCTTAAGACTATCTGAAATCATCACTATAATTCCACGGGCATGTTTATTATATACTATTCCTTGGTGATTGATCCCTCTTTCTACCCAATTATTAATGCCTCTTTTCAGATTTTCATTAAGCTTCGTTAAGGAGTTTCACCTATACTTTTCTGGAGAAATCTTAACTGCGTGCATGCTGTGTGTAGTTTCCAGAGTGGACTTCAGCTTTTTCCTGGAAGTTCTCCAGGATGGAGATGGTAGGAAGTTCTCCTACCATCTCAACAGAGAAGAAGCATTAGGAAGCCTTTCAATAAAGCCAAGCTGCCATTTAAATAGATCGTTCCTTTACGTGGTTCACAACTGGCTTACTTTATATCCCTGCATTAAGTTTATATATTTTTATCAATACTAGTTCCTTGATGTTCTCACTCCATCTTCTCATTGATTTCTTTATATTCACCTCCTCGTAGTCTTTTTCGTCATAATAACGACTTACTTGCAAAGAACAGTCCCTTAGTCCTGCAGAAAATAAATCCAGTATGCATAACCAAGAGAAAATATGCTTTCCCCCCTCCTAGTACTACATCTCTCCCTCATCTCCCCTTCATCTATTACTTTACTGTGGCGACGCACAGATTATACAGGCTGCCATAGCGGGCAAGAGCCTTCGTTTGAGTTATTTTGTAAAACATCTTGAATTTTGATGGCACTATATTTACTTTAAGTAATAGCCTCCCATATCCATTCATTTACTCTGTTATTTATCCGTTTCACTTGCTTCTTGCATGGATTCCTTTTCATAGCTCCTTTTTGCTTCCTCTTGAAGAAAACCTCTAGACCCTTTTATTTTCTGTCTTGCTTTTCCCTCCCACCTTATTCAGATTCTAACTTTCGCCGCAGTAATCCACAATGTGTGAAATACATTGCACACAGCAGCTTTCTCTCTACTCCAAAGGCCTCACAAGATGACCTGAGTTTTCTGACCTAGACTTCCTGAGACAGTAAAAAGCACACAATTAGTCCCCAAAACCCTCTTTTTATTTCAACAGCTGTGAATTCTGATCATTCACAGCCTGTGATGAGTCATAAATAGTTTGTAAAGAGTCCGACAGAAGCCTGCAACAGTCCTTTGGAATAAGGCTGATAAGCACCCATCTTTATTTCCCTTCACACACTGCCAAAGACCTAATTGGCAATTAGCTTTGCAAGGCCACACGGAGCACAGAGTCAAAATAGAGCTTCAGAATTTAAACCGACCAGCATGAACAAAGTTGCTTCCTGCAAAGGCTCATGTGCCTTTGCTCCCCCTTTATGTCTTATGGGAGGGGCCAATCATTTCCAAGCCTTACTCCCAAGGCGCCACTTTTGTCTTAACTGTTCTTTCCTTCTGCCAGCTCTGTGCATGCACACACTGGGAACAGGCTCCTCCTGTTCCTCTGCCTCACTGATGTCAGGCTCTGGAGGCTCCGGAGTCAGCACATAACTCCCAGATGGTCCTGATCCCATCTCTGCCTCCGACACAGAGCCCTTGCCTGAGCCTTCCCCAGATTCCAGGATTGGCCCATGTTCCTCCCCAGCCTCCTCACTGTCTGACTCTGCTGCCAGTTCCACAGGCTGCCGGCGGACCACAACACTGAGTTGGAATTTCATCTCCATTCCCTTTTGCCACTCCCTTGTTCTATAAACTCTCTCACCCTTTCTACTGGCATTCAGGTAGTCCTTCACTTATAACCGTTTGTTTAATGATCATTCAAAGTTACAAAGGCCCTGAAAAAAGTAACTTATGACCATTTTTCACACTTACGGCCACTGCAGCACCCCTATGGTCATGTGATCAAAATTCAGATTCTTAGCAACTGGTTCATATTTATGACGGTTGCAGTATCCCGGGGTCATACGATCGCCTTTTGGGATCTCCTGACAAGCAAAGTCAATGGGGAAGCCAGATTCATTTTACTACTGGGTTACTAACGTAACAACTGCAGTGATTCACTTAACCAATGTGGCAAGGAAGTCATAAAATGGGGCAAAACTCCCTTAAAAACTGTCTCGCTTAGCAACAGAATTGTTGGACTCAGTTGGTTGTAAGTCAAGGACTACTTGTATTAAACAAAGACGTTAGCCCTGCGAGGTAGTCAGGATAAAAAGCACGACCAAAAATGTCTTTTTATTGTAAGGTTACATGAAGAGAATCTTGGAAGATTGAAAATATTTCTTCTCTCTTTTCCTTTCTTCAGAAAACTGGGGTCAAACTCAGCGGTAGATTTCAGAAATGCTTACCACTGGTTTGGCCCACATAACATGTGATTTCCTCACATGCACCTGGCCTTCACCGCATGTGCTCTGCTCTCTCACGCCCCTTCTGTGCATGCGCCCCACCTCAAAAACGTGCCTAAATAGGATGGCATAGAGCTGGGGCATGTGAGCGGTTGAGCGGTTGGGCGGGCCAACCCACGATTTCCACTACTGGTTTGTGCGAACCGGTCCAAACCTGCTGAATAGCACCTCTGGTCAAACTTCTGATACATTTCCTATGTCATTCCTCCTTCTGCTGGCTGAAATTTATTTTATTTATTTTATACATCATATTTATAGATCACACATCTCACTCACAGAGAGAGTTCTGAGAAGGGTAGAATTAAATATAATACTTTCTGCACACCTGATGTCCAGTCTGCAGATCCCTCCCCTGTCTCCCAAGGCCCTTTCCACATACCAATCCAATGTTGTTTTGAGCTTGTTATCTGATCCTGTTCATTTAGAGCGCATTCATTTTTAATGTTTGAAATGTTTTGAACTTGATATTTGTACTTTTTGCTGTTGCTGTTCAATAAATAAAGGTGCAAATTATATGTTCGTAAGGAATAAAATCAGTAAACAAGCAAGTAAGTAAAAAAGGAAAGAAAGAAGCAAGAATCAAAGCTGCCAGTCTTCCTTGGCACCAAGAGAATCCTTTCTGGGTTTTTTTTTTTAACCCCATAATTGTTGGGATTGTAATTTTATGAAACAAGAAGAATGATGGGAAATTCCTGCTATCACTGAAGTCAGAAACACTCGGTGCAAATTTACGCATGAATAACGATAGAAAAGGAAAAGAAAGAAAAAAAGAAGAAAAATGCTCAGAACTGCTATTCTTCGTAATTCTGAGGCTGATTTCCCAGTTTGGCGTCCTCTACATGGGACAGAAATAATATCTTGCCAACCTGGAGGTCACCAGCTGCAGCAAAGTATACTGTTTTTCTCTTTTCTTTCCCCAGCTTTCTTTTATTTGTGAAGAAAAATAATGCTTCAATACAAGGCAGACAATTTTACAAACCACGTCCTTTCTATAACACCAAGCCAAGTTTTAGGCAGGGGTCAGAGGGCAAATGAGATTTTGTTTATTGTGGAATAGTCTAGGCGTTCTCTGTACATTTTCTGTATGACACCCACAGGACATTTTGTGAACTCATGCCACATGAGAAATTGGAAAAGAGCAACAGATAAAAATCTGTTAAAACGGAGACGAAAGAAGCATATATCCTTTCTGCATTTTCACCATTCAGTTCCCAAACTGTTATGTCTCCTGCTTTATAAATAAAGACTTGAGAAAACTGATATTTGTAGAGTCTGGTACAAACCAATCAATCAACCAAATCTGTCCTTCCTAAAATAATATGTGAATTAGAACAAATGTCATCCATCCGATATGGCAACCTTCCAAATACCAATGGAAGAGAATGCATGTAGCTCAGGATAGAACGGTCTGCTTACAATGCTTTATTGCCCAGCTAGGTAATATCATCAGTGCTTGTTATTGTGGAGTTTGCTCCCTGTTGATATATACTAGCGTGCAGCAATTAACATTTAAAAGGGGACTAATACCAAGCAAACCAGTGGTGGGATTCAAAATATTTTACTACCGGTTCTGTGGGTGTGGCTTGGTGGGAGTGGCATGGCCTGGTGGGTGTGGCTTGGTGGGCATGGCAGGGGAAGGATACTGTAAAATCTCCATTCCCTCCCCACTCCAGGGGAAGGTTACTATAAAATCCCCATTTCCTCCTGATCAGCTGGGACTCGGGAGGCAGAGAATAGATGGGGGCAGGGCCGGTCAGAGGTGGTATTTACCGGTTCTCCGAACTACTCAAAATTTCCGCTACTGGTTCTCCAGAACTGGTCAGAACCTGCTGAATACCACCTCTGCAGCAAACAATCAAGTAGAAAACTGTACCTTAATCGAAGAACTACAAGGAGGCACTCAATAAAGCAGACAAACAATCAAGTAGAAATCGATACTGTAATCAAGGAACTATCAAGAAAGAAACCACACTCTTGCCAACACTGGCAGGGATTCTTGTACGTCAAGAAACCCCTTCCTCACTAGGAATGATGATGTTACCTACTTGGGTAATGAAATGTCTGCAAGAAAGCATCGAAGCTCAGAGAGCATCAAGGACTCCACAATCTTCTAAATGTTGCACATACACAGAACAAAACTGCTAAAGATAAAGAGATTTTGGGTAGGACACTCTACACAAGTCTCACATATGTGAGACACAGATATATGTCTAGTTTATTATATATAAGACTTCAGGGTAATGTCCATCCATCTCCTTTCCAGGATGTAATACTAGGACATTTTCAATTGGTTGTGTTTTTTTTTTTACTTTTTAAAGATATGTGATTTCTGGATGGCTTAACCATAGAGACTTCCTTGGTTTCCTAGACATTTCAAGTTCAGTTTCCAACCTCTGCAGGGAGAGCTTGGGAAGACTCCTGCATGAACGTCCTGGAGCAGTTATCAGTCTGCGTGTGAGAAAGTGGGTTTCAGCAGGTTCTGACCAGTTATGGAGAACTGGTAGCAGAAATTTTGAGTAGTTCAGAGAACCGGTACTAAAAATTCTGACTGGCCCCGCCCCCATCTATTCTCTGCCTCCCAAGTCCCAGCTAATCAGGAGGAAATGAGAATTTTGCAGTAACCTTCCCCTGGATTGGGGATGGAATGGAGATTTTACAGTATCCTTCCCCTGGAGTAGGGTGGGAATGGAGATCTTACAGTATTTTCCCCCTGCCATGCCCACGAAGCCATGCTACACCCACCAAGCCACACCCACAGAACCGGTAGTAAAAAAATTTGAAACCCACCACTGGACTGATAGCTATGTTTAAGGAAGCTTCTTTAATTTTGACGTGATGTGATGGAATGTACCCTTGCTTAGATATTAGATGAGCATGGTTAATGAGTTTCGATCCTTCAGTCAAAGACGTATTGGGGTTTTGTTGCAATTTTCATGAATTTATATTTCTAATATTTACTGTACATTGGCTAGTATCATTCTGAAAATGAATACTGTGTATTGATCAGCTTTTGGGAAGGACTCTGAGCTCTTCTCATCAGCCCATCTCCAAGCCACCAACTTGCCAGATGGAGAGGAAAGGATCAAGTAAGAGGGTCAAAGTTTTTTCTCCCGTCCACAGCTTCAGGTCAGGGTGGCAGAAGGGTGCTGAATTTTCTATTAATCCTACATATGTTCATCTCTTAAGGGCAACTTTGGTTCTAGTCTATAAAATAGTTTGAGACCAACTGTTCACGAAACCCTGCTGTTTCCAATTTAAAGCCACCAACTGGGGATGGGAGGTGCATAACAGATGTCTGTAAATGCAGCTTCTTGGACTGAAGGAAATGCTTCTTTGTGTTAAAAACCATAAGTGAAATAAAAGGGGTCAAGAGGAAGAAACACACATTAATTTTTTTTTTCTTATTAGTGCTCTTGACTTGTATTTCACCTGTCACTTTTAACTAAAACCTGATTGTGTGCAACGATGGTAAAAAACATGCTACTTTCACGGATACTTCAATATTTTTTTTTGAAGGGTGGATTGCATCTTAAGAATACAAATTCACTCATTAATTTTCACAGCATCACATTTTAAAAAGGAGCTTAACTTAGTCACCCCATTGAGACTGAGATATGAAATACTGTATAATATCTTTTTTTAAAAAAAAAATAAGGAAATGTTAAAACATGATACACTGTAGGGGGAAAATGAACAGTATCCAAAATAAATATACTTTTTCAGATATCCAAATCCATTTATCTGCTTTCTAAACCAAGTATGAAAAATCTCAGGTACTAGCAATGTATCTTACTCCATTCCAGTTTTATCATGCTTAGAGCAGGGGTGAAATCCAGCAGGTTCTGACAGGTTCTGGAGAACCGGTAGCAGAAATTTTGAGTAGTTTGGAGAACCGGCAAATACCACCTCTGGCTGGCCCTGGAGTGGGGTAGGAATGGAGATTTTGCAATATCCTTCTCCCAGGAGTGGGGTGGGAATGGAGATTTTGCAGTATCCTTCCCCTGCCATGCCCACCAAGCCATGCCCACCAAGCCATACCATGCCCACCAAGCTACGCCCACAGAACCGGGAGTAAAAAAATTTGAATTTCATCACTGGCTTAGAGCCCTTTTCAAAATTCATTCTGGGTTGCTGAACAATCTTTAGTATGAGTTCTCAACATTATGAGATACAAGTATAGGACAACAAGAGAGTAACTATTAAATTGACTTTATACAGTTTAAAAAACAAAGGAAAAACTGCAACCTTAACCCCCTCTTTCAAAACAGGAAAACAAAATACACTGGATCTCTTTCCATATCTGGGGGACCAGATTTTTACTGATCAATGACATATAATTAAAATATAATTTTCCAAAAATATTTTGCTTTTTGAGGTTTTCCCTTTTTTCCCCATTTAAGTAGACATTTGTGCATCTGTGTCGTGTGTATGGGCATGCTACATTGAGAAGGAAATGAAATTAGCCTTAAATTTACATTGTCCCTTCCTTTAAATGTTGAATCATTAAAAAAAAGAGCTTAAAATAATCATGCATACCATTATGATCTTGTAATGCTGAGATCGTGACAGTAGTTTGGCATTACAAGACAAGATAGGAAGATGTGCACATGGATTAGAGAACAAACAAAAGTTTACGATATCGTCAAGAGAGTAAAAGAATGGAAATGGGCTGGTCACATAGCAAGAAGAACTGATGGCAGGTGGACCAAGGCAATCATAGAATGGATCCCACTTGATAAAAAGCGTCCGCTAAAGAGGGACGTGGTAGCTCAGTGGCTAAGAGGCTGAGCTTGTCAACTGAAAGGTCGGCAGTTCAGTGGTTCGAATCCCTAGGGCCACGTAATGGGGTGAGCTCCCGTTACTTGTCCCAGCTTCTGCCAACCTAGCAGTTCGAAAGCACGTAAAAAATGCAAGTAGAAAAATAGGGACCACCTTTGGTGGGAAGGTAACAGCATTCCGTGCGCCTTTGGCGTTTAGTCATGCTGCCACATGACCACGGAGACATCTTGGGACAGCACTGGCTCTTTGGCTTTGAAATGGAGATGAGCACCGCCTCCTAGAGTCAGGAACGACTAGCACATATGTGCAAGGGGAACCTTTACCTTAAAGAGACCTAAAACAAAATGGATCAACGATATCAGCAAGTATTGTGGTCCCAATTGGCAAAAGAAAGCTTAGGACCGTATTGGTTGGAAATATGTAGAAGAGGCCATCATCCTGCATTAGTCATTAGATGATGCAGGTAAATGATGATGATGACAACATCAACTATCATGATCATCTTGAAAGAATAGAACAAGCAAGTTGTAAAAAATGAAGGAGAGAATGCAATCTGTTCTGTGGGTTGAATGCATTTTTTCCTCTTTCTTCCCATATTCTTATACCCTTAATATTTAAGTGCTGTCTCTAAACATTATTAGGAGCAAATGCCTACATTCATTGCGCTCCTGCCTAAAAGGATTGCAATGAAATATACCTGAAGCTAAAATGCTGAAGTGCCTGACTTAACGGACCTGGGGAACATCAAACTATAGACAAAACCTTTCCCGGCTTCAGTGAGACAGCTGACTAGCTCAGGCAGAATTACAGAATAATGAGATCAAATGTCATGGTTACAATTACAGCTTATCTTGACATCCTTTGGGAACCGAACAGCTTTGAATTTGAGCGATCTATATATTAATATCGCAGCCTACTCTGACTTTACTTCGAATGTTACAGTGCATCAAATAAAAAGAATTCTGTAAATAATGAAATTATGCAAATACAAGCTGGCTTGATTCTTTATGGTTTGGTTTGGCAGGAGCAGAATGTAGATTTAAGACTCTTCGTTTCGTCCCTTATAATATGTTCTTCTAATTCTTGAGTTAGCAAAAAATAAAAAATAAAAAATGTGTTGGTATAAATTCTGCCTCTGCAGCTGAGTCTTTTTCTAACTAATGAAGTTGTCAACTGTTTTGAAACAAGTTTTAATGCAGAATCATTTAAGGTCAGGTGAAGTAACACCCACAAACGTCCAAGTGTTGCTTTTAACAAATGGTGGGCATACTTAGCTGCTGAATTTCGAAAAGTGTAATCCTGTATATATAAAGCAAATCAGAACTAATCAAAAATGATTTAAAATGATTTCAGAGCGTACTTTGAATCTGGACTGTTTCGGAATCAAACCCAATGGGCTGAGTTGGCATCAGGCTTTAAAAGGGGAAATAATAAGTGTGGGTTTGTTTTTAATCTATGGAGTAGCCTGATAAAAGATCTGGTGATCTGTCAGGTGAAAAATCAATTTCAGTAAAAAAAAACCTCTTAGATGGCAGGAGTTCCTTTAAGGTCAGATTAAATGATCACATTCAAGCAAAACATCATTTGTTGATAATGCTAGCTGCAGAAAGCCAACCCAACATGCAAGACAATATATTTCTTAGCAAAATTATTACTAGTAGATTTTA
>WNWU01000031.1:3403013-3425133 GCA_012654045.1 Ptyas mucosa
AATAAAAGGAAGGAGCTGAAACCAAAAATCCCATAGAACAGGGGTATGAAACTCAAGGCCTGCAGGCTGCATTCAGCCTGTGGGATGCTTAGATCTAGGCCGCAGGGCCGCCCTGTAAACAGTGAAGGACTTGTCCACAGTGCCTCTGCCAATGAAAATGGGCTCCCGAGTTCCATTTTTAGCTGTGACGGCCTCCTGCAACCCTCTGCCAATGAAAATGGAGCTCAGGAGGGTGGTCTTCCCGAGCTCCGTTTTCACTGGCAGAGGGTTGCAGGAGGCCATCGCAGCTGAAAACGGAGCCCATTTTCGTTGGCAGAGCGCTCGGGCCACCACAGACACCAACATGAGTGATGTTAAGCTGGCCACCCCCATCCTGGTCATGCTCCCTGCCCCCGGAGATCAAACAGAACCCTGATGTGACCCTCAATGAAATCGAGTTTGACACCCCTGCCATAGAACATACCATGCATAGCCCAAACTTCATAAAAGTTTCAAAGAACTTTTGATCCCAAAGAATTAGTACTATTTCAATGGCAGAAAGAGAGTTTAAAATTTCAGATTTCAAGGCTGAGGATGTTTTGTAAGGTGGACAGCGGCTCTGCCATTTATATATATATATATATATATATATATATATATATATATATATATATATAAAGCCAAATATCCTATTGACACCTCCGAGATCTTGCAGTGGCACCTTTAGATCCTGCCAATTGCATTCATGCTTTTTATATCTCTTCCTGCATCAAAATCTCAAGAAAGATTGAAATATCAGTAGGGAACCAAATCAGCAAATGTCCCAGAAAACAAGTAAACAAATGTAAAAGCAGTAAACAAATGGTAAGTCTCAGTAAACAAAATGGAAACAAATGTGACCGCAAAATTAAAGTGAAAAATCCTCAGCAAACAACACAGATATTCAAAATTATTTTGGTCCAAATGCATAAGGTACACTCCATTTGTCATTCCATAGAAGAGGCATCTATCATAAAACCAAAACTTTTCAGAGTTAGTTGACTATGAATCAGGAGTAAAATGCTACCAGTTTGCTCCAGTTCAGGCAAACCGGTAGTGATAAAAACTACCAGTTTGGGTGAATCGGTAGTAAGAAAATGCTTTAAATTTTTTTTAAAAAAGGTTCTGACGATCGTGAGGCACAGCTGTGATCGTCGGAACCTTTTTTTTTTACTTTTTTAAAGCATTTTTTAATTATCTATTCGCCCAAACTGGTAGTAAAAAATGCTTTTAAAAAGTAAAAAAAAAAAGTTGGCCATGCCCACCCAGTCACATGACCCCCTCACAAAGCCACGCCCACCAAGCCATGCCCACAGAAACGGTAGCAACAAATTTTACATTTTACCACTGCTATGAATCTTCATAAGGTTCATAAACCACACTGTGTACATGGACACATCACCCCTCATAATAGTAGCAATATAGTCTATCACCAAATATTTCCAAATAAATTGCGTATTAATGCATTAAGAGAATAGATTATCTAAAATGTATCACGTTAAGCACAGAAAATAGAGATTAGGATTAGAATTGTAAATAGATTAATCTAAATAGATCCATTCTAAATAGATTAGAGTTAATTCATTCTAAGTAGATTGGAATTCTATTTAATTCTATTAAGTAGAATTATTAAATAATTGGGCACCTGCACAATCTTGAGGAAAAGGCATAGCTCCTTTATGAAGTTTCTTATCCAAAACATCTTTTTATCTTTGAAGCCAAAGCAATGTGCATCCCTCTGAATAATTCTATTTAATTTTTAAATAGCAATAGCACTTAGACTTATATACCGCTTCACAGTGCTTTTACAGCCCCCTCTAAGCGGTTTACAGAGGCAGCCTCTTGCCCCCAACAATCTGGGTCCTCATTTTACCCACCTTAGAAGGATGGAAAGCTGAGTCAACATTGAGCCTGGTGGAATTTGAACTGCCAAATGGCAGGCATATAGAAATAGAATTATTAAATAGTGCCCAATCCTGGGAAAATATGTATTTGTTTTCAGATGCCATACATAGGTGCTAAACATATATTCCAATGTGCTCCACAACACATTTTCTGTCTGAAACTTTGAATAGGTCTAATAGTCAATTTCTTTGGCTTATGGCAGCTACAAAAATATTTTTTCTTATAGTATATAAACTTAAATATTGGAAAACCTGAAGGGTCTATTATTTTGACTGGTGTTCTTTTACTCTGAAATGCTGCAAACTACCATAACAGATTTTGCTTCAGTGCAGATGGGAATGCAGAATGGATCCCTCTGCTAATCTCTGTGGTTCTCTGCGAGAAAAGTTCATTAAAAAGGTATCTCCAAACATAAAAGAAATGGCATCATATTATATTAATACTAGGCCATGCTTGAACAAATTGCATCAAGAGCTGCATATGTTAAGAAAATATAAAAGGGCTCTCAAGTGAAAGTTGACTTTTGGGGATTTCAAAGTCATGTTTATGCCATTTTCTGGGTAGAAAGGGAGAAGCAGACGTATGTAAAAATTATGAACCTCGTGGATTTTTTAAAAGGCGAAATGTGTACAAAATCTGTCTGAGAACAGCTGTAGGATTTTGAAATGGGATGTTGTACTTTCAATGTAAATATTGAGAGATTGGGTGCTGAGAAATGAGAAGAAACATAAAAGTATATGACCATGAGTGCCGAAAAGGAGCGCATGTGCATGCACACTCATCTGGGCCTCAACCTGGAAGAGGAACTGCCAGGGGGCATGTGTGCGCCTGAAAATGAACTTTGGGTTTCCGGTGCGCACACATGTGCCGGCCAGCTAGTCTTTTGGATTTCTGGCACAAATGTGCGGAACGACAATCAGCTGGCCGGTGCACATGCTCACACAGGAAAATGGAAGACCAGCTCCTCCAGTTTCCGGCACTGCAGCACGCAAAAAGGCCAGCTGATCATCACACGCGCATGAGCGCCAGAAACCCAGAAGAGGAACAGGCTATGCTGTGCATGCCAGGCGACATGGCTCTGCATGCCACTTCGGGCACATGTGCGATAGGTTTGTCATCACGGATATATGAGAACCTGATCACCGCCATGTAGATTATACCCTTGAATTAGACTTCTTATTTCAGAAATAGGATAGGCTGGTTTGCCCTCACTTTTATTGGCTGTTTGATAGCTCCACCTCCCTAGGCCACCAATCAGGATGAAATGTTATCTTGACAGACAAGCTGTGGTTTATTCTACTTAGCGCCTGCGCCATTCCACCCTAGCACCGGAGAAGAATGGCAAAATTGGATTGAGCCCTTCTAGAGCTCATTTCAAATTCTATGCTCCACTCATATATTAGCTGAATCTATTTATCTCAACACAGCTTGTTCAGGGTTTCTATTATCTCTTAGCAATGTGCTTAAAAGAAACAGTTTAAGAGTGTTGCCTTACCTGACAGGTAGGTAGTGAGTGACAGGAGCACTATGAATTTCCATGATGATGGCATGGCGTGGCTTCGAAGATCCTCAGCCCCCATTCGGGTAGTGGTTAACAGCCGTAGGGTTCCTTCATTAAAAACCCAACCTGTTGAAATAATGCACAAATGATAAATCTTCTCTTTCTTTTTCTCTCTCCCTCCAAGTTCCTCTCTACTCACTCTCTCTCTCTCTAATTCTCACTCACACTGCCCTTCCAAGTTTCTCTTTGCCCCATCTTAGAAACAACATGAAGATGGAGTTATCCTGAGTTTCTTTCTCATTCTCCCTTCTGTCAGTGGACCCATAATGTCCTGTCCAAGTCCCTTCTTAATAGCTCATTCCTTTCTAGCCCTCTTAATGATTCATATTTTCCCAAAGGATAGCTACAAATTCATATACATTTATCACGTTTGCACCAACCTACAGCCCCACGTATGTATGTATGTATGTATGTATGTATGTATGTATGTATTTTGTCAAACATGTATGAGATAACAGGAATACGTATAAACCTGGATATTAATACAGGAAATGGGAACAAATAAATGGGGACAGTAGGATAGGGTCGGAAGACACACTGGTGCGCTTATGCATGCCCCCTTACAGACCTCTTAGGAATGGGGTGAGGTCTGTGGTGGGTTGTCCCTGGTCCGGTCCGGTTCTATAGAACCGGTAGTAAAACTGGCGGGAGGCTCTGCCCACCTGCCACGATGTCATCATGGGTGATCTGCGCATGTTGCGAACCGGTAGTAAAGGTAAGTACAACTCACCCCTGGGTGAGTTCAACAGTAGACAGTTTAAGGTTAAAGTTATGGGGGATTGAAGATGTCACAACAGAGTCAGGTAGTGCATTCCAGGCATTGACCACTCTGTTGCTGAAATCGTATTTTCTGCAATCGAGTTTAGAGCAGTTTACCTTGAGTTTGTAAATATTGTGTGCTCGTGTATTATTGCGGTTGAAGCAATAATACACGATAATAATAATAATACACCTTTGATAAAGCTTACTAAATTGGCTAAGATCCAGGAAGAACTAGCAACCCTATGAACTAAAGCAGTGCAGTCATTCAGTTGATTATAGAAATAAAGCAGCATGCTTTCTGCAGAGCTACATCAAAAGCCGTGGTGGCGCAGCAGTTAGAATGCAGTATTGCAGGCTAACTCTGCCCACTGCCATAAATTTGATCCTGACTGGCTCAAGGCTGACTTGGTCTTCCGAGGTCCTGTAAAATGAGGATTGTTGGGGCCAATATGCGGACTCTCTAAATTGCTTAGAGCAGGCTGTAAAAGCACCGTGAAGAGGTTTATAAGTCTAAGTGCTATTGCTATTTGCTACTTGAACATAAGTGCTGCCCTGTTAAGGACCTGCCCAGCCCTATTACAAGAACAGAGTGTACTTTGCTGTCTGTGTAAACCTATTCTGAATGGTATGAAAATAATTCCAAATAATCCCCTCGGAAATTCAGACAGGTATATTGCCTCTGGTCAAACCCTGCAAATTCGCTTTGAGCCTAGCTTGATGTCAAATTCAGTGGGGGGGGTTATCCCCCTCAAACATGGCTGTCTATCAAACTCTCAGCTGAGGTCCACTCATCATGTAGTTTCTGATACTGATAAAAGGAGGACGGTATTTCATCTGGGCAGCCTTAACTGGAACTAGGTACAGAGTATTTATGGGGAATGTCAGCTACTCTGAAGCAGAAATCTGGAATGCAAGTAACTTCACACATGTTCTCCTTGTAGCTCATCTGTCTCTTTAGAGAGTTACCTTCTCAGTGAAATATGCCTGTCAACCGCCTTTGTTTCTCCAGTTCTGTGATAATCAGTGCTGTAAGTCTGTTTCTAGGACTGGTGAGTTATGTCTTACATGAATATGGTGATGACCAAGCTGTTGGAAAGTGTACGCTCTAAGAATATTTAACTCGGAGTGGTTATTTCCTTCCTCCATTTCATTGATTCAGCAAGAGGATAATAGCAAAGAATTACATATTAAGAATCTGGAAACTGCTTATTAGTATTCTGAGGTTAACCTCAAGAAGAAGAAGAGAAATGTAGTTTTCAGACTATGTAGAAGCTGAAGGAAGTGTGACAATCATAGCCAAATGGCTTAGCCTGCCTAGGAAAATCCTCTATTTGAAAAAGATTCAAAAATCCAATTTAAGAGGAAGGTGGAGTGGAATCTAGGCTGGGAAAACAAAGCCCTGAAGACAACCAAAAACATTCAGTATCTGAAGAGCAGACTGAGTAGGACGTTAGCAAATACGGTGAGATTTTTTAAAATAATAAAGGTTATGGTGAAATATATTGCTGTATTTATTTATTTATTGGTTCGATTTATATACCACCCTTCTCCAGAGACTCAGGGAGGCTTACAATGCATTAAACAATAGCCTTCATACTTTTGTATATACCTGCTTATTAGGGCTTTCGACCCTCCCTAAGCGGTGTTCTTTTTTATACAAAGTCAGCTTATTGCCCCCACAATCCGGGTCCTCATTTTACCTACCTTGAAAGGATGGAAGGCTGAGTCAACCTTGAGCCTGGTGAGATTCGAACTTGCAGTAATTGCAGGCAGCTGGTGCTACTTAACAGCACTTTAGTCTGCTGCGCCACCAAGGCTCATTGTTTGTTTTGACAAATACATTAAAAAAAATAATCTAAGTTGTATAAATGAACATCCAAAGAAACAAATACATGTAAGGGAACAGATTTCCACTAAACTTTGTATTTCTGCATCTATATGCAAGGCTAGGTGGTTCAGTGGCTAAGATGCTGAGCTTGTCGATCAGAAATGTCGGCGGTTCGGCGGTTCGAATCCCTAGTATAGGTCTCCTGCGAGAGCAGGGGGTTGGACTAGATGACCTCCAAGGTCCCTTCCAGCTCTTGTTACTGTTACTAAGATAATCTTTGACTTACAACCATTCATTTTGTGCGATGGCATTGAAAAAATAGACGTACGGTCATTTTTCACACTTATGATTGTTGCAGCATCCTGATGGTCACAGGATCAAAATTCAGGCACTTAGTAACTGATTCGTATTTATGACGGTTGCAGTGTCCAAGGCTTGTGTGATCACCTTTTGTGATCTTCTGACAAGCAAAATTAATTGGGAAGCCAGATTCACTTAACATCCATATTATTAATTTAACCAGTGCAATGATTCACCCAACATCTGTGATGAGAGAGGTCATAAAATGGGACAAAACTCATTTAACAACTGTCTTCCTTAGCAACAGAAGGTTTAGGCTCAGCTGTGGTCATAAATTGAGGACTATCTGTAAATAAGTGTGTCGTTTGTGTGTGTGCCTTCGAGAGGGTGTTGTTTCCTGGCAACGGCCTGGAAAAGCTTCTACAATTTTCAAAAGTGATTTGCCATTGCCTGCTTCGTTCTAGGGCTAAGAGAGAGTGTCTGGCTGAAGGTCAATTATCTGGCTTCGAGCCTAAATCAGGATTAGAATTCATGGCCTTCAGGTTTCCAGCCTAATGCCTTAACCACCACACCAAATTGGGCACATTTCTGTTATTTTCCTTTCCCATTTATCTCCAACATTGGATTTATTGATCGCTCTCTTTGCTATAAAATGTTTTAGAATGGAACGATCTTATAAAGTGTCAAATTAATATAAAGAGCCATGTTTAATTACTGAACTTATTCAGAAGCAACTGATACGGATTCTATCGCAATATAATAACAGAAAAAATATATACAACTTCATCCCTGTTCCTCTGCACAAAAGCAATACACAACAACAATAGAATTCTTTATTGGCCAAGTGTGATTGGACACACAAGGAATTTGTCTTGGTGCAATTTCTTCATATAAAGCCACATCTATTCCCCTAGCATAAAAATCTCTCCTTTTTTTCTGCCCCACCATAATCACTATTATCACTGCAAATTATGACACATTCTGCTTCAAAACTTCACAACTATACGGAAAAAGACAGATTTAATAACAGCAGAATCCCTGTACTTTATACCTTCGTAAAGGTTTAGATCTACAATGAAATTGCCCTTCTGTTCTGGTTAAAAGCAACTCAAAATATACACAATTGAGTCAAAAATTTCTGTTGCTAATTGAGTTTTGCCCAGTGGTGAAATTCAATTTTTTTTTACTACTGGTTCTGTGGGCGTGGCTTGGTGGGCGTAGTGTGGCTTGGTGGGCGCGGCTTGGTGGGCACGGCAGGGGAAGGATACTGCAAAATCCCCATTCCCACCCCACTCTGGGACCATCCAGAGGTGGTAATTGCCGATTCTCCGAACTACTCAAAATTTCCACTACCGGTTCTCCAAAACCTGTCAGAACCTGCTGGATTTCATCCCTGGTTTTGCCCCATTTTGATGACCTGTCTTGCTACAGTTGCTACATAAATCACTGCAGTTGTTAAATTGGTAACACTGTTCTTAAGTGAATCTGGCTTCCCCGTTGACTTTGCTTGTCAGAAGGTCCCAAAATATGATCACATGACTCTGGTGTCAGGCCTGGAAGCCATCTTTTACACGGGATCTTCAGGCCTGCCACATTTAGTGCTGTGGGAAATTGGGAAGGGGGATTGTATGGAGCTGGGGAAATATATAGTCATAATAACATTCCTTTCTCTGGGAGTCAAGGTCATCCTGCTCTGCACCTGGAGGAGTGTGACTGGGAGGCATCTCCAGTTGGGACGGTGCTTTGATTGGATCATGTGATGGACATGTGGGTGTTGGGTAGGGACTTGGACTTTCTGTTGGGTGGGAAAACCCTGGAAGCTTTCAGATTTGGGTTTTCCCAGATTTACCAATATGACATCTCTAATAAAATGGAACTTTGAGGAACTTTGAGTCTTGGAGTCTTCTTTCGTTGGGGGTGTTATTTCGAACACTGACACCTGGGATACTACAAGCATAATAAATATGAGTCAATTGCCAAATGTCTGAATTTGGATCATGCGACCATGGGGATGTTGCAATGGTCGTAAGTGTGAAGAATGGTCATAAGTCACCTTTTTTCAGGGCCGCTGTAACTTCGAACAGTCATTAAATGAACTGTTGTACGTTGAGGACTGCCTGTAACAATTTACATGTTCCAGATGAGAGAAGTAGAAAGCTCTACTTTTTTTTTTATTTTCACTTTTTGTTTCTCTTCCAAATCTTACTCCTGACTAGGCCTCAGCTAGAATTCAATCCCTCCCATCTGCAGTAGGCCTGTTTCGGTATTCTGAAGTGCGCCCAAACAAAATGAGATGGTTGGAAGATTAAGCATTATGGTACCTGCCAACAATTGTGATAAAATGGAAATGCATTCAGGAGAGCAAGTGAATCACCCAAGATCTAATTCATTTTGCAATTTGAGACCAGAGGGTGGCAAGATTCATTGCAAATATGTGAAATTTGAAGGCAATACAATTTTATTCAAATCAATTCAAGAGTCAATTTAATAATGGTTCCCACTAGTTAGAGTGGGAACATATTAAAGGGCCTTCAGCTGTTTCCATTTTGGAAGAATGAGATAAATTTAGGATGATAGTAGGCTGTATAAAATACAGTAGAGTACATTTTTGAAATATTCTCCCTGTAAATCTTCTGCAAGATGAGAAAAGACGATTACAGCACCCTTCCCCCTAATTTGGTCCTACGGGACTTTCACTCATCACCACTGTAACCAAGTCCACCCACCTGTACTGCTGGTTATTCTCTTTTCTTTCCTTCCATCGTTCTCAGCTTTAGAGTAGAGAGAAGTATATTTTCATAATGTGTTTCAAGTAAGATAATTTGAATCTCCTCATTTGTGCCTTGAGTGAGAGCACAATTTGATTTGTTAGATGATCCATGTGTTTCCTTTGTTGTCCAAAAAAAGAACAACAAAATGTTCTTTGTTCTATTCTCGGAAATCTCAAAATCTAAGAGGCTACCACAAAGAAGAGGGGACCAACCAGTGGCGAAATCCTACCGGTTCACACCGGTTCGGGCAAATTGGTAGTGATAAAAGCTACCGGTTCGGTGAACCGGTAGTAAAAACAAGCTACTGGTTGGTCCGAGCGGGTATTTTCTATGATCAGCTGTGCTGCGTGATTTATATTCGCTAGAAAGCAGGAAATCCTGCTTTCTAGCGAATCTAAATAGCGTGGCACAGCTGTTCCCCCCCTCGCTGTTCTACTTACCATATTTTTTGGAGTATAAGACCCAACTTTTCCTCCCAAAAAAGAGGGTGAAAATCTGGGTGCGTCTTATATTCTGAATGTAGCCCCACTCAGCCTCCCAAACAGAGATTTCAGAGGCTGAAAGAAGCCTCTGAAAGAAGCTTCAGAAAAAAAAGCCTCAGAAAGGCTTTTATCGAAATTAATATGCCAAACAAC
Organism: Ptyas mucosa; assembly: GCA_012654045.1. NCBI lineage: Eukaryota > Metazoa > Chordata > Lepidosauria > Squamata > Colubridae > Ptyas > Ptyas mucosa. Next base: position 3,412,794 of record WNWU01000031.1, read on the forward strand.
AAAAGAAGAATCAGTAAAGGTTCTAACCAAACTATGCTAACAAATCTGGAGAATGACATAATAACCAACAGATTGGAAGAGGTTAATCTACATATCAATACCAAAGAAAGGAGACTGAACAGAATACAGATAGTCCTTCAGAATAAAAGCCTGTGAAAGAAGCTTCAGAAAAAAAGCCTCCAAACAGAGCTTCAGAAAAAAGCCTCTTTTTCTGAAGCTCTGTTTCTGAGGCTTTCAGAGGCAGAAAAAAAAGTTTTTTCTGAAACAGAGTTTCAGAAGTTTCAGAGGCAGGAAAGAAAAAGCAAGGCACAGAGCTCACAACCAACGAACCTGTTGCTCAAATTCACCACTGGGAACTGCTGATTGGGGGTATTCCGGGAGGCTGATCCACCTACCAATCAACTTTTTTCTTATTTTTCTCCCCAAAAACTAAGGTGCGTCTTATACTCCAGTGCATTTTATACTCTGAAAAATAGGGTACCTTGTTAAGCGTCCTTTTTCTGCATGAAGCGTGTGTTTGGCATGCACTGTACATGTGCATGTGCGCAGCATGCATTTGATGTCGTTGTGACTCCGACCCCCGAGCCTGTCTTATCAGAGGGAGAAACTTCGAAAGTGAAGGAGAGGAGTTGGCAAGGCCTCCCTCTCCAGGACCCTCCTCTCTGGCAATACCTCAGGTGTCCTCCAAAGGTCAAGAGATTGGCCAGGAGCCAGGCACTTCAGAACAGCTGCAGTTAGACAGCGACAGAGATGAGTCTTGACTGGATCCTCAACAGTGTCGGAAAGATAAGCGCGTGCAACAGAGAAAGAGGCGTGCCAGAGATTAAGCTGAGTCACTGGACCACACCCCACAGGGGATAAAAGGGGGTGTGGTGGCCATTCAGGCCTTGTGATGGACAAAACTGAAAAGCTAGCAAGTCATACTGCATTTCTGGAACTTTGTTATATGCCCTCCTTGGATTTATTATGGACTGGACTTGACAATGTATCGGACGGAGGAGAAAAACCTCCCTTTGTGAGTAAAGTCTTTGGCAGGCAGCTACTGGGTTGCTGCCAATTTTGTTATCTCAAAGGAATTCCTGACTGCTGGTTTTATTAACTCCTGGCTGACTGTTTGTGTGCATGTGTGAGACGGGGACAGAACAGATGTGCACTGTGCATGCGTGGGCAGCAAACCGGTGGCAAACTGCAAAGGATTTCACCACTGGGACCAACCTACTCTCCAAAGCACCCGAAGGCAGGACAAGATGCAATGGATGGAAACTAATCAAGGAGAGAAGCAACCTAGAATCAAAGAGAAATTTCCTGACTTTGAGAACTATCAATACAATATTTTTAACTATTGTGAGAAACTTTACCTCTACAAAACTACTACTCTTTTTTTTTAACTGAGAAGACCAATCATGATCAAACAAAGCTACCAACTAATATTTATCTTTTTCCTTCTTAGTTAATGAAACACTTAATTTGTGTTTCTCAGTTTTGGTGGGGGGGGGGGAGGGGGCGGGCAGGGAAGGAACAGTGCAGGTGCTGAAATTTTCCCTTGGGAAAAGTCCAACTTCTTAGTACCAAAATTATATTTCTCACTTAGAAGTCAGTATGTTCTTTTAAGAGTTTAGTTATAAACACGCTCACTTTTCATTGTACAAACATTTAAAATTATCCATATCACTCTGCCACCTCTCCCATTATTTCTTCTCCTGGCATCTTTCCAGGATTCCAGACTTCTTGCCAATTCTACAAAAGAGGTCCTGCCCCACCAGCTGTCTTTGAAACTTCTGTTCTTTTTACATTTTCCCAAGCCTTTCCAGATGTTTTCTAAGCAGGATTCGTTCATAGAATGCATACATTAGACAATGCACAAAGAGATTACCGTAAGTAGCTCATTGCCCACATTGTCAATCTATTGCCGTTGACAAGTAAATTAAGCTTGTTTGCTGGTGTTCTTATATCCTACGGCTGATTTATGTTACAACCCATGTAAAAAGAGAACAGGGCTTTGATTGTATGGTTCTGTCTGCCATCTTGACTTGTTTGACTCCCTGTGGAAGTAAGGGGCTATTTAGAAAAATTGCAAACACCTGTGCTACCGTCTGCCCCTCCTATTTGTGCCTTCTGCCTGGTGTCAGCATGGCAGAGTTGCCAATAACCCTTGAAACGGATGCTGGAGCAGGCAGGAGGAGAATGGAGCATATCCATGTTTTGGAAATTCTACAACCATCAGCAAGGAGAGTAAAACAGCTGAACAAAAGAAAGATTTTTTTTCCTTCAGAAAGGGGTGAATGGAAAAGAGGAAAAGATGCAGAAGAAGAGAAGGAGGAGGAGGAAGAGGAGGAAGAAGAAGAAACAAGGCAAGGGAAAATGTTAAGTATAAAAACACAATGTGTAAAGTTGTAAGCATGCCACTTGCTGGCCAGTAACTAGAAGGAAAAAAATCAGAAGACATTCCAGAGAGATGAATTATGGCAGACCAGTGATGATGATGATGATGATTATCTTCTTCTTCTTCTTCTTCTTCTTCTTCTTCTTCTTCTTCTTCTTCTCCTTCTCCTTCTCCTCCTCCTCCTCCTCCTCCTCCTCCTCCTCCTCCTCCTCCTTTTTCATCATTTTAGCCATTGTCTATCTACTGCAGGATGAAGGCCTCCTCCACATCTTTCCAACCAAGATAATCCTGAGCTTTCTTTTGCCAATTGAGTTTGCAATACTTGCTGATATCGTCAATCCATTTCTTTTTAAGTCGATTTCATGGACACTTTTTATCAAGTGGGATCCATTCTATGACTGCCTTGGTCCACCTGCCATCAGTTCTTCTGGCTATGTGACCAGCCCATTTCCATTTCCATTCTTTTATTCTCTTGATGGCATTGTATACTTCTGTTTGTTCTCTAATCCATACGCAGGTCCTTCTATCTTAACTTGTGATGCCGAGCATGTAACTTCCCATGGCTCTTTGTGCTACTCTTAGCTTTTGTACCGATTGTGAGGTTAGTATTCAGGTTTCACTGGCTTTTGTTAGAGCTGGTAGCACACATGATCAAAAAATTTTCTCTTCAGGCATAAGGAGAGGTTGTTCTTGAAAATGATGCTTAGCTTGCCAAATGACTGCCAACTACATTTATCACGCTGTTCAGTTTCCTTTATTGTATCACCTTCCGTTGAGATCCATTGGCCAAGGTATATATATAATGGTCTACCACAGTGATGGCTAACCTTTTTGCCATCGCGTGCCAAAAGCGGGGGGAGCGCGGTGGGATCACACGCACGCGTGCCCACATCCATAATTCTATGCGCCGTGCTCCCCCCACTTTTGGCACATGATGGCACGGTGGGCTTGGTAGGCCCGTTTTTTTGCTCTCCCCAGGCTCCAGAGCCTTTCTAGGAACCTGGGGAGGGCAAAAACGGCCTTCCCCACCCCCAGAGGCCTTCTGGAGGCCGGAAACACTGTGTTTCCTGACTTCTGGTGGGCCTAGAAGGCCCGAAAATCAGCTAGCTGACGCACGCATATGTGCTGGAGCTGAGCTCGCGTGCCCACCAATATGGCTCTGTGTGCCACCTGTGGCACCCGTGCCATAGGTTCGCCATCACGGGTCTACCACATCTAGTTCTTCTCCAGATACTTTTTTTCTTTCTTTGGTGAATTTATGAAACATAACCTGGCTCTTTTTCAGGTTTATTTTTGAGCCAAATGGTTCTCCTGCTTTGTGCAGCTCTTGTATGTGTCTTTGTAGTTCTTCAGGGTCTTGTGAGAAGAGAACAAGTAGGAACAAATAGAATAGGTGCCACTGATTTTTATTCCATTTTTTGTCCAGTCCAGTTTGTGAAATACTTATTCAAGAAGTATGATGCTTCATGAAGAAGTATAATAATATTTTTGTAGAGTTTAACTTTGTAGTACTAATTGAATAGTAATAGAGTATAGTAATATTAATAGTTATAGCAATAGCAATAGGATAGAATAGAGGTGGGTTGAAATCTAGCAGGTTCTGACAGGTTCTGGAGAAATGTTGTGTAGTTTGGAGAACCGGTAACGGAAATTCTGAGTAGTTCAGAGAACTGGCAAATGCCACCTCTGGCTGGCCCCAGAGTGGGGTGGGAATGGAGATTTTGCAATATCCTTCCCCCAGGAGTGGGGAGGGAATGGGGATTTTGCAGCATCTTTTCCCTGGAGTGGGGTGGAAATGGAGATTTTGCAGTATCCTTCCTCTGCCATGCCCACCAAGCCATGCCCACAGAACTGGTAGTAAAAAAAAATGGATTTCACCACTGAATAGAGGCAATAGAAAACAATCATGTATAGACTTGTAAGTTCCAAAAGTGCTTTTTTCAAGAGGCAGCTGGACTTTCTGGTTTTTCTTTGAAGACATTTCGCTTCTCATCCAAGAAGCTTCTTCAGCTCTAACTGGATCGCAGAAATGGAAGGATTGATACTCCTTGCAGATCCTTCCATTCCCCACCATTCAGTCAGTCAGAGCTGAAGAAGCTTCTTGGATGAGAAGCAAAATGTCTTCAAATAAAAACCAGACAATCTTGAAAAAAGCACCTTTGGGACAACCATGACCTGAATGACTGAGAATCTCCATAGACATAGATTTGTAAGTTTCATGTTTCATGTTTATATTTTTTTAAAAAGAAAATAAAACATCTCTCCAATAAGGATTCAGGTGATGTCCGTGGTTCAGTGCTTTTGTGAATCTTTTGAGTATGGATCAATCCATACTCAATGGGACCTTCACCCCATCATAGGAGTCCTGGTGGCACAGTGGACTAATTCACTGTTATTAAGATCAGCTGCTTGCAATTACTGCAAGTTCAAATCCCACCAGGCTCAAGGTTGACTCAGCCTTCCATCCTTTCTAAGGTAGGTGAAATGAGGACCCAGATTGTGGGGGCAATAAGCTGACTTTGTATAAATATACAAAAGTATGAAGGCTATTGCTTAACGCCTTGTAAGCCACCCTGAGTCTCCGGAGAAGGGCGGCATATAAATCAAATTAAAAATAAAATAAAATATGGCACTTGGGTCTCAAACCCGGCCATCAGCTTTGGAGCTGACAAGCTCAGCCTCTGAGTCATCACACCCGTGGAACCTATAAGAGGCTTCTAAATTTAAAGATGGATCATGGATTCATTAATAGATAGACTATTATAAACCTGCAACAAAAACACAAACATTTTATTGAGGTAAACATAAACCTCATACTAAGTTAGACTTAGTGTGTGAAATCTAAAACTTTCAAAAAATTTCCTGCAACAAGTTAAAATTGCACCAATTGTTTTGGATCACACTCCAGAGATTATTACATTTAGAATGGAATGGAATCAGTGGTGAGTTCCTCCCGGTTTGGCCCGGTTCTCCCTACCCTGTAGCGGTGACGATATGACGTCACCAAACCAGTTCTGCCCCCCCCGCCCCCGCATTATTCTTACCTTTTATTTGGCCCCACCCCCAATCTATTGCTGCCTCCTGAGTCCCAGCTGATGGCTAGAGGGGAAAAAAAAACTGTTTAAACTCTTGCCGCAGGGCTTCAAAGGGCTGCCCTACAGCTGATCAGTGTTAAAAAAATGAGTAGACGGGTGCCTGCAAAAATACATGAGTAGATCAGTGCCTGCAAAAATAAATGGGGAGACCAGTGCCTGCAAAAATGCATGAGTAAATCAGTGCCTGCAAAAATACATGAGTAGATCAGTGCCTGCAAAAATAAATGGGTAGACCAGTGCCTGCAAAAATACATGAGTAGATCAGTGCCTGCAAAAATACATGAGTAGATCAGTGCCTGCAAAAATACATGAGTAGATCAGTGCCTGCAAAAAAAAAAAAATGGGTAGATCGGTACAGCTCTGCAAGCAGTTAAAAGCCTGGTAGACCAGTACCTCTGCTAAATCCTAAATAATTGTCACATGACCATCAAGCCATGCCCACAAAATAAGCCACGCCCATAGAACTGGTAGTAAAAAAATATAGAACCCACCCTGGAATGGAATGGAATGGAATGGAATAGAATAGAATAGAATAGAATAGAATAGAATAGAATAGAATAGAATAGAATAGAATAGAATAGAATAGAATAGAATAGAATAGAATAGAATAACAAAGTTGGAAGGACATTGGAGGTCTTCTAGTCCAACACCCTGCTTAGGCAGGAAACCCTATACCATTTCAGACAAATGCTTGTCCAATTCAAGAGATTATTTAATTTGCTTATACTTGGCACCTTCATTCTATACTACTCTACAATGTAGCAGCAAAGCAACGATCAATCTAAAGTTTGAGAGGTTTTTTTCCCAAGAAAAATGAAACATCATTAAGAACAAGGTGTAACTTTTTAATCTGTTTGCAGATTATGCAATTTTGACTCTCTCAAATGCTTCCTATTTAGCCAGCTATATTAAGAAGGAGTGAGAGAAATTATGACACAACCATCTGCTCATTTTCACAAATCACACCTGATGTTTTTTTTTCCACAGTTCCCCAAAAACTCAAGAGAAAATCTCCATAATTTAAAAATCTTTAAAATATATAGATATTGCTATTACTAGAAATAGCAAATAAACCTTTACAAATAACTACTATATTTTTGGGAGTATAAGATGCACCTTCCCCCCCCCCCCAAAAAAGAGGGTGAAAATCTGGGTGCGTTTTATACTCCGAATGTAGCCTCCCCCAGCCTCGCAAATGGAGATTTCAGAGGCTGAAAGAAGCCTCTGAAAGAAGCTTCAGAAAAAAAGCCTCAGAAATGAAGCTTCAGGAAAAAAAAGCCTCTGAAAGGCTTTTATCTAAAATAATATGGCAAGCAACAAAAGAAAAATCAGTAAAGGTTCTAACAAAACTTTGCTAACAAATCTGGAGAATGATAACCAACAGATCAGAAGAGGTTTAGGGTTCGGAAGAAAAAAAAGTTTTTTCTGAAACGGAGTTTCCGAAGTTTCAGACTGATTTCAATTGATTCATACTGAAACTATGTCAGAGCCAAATAAGTTATACATAAATGGTTTTTTCATCCAAAACATTTTTTTCCAATAAAACAAATTGATTATGTTTTATTAAAACAAGGCTTTTCATGTTAGCCCCGAGAACAATTTAACATGGTCCAACCCAGGGGTGAAATGCTCCCGGTTCAGACTGGATCACCCGATCCGGTAGCGATGGCGGGTGGTGGTTCGGAGAACCGGTAGCAAAAATCCCACCATGCCCAGATGAGCTGCACGATCATCATAGGCTTTTTTTTTTAACTTTTAAAAGCATTTTTCTATAACCTCTTCTGATGAAAAAATGCTTTTAAAAGTTAAAAAAAAAGCCTCTGATGATCGCGCGATTCAGCTGGGGCTTTTCGAAGCATTTTTTTCTGCAACCTCTTGGCCAAAGAGGCGGTAAAAAAATGCTTTGAAAAATCTCTGACGATCCCAGCTATGTTGCCTGATCGGCAGAGAGACATTTTTTAATAAGCCTCTCTGACGATCCCAACTGAGATGCCTGATCAGCAGAGGCTTTTCAAAGCATTAGAAAAAATGCTTTGAAAAGTTAAAAAAAAAATTGGCCACGCCCACCCAGTCACATTACCCTCCCACCAAGCCACGCCCACAGAACTGGTAGTAACAAATTTTACATTTCACCCCTGGTCCAACCAAACTTCAATTCTTTATTTGCTCACACCTTATAGACAGAATCTTGCCAGAGTAAACCTGTACTACATTAACCTAACAGATATAGCCAGGGAGATTCTAGGGAATATCTATCCTACATATCTTCTTTCTATGATTCAGAATGTGCTGTCTCTTGTCTAGCTTTACCCTTGGAATGTGTTCTCTCCTTACTGTAAACCTGCTGTATTATTGTAGTCTATCACATCCTTCAAATTTGGAAGAATAAATACACATTTCTAATAAGGGACATTTTTCCTTAAAATCCTTTGATAGCATATTTTTATTAGGATAATTATTACGGTTTGGCTAAAATGAATTTTTTCAGAGGATAGTATATAATCCTTAGGGCCAAAATATTTTTATAGCAATGGTGAACCTTTTAATAAAGATCAGAAAAACAAATAGGTGATAAGCTACTCTGGATTTTTTGGGTATCAATTTAAATCTCTTCTGGCCATTAGAAATATTAGAGTTTCAGTAACATGGCTTTATAGTAATATTGAGAATTTAATACTCTATTATTTTGGATAACCAAAAGGAACAATTTCAAAAAATTGGTAGGTTATTACTGCAATTAGAAACAGGAATCCATTGTATGGATTAAAGGAAGCTTGGAATACTGATCTAATTTCATACAGGAGACAAAATTGGCAGCAATTATGGAAACCAGATGGATTCACTTCAGCTTCAGTGCAAGAAATTCAATGAAGATTATACATTGTTGATATTAGATTTCCGTTAAGCTGGCACTCATATAACTTCCAATTTTTCTTCCAGATGCTGGAGGAGTTATCCAAGAAAAAAAATCATTCTTTCACGTGTGCTGGTCATGTGATAGAGTTAGCCTCTTTTGGCAAAAAAATATTTTGGAGAAATAAGTATCATCACCATTCAAAGAATTCAGTGTGCTCTAAAGATAGGCTGTACTGCAGTGAGTCTTGGACCCTTTACACATGGCAGGAGAGAAAATTGAACACTTTTCATATGTGCTGTCTCCGACGAATTCTTGGCATCACCTGGCAGGACAAAGTTCCAAATAGCGCAGTCTTGGAACATGCTGGAATTTCTAGCATGTATACACTATTAAAACAGTGACGTCTATGCTGGCTGGGGCATGTCATGAGAATGGCTGATGGTCGGATTCCAAAAGATCTCCTGTATGGAGAATTAGTGCAGGGAAAGCACCTCACAGAGAGACCACAGCTGTAATATAAGGATATCTGCAAGAGGGACCTAAAGGCCCTGGGAATGGAGATTAACAGTTGGGAAACCTTGACCTCCGATCGTTCAGCTTGGAGGCTAAAGACCCAGCATGGCCTTCTCCAATTCGAAGAGACATTTGTTCGGCAGGCTGAGGCAAAGAGGCAGTCCCGGAACCAGTGAAATCTGGGGGCTGGGCAGGGGACAAAATGTATCTGCCCTCAGTGTGGAAGGATTGCCACTCTCGAATTGGCCTTTTTAGTCACACTAGATGCTGTTTTAGGACCTCTTTCCAGAGCACAATACCATAGTCTCTTGAGACTGAAGGGTGCCAATGTATCAAAAGATAGGCTTATTGTATTCTTTTACAGAACCAAACCGAAAGCTTAAAAGTAGAAAACTGATCATCTATTTCTTATAGCAGCCCAAAACAATAATTGTGCAACACCGGAAAACTTTTAGATAATATAACACTTAAGTTGTGGATTAGTAAAGTCTCTTCAATTGCCCCATTAGAAAAAAAAATCATAGCTAAAGTTATATTTTAGAAGCAGCAACCACAATTTTATTAAACATGGTTGGATTTTATCATTTACCTTAATAGCAATAGATTATAATTTGTTGTATTTATATGAGAAATTTTCATGTGTACAGTACCTGATTTTTTATTTACATGATAGTAGTTTTTTTGGGGGGGAGTCTTCCCTCTTTCTTTCTTTCTTTCTTTCTTTCTTTCTTTCTTTCCTTCCTTCCTTCCTTCCTTTCTTTCTTTCTCTTTTTCTTTCCTTTCCTTTCTCCCTCCCTCCCTCCCTCTTTCTTTCTTTCTTTCTTTCTTCTTTCCTTCTTTCTCTTTCTTTCTTTCTTTCTTTCTTTCTTTCTTTCTTTCTTTCTATTTTGTCAGTGGAGCTATCTTATATTGTAAAAGGAAATATAAATAAACTACTTTTTAAAAAAGTGACAGCCCAGATAAAGGCTATGAATTCACATTTCAGGAGATTGAAAGAGGGACTCAGAATAACAAAGAGTGAAGGACAGGAATCCTAATAATGACAGGAAGCAAGTGAGATGATTAACCGGAAAGTTGTAATGAGAGAAGGAAAAACTATCCAAAGGCTTATGATCAAATAATCTGTTTACAATGATGAAAATAAAATTTAAAAAATCTTCATTTGATTTTCATTTGAGCCAAATGAAATAAGAGAAGCAACAAATAACAATAGCTAAAGACAAAAGAGAAAAGAGATTCGAAGTAAGATCTGGATGAAACAGTGAAGAAAAATATTACACCACTTACACCAGTTACACTATTAATACAGAAAAAATTGAGCAAGCTAAAGAAATTTTGAGAATTGGGGCCTTTAGCTGAAGGAATAAAAACAAATGTGCAGAAGGGCATTCTACAAACCTCAATTACAAAAGAAATCTCTTAGAATTCTAAACAGTCCACAGATAATGCTACTATTTTCTGTTTCATTTGGATAGACTGAAAAGTGTGTAAGCATTAGGAAGTTATGAATAGATGTCAGAAAACATGACACTCAACAGTAAAACATTCTCATCAGCAAATTATGCAGCAAATGTTTTTCTTTCTCTACTCCACATAGCTTTTGTCTGCCCATTTTCACAGAGGCAGCACAATTAATTATATTTCTGTCCATGCCAAAAATATTATTAATTATTAATAATAATATTATTATTAAATATACTTAGACTAATTTGGGATCTATACTTATCATTCACAGATATGAAGTATTAAAAGTAGAAATGAAGTTTTAAATATACATCCAAAGCATTGTCCCAAGGGTGCTTTTTCAAAAGGGAACTGGACTTCCTTGCTTTTCTTTGAAGACGTTTACTTCAGAGCTGAAGAAGCTTCTTGGATGAGAAGCAAAACATCTTCAAAGAAAAAGCAAGAAAGTCCAGTTGCCTCTTGAAAAAGCACCTTTGGGACAATTATGACATGGATGACTGAGAATCTCCATAGACATCCAAAGCATTGGTTTTTTAAATCACGTTTGTTTGGGGAAAGTTCAGTAAAGCAATGCAAGGAAGAAAGAAGAGAAGAGAAGAGAAGAGAAGAGAAGAGAAGAGAAGAGAAGAGAAGAGAAGAGAAGAGAAGAGAAGAGGGAGAGCGAGAAGGAGAAGGAGAAGGAGAAGGAAAAGGAAAAGGAGAAGGAGAAGAAAAAAGGGAAGGGGAAGGGGAAAGGCCTCCTATTAAGGCAGCATTTAACATCCAGCTGCCTGCAATTACTGCGAGTTCAATTCCCACCAGGCTCAAGGTTGACTCAGCCTTCCATCCTTTATAAGGTAGGTAAAATGAAGACCTGGTTGTGGGGGCAATAAGCTGACTTTGTATAAAATATACAAAAGTATGAAGGCTATTGCTTAACGCATTGTAAGCCGCCCTGAGTCTCCGGAGAAGAGCGGCATATAAATTAAAAAAAAAAAATTTAAAAAGGGAAGGAATTTATAAATTTCATTCACCTATTAATGGAATGTGAATGAACTCTAAAACCTGAACTGAAACAAGAGACAGCATCTCTTTTACACTATTTTGACCCCATTTTTATTCTTATCACTTATTACATGCCAGCATTTGAATCTTTTCAGAATCATTTCTTTTTGATAAGGTAAAGATAATGTTTGCCTGCCAGCCTTAAAAGTGTATAAGCATCTGTAACTTAGATGCAGGCAAATATTTGAAGACAGAGTTTCTGAACTGGAAATATTACTCTTTTTTTTCTTCATTCCATTGGTGTTTTCTAAAAAAAAAAAGGCAAATTTCTTCTCTTAACCAATTGATTTGCTTTTCCAAGTCACTAACCCCAAACCTTTCCTTTCCAATTATCAAATCAAATCTTTATTGCAGTCAAAGACCAGCATAAAAAAGATAGGGTACAAGGAATTAAAAAGCATTAAAAAAACCCATAATGGAACAGAAAGTGTAAATGTATAAAACAAAAATCTAAAAATGAATCTTTAAAAAGGGAGGGTAGGAGCAAGTAGATGGGCATAGTGGGGCATGGCAAACTAAATCTATCATAATACAGAGCACTCTGTAATGATGATCTAAGTGCTCATTAACAGTAGTCTGTGGCACAGGTCATCTTCTGATAGATTTTAAGTGTTGCTTCATAGACCTGGCAACATAGTGTGCTTTCAAACCAGATCCTCTGAAAACCCATGGGAAGAACGTTTATATGACATTTTTACATCCTATGTATTTTACTGAAAATTTTAAACCCAAGAATAAAGCTAATATAAACTAAAGGATAATGTAAAGAAAAGAGAAAAGGGGGGGGGGGGAAATGAAAGAAAAAATTGAAAGAAGAAAGAGAAAGAGGAGGAGGAGAAGGAGAAGGAGAAGGAGGAGGAAGGGGAGGAGGAGAAGGAGAAGGACGAGGAGGAGGAGAAGGAGAAGGAGAAGGAGAAGGAGGAGGAGGAGGAGAAGGAGAAGAAGAAGAAGAAGAAGAAGAAGAAGAAGAAGAAGAAGAAGAAG
>WNWU01000031.1:3425143-3452594 GCA_012654045.1 Ptyas mucosa
AAGAAGAAGAAGAAGAAGAAGAAGAAGAAGAAGAAGAAGAAGAAGAATAGGAGGAGGAGGAGGAAGAAAAAGGATACAAAGAAGTGGCTTCATATCTTCTTTACAACAGTTATAAATTTAAGTAAACAAATTACGATCCATAATTTCAGTGCTAATTCCTTACTTAAACTTGGGGTTCAGTATTTGCCACTGACAGAATAATTTTGTGTTGTTTATATTAACTCCCAACAGACTCTTTTCAGGAAAATGAGCAAATGGGTGACTATCTTAGATTTCATCCAAAATGTAATTCATGATCTGCCATTATAAGATAAGGAAGAGCCTAACAAGCATCAACAATGAAGCAACAGAAGGAAGTCTAAGAGCAGCAGGTGTAACACTCAGCAGGTGTAGCGTTTCATGAAACAGATCAAGAAAGAAAGGACTGTGAGGGCTGAGGGGAGAAAAACTTCCATACTACCTGTGTTTAGAGAAGAAATAACAAGGGAGGGTTTCAGTATAAATGGACAGTGTTTGGTTTCAAGAACTGAAGACATGGGAAAACAAAACAAAACAAAACAAAAAAAAATCAAGGAGCTAGGAAATAGTTAAACGAAGAAAATACAAAGCCAAGAAATGTCAAGCTACAAATGTAACCTAAAATTTTAGTCTAATGTGTTGTGTGAACTCAATCTATGTAGGTTATTTCTGGTTCATTGCGTCTTGTGTATAAATAAAATTTGGTTAATTGACTAAACCATAGTCAATTTACATACTGACCAGTGGTGGGATTCAGCCGGTTCGGGCCAGTTTGGGCAAACGGGTAGTTAAATTACTGTCTGGTCCTGCCCCTTTCCACATCGCCCCTTCCAGGAGTCCCCACACGCCCCATTTTGGCTCCCAACATTTCATTTCATTTTTCATTTTATTAGATTTATATACCGCCCTACTCCCGAAGGACTCAGGGCGGTGAACAGCCAGAAAGATAAAACACACAAATTACAAAATTTACAGGACAATATAAAAACCCATTAAATAATTTGCCCCCCCCCAATTTAAAACACCCCTAATGTTTTAAAATCAATTTTAAAAGTTACAATTAAAAGGGAAGTTAGGCCAGGTCAGCCTGTTGAAATAAATAGGTCTTGAGGGCACAGCAGAAGGTGCATAAATTTGGGATCCTCCGTATCTCCGGGGGGAGCTCATTCCAGATAGCAGGTGCCCCCACAGACAAGGCTCTCCCCCTGGGGGCCGTCAGTCAACACTGTTTGGCCGATGGCACCCTGAGGAGCCCCTCTCTATGTGAGTGTACTGGCTGGTGAGAAGCTACTTGTGGCAGAAGGCAGTCTCGTAAGTACCCAGGTCCTAAGCCATGGGGTGCGGGGGTGCGGCACCTCCCCCCCATGGCCCGTTTTTGCTCCCAGGGGGTGCACGAGGCCAAGTGCTGCCTGTCACACACCTGGCCATGACCACCAAGCCACGCCCACAGAACTGAAAGTAAAAAAATTTGAATCCCACCACTCACTGATAACTGACTATATATTAAGGGAAGCTGGATTGGAAGGATATGAGTGTTGTTTTAAAATTGGATGAAATAGCCTCAATTATCCATGCTATGCTGATGACACTATTTTAACACTTGAAAATGCAAGCTATCTGTAAGTTCAAGTAATAAATGTTAAGGAGCACAGAGAAAGAATGTGACTAACATTAAATATAAAGAAGACCAAATTAATAACAGTAGGTACAACAACCAGCCTTAGAACTGATAATGAAGATGAGTAAGGGAATGAAATTAACTTGGAGCTATAATTTGGAAGAGAATTTCTACAAGATGATTGGTATTTAATACCTGATAGATTGTCAAAGGTGTATAATGGTGTCTCAAACATACATTGGAAATGTAATTATCCTGAAGGTACCTTTTATGTAAGAAGGTTAAGAGTTATTGGGATCAAATACGTATTTTAATTTGGCGAATTCTTAAAACAAATGTACAATTGAAACCAGATATCTTTCTTTTAGGTTTGATGGAAAAACAGACGGAGAAAGAAAAATAAGAATTTTGTTTCTGTATAAGATAACTGCAGCAAGACTTTTGTATGCATAGACATGGAAAGACATACAGATTCCCACAATGGAAGAATGGATAGTGAAGATAATGGAACTGGCTGAGATGGCAAAACTACCTACCTACTATTAATTTAACTATTAAAGTTAAAATTAGCTTTAAAGAAAATACTTTGTCTTTGTTTCTATGTGAAAACCACTTTTGGACTCTTTGCTAGAAACTAAAAAAAAAATCCTATATTAATTTGGGGATTTGACAATTAGAAATGTTTGTGATTATAGAAATACTGAGTATTATTGAAATTTAAATTATTGTAGAAGGCTGGTGTATACTGTTTGTATTTTTAACACTATTGAAGACAGATGGAAGCTATTTGTTTTCCTTTTTCTTTATTCCTTTGCATTTTCCCTTCCCCTATCTTTTCCCTTTTTAATATTTTTATTTGAATTTTAATAGGTAAAGATTCCCCTCACACATATATGCTAGTCATTCCCAACTCTAGGGAGCAGTGCTCATTTCCATTCCAAAGCCAAAGAGCCAGCGCTGTCCGAAGACGTCTTCGTGGTCATGTGGCCAGCATGACTAAATGCCAAAGGAGTACGGAACATTGTTACCTTCCCACCAAAGGTGGTCCCTAGTTTTCTACTTGCTGTCAGGTTTTGATGTTGTCTCAAATAAATTGCATTCCCAAACAAACAGTCTTTGATGAAATCTTTCATTTATTAAGCACAACAATCTGTCCCTGACTCCGTCGTAGCCGACACTAATTTCTTGCCCCCAAACCCTCCCTATCCTTTGGCCTCTTCTCTGCGTCTCATTGGCCACCTTCCAAATCACTCTCCCCATATCTACTACTTCAGCTCACAGGAATGTCCCCTCTCCCATCCCATCTCCTAGGGGATATTATCTCCAAGGAAAATAAGTAGGTGAAAAGTCAAGCGTCCTCTTCTCCTCCTTATGTCAGCACTGGAGTGAATGTAGCTTGGAGTGCTGACACTTGCATTTTTTATATGCTTTCGAACTGCTAGGTTGGCAGAAGCTGGGACGAGTAACAGGAGCTCACCCCGTTACGCAGCACTAGGGATTCGAACCGCTGAACTGCCGACCTTTCGATTGACAAGCTCAGCATCTTAGCCACTGAGCCACCATGTCCTTATTCAGAATTTTAATAAAGTATATTAAAAAAAAGAATTAACAGTGAAATACTGACATGGTGGTAGTTTCTCCTTGGTTTTTCCTCTTTCTCTCTTTTCTATATGTCTATGGAGATGCTCGGTTATCCACATCATGGTTGTTCCCAAAGGTGCTTTTTCAAGAGGCAACTGGACTTTCTGGTTTGTATTGTATTGTATTGTACTGTACAGGACCAGTGGTGGAATTCAAATAATTTAACAACCAGTTCTCTGCCCTAATGATTTCTTCCAACAGCCAATTCACCAAACTGCTCAGAAAGTTAACAACCGGTTCTCCCGAAGTGGTGCGAACCGGCTGAATCCCACCACTGTACAGGACTACCTGTATTGTTTTATCCCCAATCAAACCTTTCATGTATTGTATGGTAAGTCGACCTTTATTGTATTTCTGGAAGACATTTCACTTCTCACCGAAGAAGCTTCTTCTGCTCTCTTTTCTATAATTTCTCATAGTACAAAAAAATATGATCTGATACAAGTCAAATGGCGTCGTCTCCATCAGGTTTGTCAAATTCACGTCATCATGGCAGCATCGCATGATATATTGGAACTTTCTCCCCTTTGCTAAACCGGGCGTGGGCCTGGCCAGAGCATAACACATCCAGCCTGTGGGCCAGGAGTTTGACATCTCTGATGCACATCATTTTGCGCCAACTCAGGAAGCTCAAACTGCCCAAGGAGCTGCTGATCCAGTTCTACAGAGGAATTATTGAGTCTGTCATCTGCCCTTCTATAACTGTCTGGTTTGGTTCTGCGACCCAACAAGACAGACACAGACTTCAGAGGATAATTAGAACTGCAGAAAAAAACAATTACTACCAACCTGCCTTCCATTGAGGACCTATATGCTGCATGAGTCAAAAAGAGGGCTGTGAAAATATTTACAGACCCCTCGCATTGTGGACATAAACTGTTTCAACTCCTACCCTCAAAACGATGCTATGGAGCACTGTACACCAAGACAACTAGACCAGGGGTCAGCAACCTGCGGCTCTGGAATCGCATGTGGCTCTTTCACCCCTCTGCTGTGGCTCCCTGTCACTCAAAATATGCGTGACAACCACCAATGTGTGACACCCGCCGGCACGCGATTGATTGAGCTTTTCAACCCCCGGTAGGCTAACCATGGATAAATCCGAGAAAAGAAAAGTTTCAGAAGAAAACAGAACGTTTAATTCAACTACATATGCTAGTTTTGTGGCCGCTCAAGAAATAGGCAGGCATGGGAAAGGTTTTGTATCTCTCGGTGTTTTCTTTTCTGTGGGAAACAGGGCCAAATGGCTCTTTGAGTGTTTAAGGTTGCAGACCCCTGAACTAGACACAAGAACGGTTTTTTTTCCCTAAACTCTGCTAAACAAATAATTCCTTCAACACTGTCAAACTATTCCCTAAGGCTGCCTTACTATTACTATTAGTCTTCTCATCGTTCCTATCACCCATCTGCTCCCACTTATGACTGCATGACTGTAACTTTGATGCTGTATCCTTACGATTTATATTGACTGTTTCCTAGTATGATTTGATTGCTTATTTGTACCCTATGACTATCATTAAGTGTGGTACCTTATGATTCTTGATGAAGGTATCTTTTCTTTTTATGTGCACTGAGAGCGTATGCACCAAAGACAAATTCCTTGTGTGTCCAATCACACTTGGCCAATAAAGAATTCTATAATGCCAATCACCACTACCTCCCTCCCCGCATATCCATTATTTGCCTTACTTTTTTTTCTGAGTGGAGAAAGGGAAAATGATAAGAGAAACTCTGGGTATGCCGGGATCACTTATTTTACAGTATCAGCTATAATCTGAACAGAAAAGAATATGCCGAATCTCAAGGGCAGCAAGACATCCTTCATTTTTTAAAAAAATCTTAAGCTGCATTTCCAAGCTACACAATGCTATTCATGCTCACTCAGCCATGTTAAATTCAATAAATATTACTCTTGAGTAGGGGCTTTATCCGATTGGAACTCAAGAGTTCAGAGTTTGCGTGAAAGTTCTCCCACATTTAGCCATGACAGCAAGGCATTTCCATTACAAGATTTATTCCCCTGCTCAACAGGGAAGCCAACTTCCATTATGAACAAAATATATAAAATGTTTGCTGTTTCCTTCCCACTGTGGTTGTATGAAAGACATTGCCAAAAATGGTATATTTGCAATTAAGTTTTCTGTATGAAATGGGTTAATGGGCTAGCCTCCTATCGAGCTTTTCAAATTAGAGCATGGATATAGCTACGAGGACTTGGGTTTTAACTTTGTTATTATTATTATTTTTTCCAAATCTTCTCCATTCATTCCACGAATCCATTTCCAAATGGGTGCATCAAATGTTGCTACAACTGTGCTTTTGTTTTAGTCTCCAGCATATACTACTTCTTCCCTTATTAGTTTTTAGTATACAAGATTGAGCATTTCAGGAGGCATTAAAATGTGATTTATTGAGAGTCCAAATATGGATGTGCATACTGGGGCTTGCAGAGTCTTCCAAATAGGGACTATGGAACATGTGGGAAATATAGAAACAGCCGGAAGCTGTTCTAGAGAAATTGTGTGAGCCTAAAAAAAAAAAGATGTGACAGCTTTTGAAAAAGAGGGTATAACAGAGAACAATGGAATCACAGAGAAGGAAGGGACCTTGGAGGTCTTCTAGTCCAACCCCCTGTTCAAGGAGGGACCCTATACCATTTCAGACATATGGTTGTCCAAACTCTGCTTAAAAGCCACCAGTGATGGAGCTCCCACACCTTCTGGAATCCCACTGATTACCGATTTTGAAATTTTGAAGGAGTTGCGTACGCCTAGTGTACATTTGCATACTATTTCTTCACCTGATGTGTATGTGTACTGTAGGAAGTTAGCACCCACCCCTTTCCTAGAAGAATGAAATATTTTAGGAAATATTAAAAAGGCAGAATATTATGTTTCCCTGTATGAGAAATGGAGAAGCATGTTTTAAAGACAAAGCAGCTCCCACCTTCCTGCCCCCATCCTTTTGTTAATGGGCCAGAGGCAGAAACTCAATCTTTGTCAATGGACCATCATCTGCAACACAATGGGACCCATTTAGCAACAGAAACTCATCACGTGGCACCTGGGAAGATTACATCAGCCAGCAAGGCTAGCTAAGACCCCCATCTCCTGGTAGTCTGACAACCAATCAGGATACTCTTTCAGGGCCCCAGGAAGTTCAAAGCCAGAGAGAGCATAAAACCCAGGGACTCGCTGTATCTCGCCCCTTTTTCTGTTCAGGAACTCAAACCATGTGATCCTGTCCACCATTAAACCATCTTTCCAAGCAGTCTCCATGTTTCCAGTGTCTTTTCCCCCATTTGGAGCTGAACCCAGAAGTATATTTCTTCCTACAGTAGATTCCCACAAAGTTCTGAATGAAGGGCACAATTATTAAGCTGCAGTTATCTGACCATTTTCTATGAAGCTGAAATTTATTGTTTATCGATTGCATTTCTGAACTCCCGCTCCCCCATCTTCCTCAAAGAGGGATTCTGGGCATTGTACAATAAAACTCTTATCTGTATGAAGGTTTGTTTAGGCCCATTTGTCTGTGTATGTCTTTGAGTCAGTGTTGACTCCTGAAGACTCCCTGGACAAGTCCCTTCAGAACAGCTTAGTTCAAATTGGATTCAAATCGCACCTCACTGAGGACTACGAGCATAGGCTTTCCAAGCAGAGGGAAGACCTGCAGGAGTGTAAGGCCAGGTACTGGTGCCTGGAGGCTCAGCAGGCTGAGATGGTCAGCCAGTTCCAGGCCATGATGCAGTCCCAATGGAATAAGGTCCTCTGGCTCTTCGCCATCAGCAGCACTTCCCTCCAGCCTTCGCCCAAAGCCCAGCACCAGGAGGCTGAAGTAGACTCCAAATTGGAATTTCTGCCCCCCTCCGACCCACACAAAAAGACCCTGAAGGGTGAGATTCTGCAGCAACACAAACGTTCATTGCACATATTCAGCCTAGGGGCCGTAGTTTGAGGAGCCCTGATTTAGTGCAATATAAAAAATGCAAAAACATTTTCTGTGGACCACCAAAATTTTCTCACGGACCACCAGTGGTCCACAGAACACCAGTTGGTGACTGCTGCTTTAGCAGATGTATAAAAAACAACCAGAAAAAGATACTCATGGTATAAACAGAAGGCAACTACAATGAGTGGCTCCTAGTGAGGAAAGGTTAATACTTGGCACACCAAATGAAATTGTGCAAAGGCTCCCCTAACAATAGTTCCCAACTGTTAATTGAGCCAAAGGGGGACCTCCAATTACAGAGAAGTTCCACTACAGAAGTACAAGTCCATCAAGATATAAAATTTGATAATATTGCAGCACTCCCAAAGTTGTTGAGCTGAAAATCCACGATCTTGGTCCCATCAAACGTCTCAAGAATCAAAGCCCTTACAGTCAATCAAACAAGCAGAGCAACTGGTGTGCGTTGTGCCTCTCTCCACTCAGGGGTGTCATCTGTGTGTGATTCAATTTGTTGATACTAAAAACACGCAGAAAAGAGCAAGTTTCTGTAGCTGGAATAGAAATCCCATGGAGAAACTCTGGAGGATTGCACATCTGTTTTGGGAGCCCTTTTGTTTACCCTGTTAACATATTATTTAGTGATCCAAGGAATATGCCAGATTCAATACAGTGAAAGGAATGACACATTCCATCTGTAGGGAAGTTAAAGACCAACAAACAGGCTGTCATTTCCAACTTCTAGTTTAGAGTAAGAGTGTTCACCTGACATCCTACAGGGCACATCTTAAGATGTCAAATACACAGAACCCAATTGGGAATAATATCTTGCAATGTTTTTTCTTAAATATGAAGGAAATTTCTCTCAACTTGCCTACCAATAAAAACCCTTTCCTACCTTCCTCTGAGTCTCACCATCCCTTCTCCATCCAATTTAATAATTTAGGTGCTGCTATAGAAGCAGTGAAAAATCACAAAAGGAGTCCTTTTATTTCCTGCCCACTGCTTGGATATCTAGACATGAATAGAATTCTTTATAGAATAGAATAGAATTCTTTATTGGCCAAGTGTGATTGGACACACAAGGAATTTGTCTTTGGTGCATGAGCTCTCAGTGTACATAAAAAATACATTCATCAAGTATCATAAGATACAACACTTAGTGATAGTCATAGGATACTAAATAAGCAATCAAATCATACCAGGAAACTAAAAAAAACAATATAAATCGTAAAGATACAGGCAACAAGGTTATAGTCGTAAGTAGGAGGAGATAGGTAATAGGAAGAATAAGAATAATGATAGTAATATAGTCTTAGTAAGTCTGAGTTGGCGCAGAAAGAACATTCTTTGTTGTGCTTTTTTATGACTTTCTTTGATGTTAGGTGTCCATTTTAAGTCTTGAGATATGATAGAACCTAGAAACTTGAAGGTTGAATATTTTTGTTATTGTTAGTTGCGAAGTCTTGTCCGACCCATCGCAACCCCATAGACAACTTTCCTCCAGGCCTTCCTCTACCATCCCCCAGAGTCCATTTAAGCTCACGCCTACTGCTTCAGTGACTCCATCCAGCCACCTCGTTCTTTGTCATCCCCTTCTTCTTTTGCCCTCAATCATTCCCAGCATTAGGCTCTTCTCCAGTGAGTCCTTCCTTCTCATTAGGTGGCCAAAACATTTGAGTTTCCTCTTCAGAATCTGGCCTTCTAAAGAGCAGTCAGGGTTGATCTCCTCTAGGACTGACCGGTTTGATCGCCTTGCAGTCGAAGGGACTCGCAGGAGTCTTCTCCAGCACCAGAGTTCAAAGGCCTCAATTCTTTGACACTCAGCCTTCCTTATGGTTTGAATATCTTAGAGAAACAAGATTCTCCCAAAATTGTATACATAATATGAATGGCTGTAGCCCAAAGAAATTATATTTTATGGCATCTTTAAAAGTGGTGGGGGAAGAGATGTAGTTACGTTCATTTCTCAAGGAGAGCCAATTTGGTTAACGTGTTGGCCTTGAAATCGGGAGGCTGTGAGTTTTATTCTCATCTTGGCCATGAAAACAAGCCGAGAGAACTTGGGCCAGTCACTCTCAGCCCAATTCATCTCACAGAGTTGTTGTTCGCACCACTTCGGGAGAACTGGTTCTTAACTTTCTGGGCAGTTTGGTGAACTGGTTGTTGGAAGAAATCATTAGGACAGAGAACCGGTTGTTAAATTATTTGAATTCTACTACTGGGAAGTAGTATAATGTTTGCTCACCCTTTGAGTTAGTTATAAATTAATAAAGGTGGGATAAAAATCAAATAAGTAAGTAGTAAGAAAGTTGGAGCTCTATCATCAGAATGCAGATGAAATCAACCAGTGGCAGAGAAATATAGGTGAATGCTTTCTCCACATTGGAAATGAGAGATTATCTGACTATTTCACTGTTAGTGTTGACAATAGCCCTGCTAATGAAAAATTCCCCACAGAGAAATTCCTTCATGGTGTTTTTTGGGGTATGAGAGAGGATTGAATAGTAGTGTGAAAAGCCAGAAAGAAGAGCATCGAAGAGACAATTATACAGAGAAAAAACTTATATATATGCATCCATGTCTCTGCATGGTGCCGTGGTGGCGTAATGGTTAGAATGCTATATTGCAGGCTACCTTTGCTGACTGCCAGGGGTTCAATCCTCACTGGCTCAAGGTTGACTCAGCTTTCCATCCTTCTGAGATCAGTTAAATGAGGACCCAGATTGAAATGGGAATAGGATGTGTCTAGGAACTATTCCCATTTCTATTCTTAAAACCATGGAACATACCACTTTTATTTTCATGAGCCACAGTGGCACAGGGGTTAGAGTGCAGTACTGCAGGCTACTTCTGCTGACTGCTGATTGCCAGCAGTTTGGCAGTTCAAATCCCACCGGCTCAAGGTTGACTCAGCCTTCCATCCTTCCGAGGTGGGTAAAATGAGGACCCAGATTGTTGGGGGCAATATGCTGACTCTGTAAACTGCTTAGAGAGGGCTGTAAAGCATTGTGAAGTAATATAGAAGTCTAAGTGCTATTGCTATTGCAACTATTTATAGATGTAAAAAATCACCATACTACATTTAGGAGACTTTTTTGGAAATTCCTTTGAAAGAATTTCGAAGGAAAATTTTCTTGTATCTAATTAAATAGGAACTTGTAGGTATGATGGATGTTCAAAATGGAGGGATTCAGGAATGGAATGATTTGGAATATTCTGGAATAGACCATTTTGTCTCCAGACTGTGCTGAACTCCCTTGGGCTTATTTTAATGTGTTGGGGAGGTTTAGCATTTTCCAGAAGCAGTTGAACATTTCAGATGTGATGTTCAAAGGAAGGCTTGTTTCATCCAAAACACAATGTTAAAATTGATCATCACAGTTTTAGTTGAGAGGATTTAGCAATAACGTGGCCTAGGGCAGGTTCAGCCCAGTTCAAAAAGGGACCAAAACATCTCCAGAATATTCTATTCCCAAATTACTGCATGTTGTACATTCCTATAGCAAACAATACTAAAAAAGGAACATTTGCTTAGCATTATTTTGAATGTCACATATCTAAAGAAGGGAAGTTGGATATTATCTTTAGGTCATCAACCTTAGAATGGGATCTAATGCATGTAGTCCTCAATTAAGAATGAATTTCTGTCACTAAGGGAGGTGTTTGCAAAGTGCAACATCACATGACCACCTCACTTGGCAACAACAGTTCTGGCAGTCCCCAGTTACTGTTGTTAAACAAGGACTGTGCAGGTTTTTAAGTGGCAGGTCATTCAGGGGTGGACTTCAAAGATTTTAGCAAGGGGTTCTCTGCCCGGTTGCTGGGTGGTCGTGACCATGGTGGGCGTGGCCTAGTCGGCCTCCTACACCAAGGCAGAGGGAGCATTTTTGCCCTCCCCAGGCTCTGGAGGCTCTCCTTGAGCCTCTGGGAGGGCGAAAACAGCCTCCCCAGGCTCTGGAGGCCCTCTGGAGGCCAGAAACGGGCCCGTTTCCAGCCTTCCTAAACTTCCGGTAGGCAGTTTTCCCGAGCCTCTGTGCGCGCTCTGCACTTACCTGCATCCAAAACAGGCCACGTGGGGACTCCTGGGATGGGAGGGGTGGGGTGGGTGGGGCCAGCCAGGAGTGGGATTTGGGGATTCTCCAAACTGCACAGAATCTTAGCTAGAGGTTCTCCCGAACCCCTGCGAACCCTCAACAGCCCACCCCTGGGTACATTGCAACAGTCAGAAGTCCAAGTTGGTTACTGAGAACCTGGATCACAATCAGGTGGCATAAGAATGTTGTGACAGATGGTTTCAGAACTATCTGTAACTACCACTCATCTAGAAATGCTGCAAGTTTGAACGGTAGCTGAATGACTGTTTGCTAAACAAAGACCTGATACACCTTTGTTCTATCTCCTGCCATTCTTTGTTATTTGTGGTTTCCAAGTTAGGAACTCTTGGATGTCCTAGAAGATTATTCATTATGCAAATATTTCTCTGTCTTCATTTCCGCCTTGCTGGGTAAAATCCAGCAAGGACATTTGCAAATGTCAATTCACTGTGCCATTAGAAGAAGAGACAAGAACAAAATGTTTCAAAATAGAGAGAGATGCCATCAAATGATCCTTAAAGGAAGAAAATTATGAATAAACTCCCCAGTTCTTGACATATAAAATTCTTCATAGTTCAGTTTAAGCAAGGTAGCTTTCAGTTGCTTCCCTGTGCTGTATATCAAAAAAACCCCAATTCAACAGTCTTGATCGAAATATTCTTAAAATTGCCAGTGCAACTGAAATATGTTCACTGGCTGTTTAGAAGACACTTCTTACTTGGAATAGTGCATCCAGTTTTGGCCTCCACGATGTAAAAAAGGTGTTGAGACTGTAGAAAGAGTGCAGAGAAGAGCAACAAAGATGATTAGGGGACTGGAGGCAAAAACATATAAAGAACAATTGCTGGAACTGGGTATGTCTAGTTTGATGAAAAGAAGGACCAGGAGTGACCTGATAACAGTGTTTCAATATCTCAGGGGCTGCCATAAAGAAGAGGGAGTCAAACTATTCTCCAAAGCACCTGAGGGTAAAACAAGAAGCAATGGGTGGAAACTAATCAAGGAGAGAAGCAACTTAGAACTAAGAAGACATTTCCTGACAGTTAGAACAATTAAGCAGTGGAACAACCTGCCTCCTGAAGTTATGAGTGCTCCAACACTGGAGGTTTTTAAGAAGAGCTTGGATAACCATTTGTCTGAAAGGGTATAGGGCAGTGATGGCTAACCTTTTTGTCGTTGCGTGCCAAAAGTGGGGGGAGCGTGGGGGGTCACAGGTGCGGGTGCCCGCATCCATAATTCAATGCGCCCCAACCTCCCGCGCATGCCCACATGACCCCCCTACACTTCCCCCTGCTTTTAGCGCGCGATGGCACGGTGGGCCTGGTAGGCCCGTTTTCCCCCTCCCCAGGCTCCAGAGGCTTTCTAGGAGCCTGGGGAGGGCAAAAACAGCCTTCCCCATCCCACCGCAAGCCATAAACAGCCAGTTTCCCGACTTGCGGTGGGACCGGAAGGCCTGAAAATCAGTTGGCTGATGTGCGCATGTGTGCTGGAGCTGAGCTAGGGCAACACTCGCGTGCCCACCAATATGGCTCTGCGTGCCACCTGTGGCACCCGTGCCATAGGTTCACCATCATGGTTATAGGGTTTCCTGCCCAAGCAGGGGGTTGGACTAGAAGACCTCTAAGGTCCCTTCCAACTCTGTTATTCTAAAGATGTTCTAAAGAAGCCGTCAATTTCTCCATATTTCTGTGGAGGTATTCGGTGCTCTCTGAGCTTGCTTGTTTTCTTGCAGGCGTTTCATTATCCAGCCTAGGTATCATCAGTGCTTTGACTTCGGTGTGGAGTCAGAATAAGGTCTTTCTAAGTACTCATGAAGAATAATCTCTCCTTCCTTTCGTCACTGTTTGCTCTACAAAGGTAATGGAAATGGATGGGAAAGATGAGCAGAAGGGGAGGGGGGCTAGCTCAGGGGGAGAGGCAGCTACTGTAGACTTCACGAGGAGTGAAAGCCCAAATAAAGAACTCCAGATAAATAATCTTCCCTGTAATAAGCTTGATGGAATTTCTGTCATGCTTCCATAACTGGGCAAGATCAAGAATGACTTCAGTATGATATCTTTAATGCCTGTGTTAGAGATCGATACAGAATCTTAGAAACTACAATGGGATTTTTCCATTCCTCATTTATTTGGAGTTTCGTTAAGGGAAAGACCTTTATAATCCTTTGAAAGAGACATTTCTAAGATCCTCCCTCCCCAAAAGTTCTTGCTCCTGGGCTTAGATGCCATTTATGAGATAAGTTACTGACAGATTGCAATCTCATGCTTGTCTATATCTCAGTTCCTTCCATTATTTTCCAGAGAATCTGACAATTGATAATGTGGGGAAACTGAGAAGATGTGAATGAACAGGAGCACAACTGAGAAGATGTGAATGAACATAAATAAATAAATAGAGTTCCAGCATTCTGTGCATGGTCTAATTCCATCATTAAAGCAGCCAAACAAGAATTGGCCAAGTATAGGATGAAGGCATTATTACAGGTAGTCCTCAAGTTACAATCATTTATTTAGTGACTGTTTGAAGTCACACTGAAAAAAGTGACTGATGACATTTTTTTCCCCAGTCTTACGACCATTGCAGCATTCCCATGGTCACGTGATCAAAATTCAGACTCTTGGCAATTGACTCATATTTATGACAGTTGCAGTGTGTCCCAGGATCATGTGAGCACTTTTTGTGATCTTCTGACAAGCAGAGTCAATGGGGAAGCCTGATTCAGTGTTACTAACTCAACAACTGCAGTGATTCACTTAATAATGGTGGCGAGAAAGATCACAAAATGGAACAAAAGTCACTTAACAAATGTTTCCCTTAGCACCAGAACTTTGGGGCTCAATTGTGGTCCTAAGTCGAGGACTCCCTGCGGGTAGTGACTAATGGTAATGGTGGTGGTGGTACCACCACTAGTGGTAATGGCAGAGATGGTTGTTGGTGGTGATAATTGCTGGAGAAGGAGACGGAAAGAGACTCTTTTTCCTAAGCATATGAACATAATGAACCTATATAATGCAGTAGGATCAGTGATGGGTTCCTCCCGGTTCGGCCCGGTTCTCCTGAGCTGGTAGCAGTGATAATATGATGTCACCGAACCGGTTCTGCCCCCCACCCCCCCTCGCACCCCCCCTACCCCCTGCATTATTCTTATCTTTTATTTGGCCCCACCCCCAATCTATTGCTGTCTCCTGAGTCCCAGCTGATGGCTAGAGGGAAAAAAACTGTTTAAACTCTTGCCGCGGGGCTTCAAAGGGCCGCCCTACAGCTGATCAGTGTTAAAAGAAAACAAATGAGTAGACCACTGCCTGCAAAAATACATGAGTAGATCAGTGCCTGCCAAAAATAAATGGGTAGATCAGTACAGCTCTGCAAGCAGTTAAAAGCCTGGTAGACCAGTATCTCTGATAAATCCTAAATAATTGTCACATGACCATCAAGCCATGCCCACAAAATAAGCCATGCCCACAGAACTGGTAGTAAAAATTTTTAGAACCCACCCTGAGTAGGATAGCATTAGAATAGAATAACAGAGTTGAAAAGGACCTTGGAGGTCTTCTAGTCCAACCCCCTGCTTAGGCAGGAAACCCTACTTGGTTATCCATTTGTTCTGGCTTTTATACCATCTCCCTAGATTATTGGACAGATAGACTGCGGAGTACAAAATGAATGTACAATAGTCTCAAAGTATAATCCATCTGTCAGGTTTCGACGTAATCTCAAATAAATTTCATTCTCAAACACAAAGTCTTTGATGAATCTCTCATTTATTGAAGAATTTACGATCCGACCTGAACTCATATGCAGCCAAAACTGATTCTCTGAAACCAACCCCTCCCCTTCTGCCTCTCAAAATCTCAATGCCCATTGGCCATCTTCCAAGTCAGTCTCTTCTGCCAACTACTTCAGATCACCGTTTTACGATGGTTCTCCTCCTTTCTCTCTGTCCGGTCGCAGTTTGTGTTGACAGGGGGGCAGAGGTCGACCTCGAGGCCTCTCATTTGTGGAGTGCCACAAGGGTCGGTCCTCTCGCCCCTTCTGTTCAACATTTATGTGAAGCCGCTGGGTGAGATCATCCGTGGTTTTGGGGTGAGATATCATCAGTACGCTGACGACACCCAGCTGTACATCTCCACCCCAGACCACCCCAACAATGCCCTTGAAGTGATGTCCCAGTGCCTGGAAGCTGTACGGATCTGGATGGGGAGGAACAAGCTCAAGCTCAACCCCTCCAAGACTGAGTGGCTGTGGTTCCCGGTTTCCCGATATAGCCAGCTGACGCCATCGCTGACTATCGGGGGCGAGTCTTTGGCCCCCGTGGAGAGGGCGCGCAATCTGGGAGTCCTCCTGGATATGCAGCTGTCCTTAGAGGAACATCTGACAGCTGTGGCCAGGGGGACCTTTTATCAGGTACGCCTGATTCGCCAGTTGCGCCCCTTTCTTGATCAGGATTCCATGTGCACGGTCACTCACGCCCTCGTCACCTCTCGCCTGGACTACTGTAATGCTCTCTACATGGGGCTCCCCCTGAAGAGCACCCGGAGGCTCCAACTGGTCCAGAATGCGGCCGCGCGGGTAATTACGGGGGCTACATGGCGCTCCCACATAACACCGCTCCTGCGTGAGCTGCACTGGCTCCCAGTGGTCTTCCGGGTGCGCTTCAAGGTGTTGGTTACCACCTTTAAAGCGCTCCATGGCATAGGGCCCAGTTATCTACGAGACCGCCTTCTGCCACTGACAACCTCCCATCGACCCGTGCGCTCCCACAGAGAGGGTCTCCTCGGGGTGCCATCAGCCAAGCAATGTAGGCTGGTGACCCCCAGGGGGAGGGCCTTCTCTGTGGGAGCTCCTACCCTCTGGAATCAGCTTCCCCCTGAGATAAGAAAAATCCATGACCTCTGTGCCTTCCGCCGGGCCCTTAAAACATTTTTCTTCCAACAAGCCGGGCTGGCCTAAGCGAAGCCTTTTAAATGATTTTAAAGTGGGGTGTTTTTAAATTTCTGGGCCAAATTTAGATATTCTTTTTAATTAGTTTTTAATTGTTTATATTATGTGTTTTTTACTTGGCTGTACACCTCCCTGAGTCCCCAGGGAGAAGGGCGGTATAGAAATCTAAAAATAAATAAAATAAATAAAATAAAATCACAGGAATGTCCCCCTCCCTTCATCACCTGGGTAACCCTATCTACTAAGGAGGAGAAGAACACTAGATCAAATGCCAAGCTACTAAAACTTCAAACTGCTTCTGCTAGCTATTTTTTTTTTTTCTTTTCTCTTGGATCTTCATGGCAGCGATGAAAATAGAACAAGTTAGATTGCTGACACCATCCATCATATCGAAAATGAGAAAAAGTGAGAAAGAGAGAAAGAAAAAGAAAACTAAAGAGTATTTGCTTGGTTGGCACATCATCAACAAGACACCATTAGTTTTTAAATGGTGATACTTAACTGATTTGCTTGTTTGAACATGGTTCCAGTGGCTGAAGTGCTGGCAGTTTTGCCTTTAGCAGTTTTCCACTTGAATTACAGGAGTAAATTTTTTATAAAAGTGCCACACTGAAGGATATTAATGATGCAACAAATTGGTGTTCTAAGGATGTATCTATTTATTTTTATAAGTGTGTTTAATTGCACATTTTTCTTAAATTTCTAATTACACCCTTGCTCTAAAACGGATGCCTAGTTGTTTAAAGATGCATTTTCATACTAAATATGTTACATTATTTTTAGTTATGCTGAAGACAGTTCGCGAAGAAATAATGTCAAAATATGAGGGTGGATTAGAAACCACATTATTAATAGAGGAGGCTGTCTGCATATGAAAAAAGGAAAATAAATAAAGTTCTCCACAAGAAATAAGAGCCCCTTCCATTTCTTTCACAAATCTTCTTTTATTAGAGTCTAAATGCCAGTTTCATAAAATATAAATTTAGTAGCATGATCGGAATTGCATTATCCATTTATTTCGCATTTAACATCTGCATATTAACTCAACATTCAAGGTAGGATAAAGTAACCCCAAACTGTAAACATATTGCTATAATCTTGACTTGATTTTTAGCCTGCACAAGTTCTATTTAGGTTTCTAAAGTAATGCTTAGATCCTAAATAATTTTTTAAGCAATCACTAATTATGCTAGAGATCAGGACTACACAAGGCAAGCAAATTCATCTTGATTTGATATACCCCACTTCAGTGAAACTCCCAAAGGATGTCCTCAGGGTTGGGCTTCAAAAATTTTAGCAAGGGGTTCTCTGCCCTGTTGCTGGTTGGGCGTGGCCATGGTGTGCGTGGCATAGTCGGCCTCCTGCACCACAGCGGGTGGTGAGGAGGGGTGTTTGCCCTCCCTGGGCTCCAGAGGCCTTTCTCGAGCCTCTGGGAGGGCAAAAACAGCCTCCCCAGGCTCCGGAGGCCCTCTGGAGGCCATATTTCGAGCCTTCCCAAACTTCTGGTAGGCTTGTTTTTTGCCCTCCCCAAGCCTCCACACGTGCCTTGCATTTGCCTGCATCCAAGACAGACTGCATGGAGATTTCTGGGAGGGGCAGGGCGGGGTGCGTGGGGCCAGCCAGGAGTGGAATTTGGGGGTTCTCCGAACTGAACAGAATCTTAGCTAGAGGTTCTCCCGAACCTCTGTGAACCCCCAGCAGCCACCCCTGGATGTCCTCCTTTTTGGTAAAGTATTTCATGCAATGTGGAGAACCATTTATGTTGTTTTGCTTTGATGGGAATGGGCTTCTGAGCATGTTCTTCGTGTGTGCAGAAGTTCGCTTCCTCCAGTGAAGAGGCACTAGGTTTTAGGATCATGGGGAGGGAAGTATATAGCAATAGCAATAGCACTTAGGCTTATACACCATTCCATAGTGCTTTACAGCCCACTCTAAGTGGTTTACGGAGACAGCATATTGCCCCCAACAATCTGGCTGCTCATTTTACCGACCTCAGAAGGATGGAAGGCTGAGTTAACCTTGAGCTGGTTAAAATTGAACTCCACACTATTGGCAGAATTAGCCTGCAATACTGCATTCTAACCATTGCACCACCAGGAGCTCGTAGTTTCACCAACACAATTTGAAAGGGTGTCGTTGAAGGCGACAAGCAAACACAAACCCTTGTGAAGAATCTCGACATCAGTTTTACTGCTAGTCAACTATGTTACAAAACTTTCGCCCAACTGACTTCATTCCCTTGAGCACATCATGATAAGGTTTGAAGAATTCAGAGGGAGGTCCTGCCTGTGCCAACTTACTGCAGTGCAACAACTCCAGACTTGGGTTCTTCTTGACCCCTCTTTCTAGTCTAGCTGGCGATCCCACCAAAAGTGTTTTTATTTATTTATAAAATGTATAGGCCACCTATCTTTGTTGTTGTTGTTATTAGTCACGAAGTTGTGTCTGACCCATCACAACCCCATGGACAATGTTCCTCCAGGTCGTCTCCTTCCTTCTCATTAGGTGGCCAAAATATTTGAGTTTCATCTTCAGGATCTGGCCTTCTAAAGAGCAGTCAGGGTTGATCTCCTCTAGGACTGACCGGTTGGTTCGTCTTGCAGTCCAAGGGACTCGCAGGAGTCTTCTCCAGCATCATAGTTCAAAGGCCTCAATTCTTTGGCACTCAGCCTTCCTTATGATCCAACTTTCATAGCCATACATTGCAACCGCAAAAACCACAGCATTGACTATACACACTTTTGTTGGCAGGGTGATGTCTCAGCTTTTTAGTATGCTGTCTAGATTTGCCACCTATCTTCCCACAAGGTAACTCTATTGCATGTTCAAATCAAGGAATTTAAGCTTTGTCAGTTCCCATACAAAATGACTTCTGTTTTCTAACTATGGTGTGGATTGAAACATATTTATCGACCATGGTTTACGTTTTAAAAAGTGTTTCACTGCCCTTATTAGTATTATATATATATCAAGATATTCGCCTAATACACATTTAAATATATAAACATTTAAATAATTATTTCAAAAACGAAAATATATTTTACCTACTGATTGAACTGGACCTCTTGTGATATTTTTCAGTAACAATCTGTAAGCCTTTTACTACTGCCTTGTTCGTTTTTTGCTTTGTTTTTGTATTTATTTACTTCTCTAGCCTAAAACTCCAGTATTTCTTTGGTGGTCTCTTGCCCCAATACTCAGAGGAGCCTGAGTGGCTTAGCAGGCTAATTAAGGCAGCATTTAACATCCAACTGCCTGCAATTACTGCGAGTTCTAATCTCACCAGGCTCAAGGTTGACTCAGCCTTCCATCCTTTCTAAGGTGGGTAAAATGAGGACCCGGTTTGTGAGGGCAATAAGCTGACTTTGTATAAGTAGACAAAAGTATGAAGGCTATTGCTTAACGCATTGTAAGCCACCCTGAGTCTCCGGAGAAGGGCGACATATAAATATAAATTAAAAAAAAATACTAACCAGAATCAAAACTGCTTTATTATTCACAAAGAGCAAAGGTAGTCTAGATATTTTTATGATGATGATTTAACATGGCGCCAGTAGAAAAGATAATTTGGGCTAAAACCTAAAATGCCATATAAAAAAGTGAGGTTGCAGACACAGAAGAGCTGATTAATTTTTTAAAAAATCATTATGTCTAATATATTTATAGGACGGGGTGAAGTTTAAGTTTGTGAATTCCAGAATTTAGAATGAGTTAACTACACTGTTATGGATTTAGAAGTGTTAAAGAAAAAAAAATGTTTTTGGAACCATGGATATAACAGGTTTTCTTTATTACAGTTAAAGGGAAGTCTTCATATTCAGAGGAAACATCCAAAATCATCTCAAAGATGCTTTTTCTTTTTCAGGCGGCAACTGGACTTCCTTGTTTTTTCTCTTGAAGATGTTTCGCTTCTCATCCAAGAAGCTTCTTCAGCTCTGACAGGACAGTGGGGAATGGAAGGAGCTGTCAGAGCTAAAGAAGCTTCTTGGATGAGAAGCGAAATGTCTTCAAAACAAGAAAATCCAGTTGTATCCTGGGGTGGGGTGGGGAGAGAAGTACCTTTGAGACAACCATGACTTGGATGACTGAGAATCTCTACAGGCATGTTCTTCTTCCTATTTTTTTTCTGGTTTTTGAAGTCTGATGTTTCTGAAATCAGGATATCTCAATCCTAAAGGTAAAGGTTCCCCTCGCACATATGTGCTAGTCGTTCCCGACTCTTCAAAGCTGAAGAGACAGCACTGTCCAAAGATGTCTCCGTGGTCATGTGGCCAACATGACTAAATGCCAAAGGCACATGGAGCACTTTTCCCTTCCCACCAAAAGTGGTGCCTATTTTTCTACTTGCATTTTTTACGTGCTTTCAAACTGCTAGGATGGCAGAAGCTGGGACAAGTAACCAGAGCTCACCCCGTTATGGGGCACTAGGGATTCAAACTGCTGGACTGCCGACCTTTCGATCGACAAGCTCAGCATCTTAGTCACTGAGCCACCGCGTCCCAATCTCAATCTCTATCCTAGGGGTTTTCAAAAAGGGATTGGGTAAAATAGATATAATGGACAAAGCTACGAATCTGTGTGCATATGTTTTTTTCCTGTTTGTATACCGAGAGCGACCTACAAATCCATACAGTCCAATAGTATGAATTCCAAAGCAGTTTACAATAAAACCAAATTATTGTTTAAAGATTATAGTGAAAACAATACAATGCAATTCAAGTCAAAGTCAAAATCGGTCACATTAAAATCAATTCGCCATTACGGGCTTGGCCAATGGGATGATACTTATTTTCTTAAATACTGGGGAAGTGAGGACTGAAACCATCTTCCTCGGAGAGGTTATTCCATAGCCTTGGAGCCACAAGGAAGCTCTTTCTGTGGTGACCCTTCCTGGATGAACCTCATGCAGGAGGGATGCATTTAAAAGAGTCCACGCTTGTGATCTAGGTAACTAAATAGGTTTATAATGAGAGACACAATCCTTCCAACAGTCAAGGCCTGAAGCAGTTTAGGGTTTTAAAGGTCAAGACCAACATCTATAAGAGAGAAAAAGCAAGAGTGAAAATGCCAAGGGACTGTCTGTCTCCATTCCACTTCACTAATTACAGATGCTTGGGTAATAAGATATGCTGAAGGGCTCCGACAATGGACTATTCCACCTCCGCTCTGTTTACTATGAACTGCATTTTATGAGGGCTCTTAAAAATGAAATGAATCTGTGAGAAACGTGTAGAAGGTCTGTGGCACCAAAATAAACAGATCATCAACAGTTACTTATTTTCATAAACTTTCCATTAGTCTTCTCAGATACAGAGGTTTTTGTTTTTTGTTTTAAAAAGGATCATGTTTCCTAAACGCTGCCATAAACATAAATTGAATTCTCCCTTATCGTTTCCAGATTGTGAGAGAAAATAAGCTCAGTACTGCTTATTAAAAGGTGAGGTCCACCCTCACATTCCTGGCCTTTGAGAAGAGCTTAAAAACTTGGTCCTGCCTCTTGGACTGGGGCCTACTATTTTTTTTTTATGTTTTAATTTTTTTTTATTAAACATAAAAGAATTGATGTCTACATAAACAGTGTGTTGTCTGGGTACAATTAGTTTTCAGAAGTAATAATCATAATAATAACAATAATATTCATAACATTAATAGTGACCACATAATAATAATATTTGCTTATTCATTTTAGTGAACCTTCTTTATGTAATTAATAATTCTCTTATACATTTAAGTTTCTAGTTTCTGTTTCTGCTAGTTAGCCATTGATCAAACAAATCCCATGTTAAAAAGTTTCTTCCTTCTCCTTAATTTTTAGTGTTAATCTATCCATTTCAGCACATTCTAATGTTTTTTTTTAAATTTCATTTTCCTCTGTAGGTTCTCTTTGTTTTAGCCTGGGACCTACTATACTGAAATTGACTGACATGCTCATCATCCTGTTTTTCTAACTTTTAACTTTTACATTGTTTTTTTAACTTTAATTGTTTCTAGCATTTTTTACATTTTTTATTATGTCGTAAGCTGCCCAGACTTGCTGTATCAGTGAGATAAGTAACATAGAAATTTAATAAAATTAAACTATATATGCACAAGAGCTAAAAATAATAACAAATATTTTCTATTTAGAAACATTGCTGGCAAGAATGGGTGCCTTAGGAAAATGAGTTTGTATTAAGAGAAATGTGTACAGACATTCAAAAAATGTCTTTGTGGAAAGTCATTTCTAAAGTTTATAAACCAAAATGAAGGCTAAGATGAAATGAAAGTTGAAACGACAACTTGAATGTGTGGGTGGATTCATCTAGCTTTCCATCAAAACTGTTGTAGAACTTCCCAAGAGATTTTTTTAAAAAATTAATTATTCTGTTTCATTCTGCTTGCCACACTTCAAGGAGCATTCAGACAAATAGGAAAAGGCTTCAGAGAAGAACAATGGTATAAAGATTGATTTAAGGACTTAAACAGAACATATGGCAGTATTCTTCAAGTCACAAAGAAGAAAAAGCACAGCTTCATGAAAGACTGTCAGTCATGAAAAACATGATCTTAAAGTATAACAAGATTCCATTTAAATCTAAGAACAGAACAAAACTACTACCGTGTTCCCCGAAAATAAGACTCTGTCTTATACTTTTTTTGAACCCTGAAATAAGCACTTGGCCTTATTGCCATGCACACAAAAGCCCGATTGGGTTTATTATCAGGGGATGTCTTATTTTGGAGAAAACAGGGTATTATTACAAAATGTTCATTTTTCATTCATTTGTGTACATGAGTGGTGGTAACTAAATGGGACAAACAAACAGAAAAACAAAATGGATTTTCCCTTGAAGATTCAGAGGAAATTTATTTTAACATTTTTCTTTAACTTAAAAAAAATATTCTCATTGTGTCCACTTGTAATAATGCAGACACTCTTTATCATCTTCCTGAAAAACAGCTAATCATCAATAATTTAATAGTTAAATGTTGTGAGGCCAGGTGATCATAAAAAGAAAACGGGGCTGGATACTATATGCATAACTGTATATGTTGAAAGTACACATTTAAGAACCTTTGAACAATTTTCCTGGCTCTGAACACTTTGAAGTTAATCAGAATGTATAACTTCCTCTCATAGAAAAAGGATTCAAGATAACCCTAAAACATTTTAGAAACTTTCCTTGACAGATCTAGTTTCTGCATTTGAAGAACCAGGATAACAGATGCATATTTAAAAGCTCTGACTTGCCCAGTTTGAATTCCATTCATTTGGTACTTATATTTACAACATTTAGGGATTTTCTTGATTTATTGTTCATTTTTATCCTCAGAATAAGACTATCAGGTTTACTAAAACAATTACCTCATAATATGGACATGTGATGATAAATGTATGAAGTACATATGAAGGAAAAAAGTTTGGACTTTGATCATGGGGCTGTGGCTGCCATCTTTATGTATGTATTTATTTGTCAATCAAATTTATACTACCCAACTTACTGAGGTGACTCTGATACCCTTCTCCCTATCAATCCCAGGAACATATTGAATTGCCAACCCTATTTTAATCTAGTCTAGTGTAAAGCACTTGTTGTGGTCCGCCAGGAGCCTGCGGAGCTGGCAGCAGAGTCAGACAGTGAGGAGGCTGGGGAGGAACATGGGTTAGTCCTAGAGTCTGGGGAAGGCTCGGACAAGGGCTCTACATCAGAGGCAGAGATGGGAGTGATGCGCGGATTCCAGAGCCTCCAGAGCAGTGGTTGGATTCAGCCAGTTCGCACCACTTCGGGAGAACCGGTTAACTTTCTGAGCAGTTTGGTGAACTGGTTGTTGGAAGAAATTATTAGGGCAGAGAAGCAGTTGTTAAATTATTTGAATCCCACCACTGCTTCAGAGTCAGACAGCAGAGAGGCAGAGGAACAGGAGGAGCCTGTTCCTAGTGCACACATGAGAAGAGCTGCCAGAAGGCATGAGCAGCTAAAGCAAAAAGGATGACTCAGGAGTAAGGCCAGGAGATGATTGGCCCCTCCCATAAGACTTAAAAGAGGAGCAAAGGCACGTGAGCCTTTGCAGGAAGCAACGGCGTTAATTCTGTGCAGTTTAAAGTCTGAAGCTCTGTTTGATTCTGGACTCTGTGTGGCTTTGCCAATTAAGTCTTTGGCAGCGTATCAAGGGAGATAAAGGTGGGTGATTATCAGCCTTATCCTGAAGGACTCTTTACAACTATTTGGGACTCATCTGTGAATGAACAGAACTCACAGCTGTTAAAGTAAAACATGTTTTTGGGACTACTTGTGTATTTTACTGACTCAGGAGGCCTAGGTCAGAAGAGCACTGAGCTTCTTAACTGGAAGGTTGGCAGTTTGAGACTCAAACACCGTGTGACAGGGTGAGTTCCCATTCCTGTCCCAACTCCTGCCAACCTAGCAGTTCGAAACTGTGTAAATGCAAGTAGATAAATAGGTACCAGTGTTCTGTGGGCCTTCAGCATATAGTCATGCTGGCCACATGACCATGGAAGCATCTTTGGACAATGTCATCTTTTCAATTGTGAAATGGGAGATGAGCACCACCTTCCAAATACGTCACACACAGGCCACGCCCACCCCAGATCCGCAAATGGGAAAAACATTGAGATATGCCCAGTGGTGGGTTGCTCCCGGTTCAATCCGGTTCTATAGAACCGGTAATAAAACCGGTGGGAGGCTCCGCCCACCCACCATGACATCATCATGGGTGATCTGCGCATGCGCAGAAATGCTCCCGCTGTGAACTGATAGTAAAGGTAAGTGGAACCCACACCTGGATACGTCACATGACGGCAATGTGACACAGCAAGTTTGACACCCGTGCCCTAGAGTCAGACACACCTGCCAGGGAAACCTTTCCCTTTTTACCTTTAGTGTAATGTAAATATTTGGTTCCCAAACATAAAAGCATTTAAAATTTGAGGGTTCAGGGGGAAAAAAAATACACACTTCCCCACTATTAGTGAAAAGGTACAATAAAATAGAAGTAGCTCATCCGGTCTAATTTCCTGTCTGGTGTATCTAGAAATCAAAGGACTGTGGAAAATTTTGAAGGAACACTTCAGAGCGTCCTTTTGAAGCACTGTGGTGCCTTGCTTTTAACTGATGAAGTGCCATGGCATCATCTGGGGAAAACGTTTATTTTGCAGATTTATGCCTGCCCTTCAGCTACTCTTAGTCGTATCAGCACATGCAATTATTTTCTGAACAGCTTGTGAAGCCGTCTTGTGCATCCTGAAGCACAAACCTCGAGGCAACTCATAACTGCCTCTCCCAAACTATCCCTTCGGACAACTCTGCTGCCAGAGTGATCTGACTACAAGCTACAGACCATGTTATGAGAAAGCTGTTAGCAGTTCTGGGTATTTTGCTCTGCTTCCCTTGGCTTTTGCTCAGTTTTTCAATTCGCTCTGTCGCGCTGCTAGAGTGAATGATAGTCAAGTAGCCATACAAAAAGAATTGTGCCTCTCTACAATGATCTATTTTTACAACGATCTATCTCTACAATGATCACAGGGACATGGTGGGTCAATGGCTAAGATGCTGAGCTTGCCAATCAAAAGGTTGGCAGTTCTGTAGTTCAAATCCCTAGTGCCGCGTAACGGGGTGAACTCCCATTACTTGTCCCAGCTTCTGCCAACCTAGCAGTTCAAAAGCACATAAAAAATGCAAGTAGGAAAATAGGGACCACCTTTGGTGGGAAGGTAACAGCATTCCGAGCGCCTTTGGTGTTTAGTCATGTGCACATGAGCATGGAGATGTCTTTGGACAGCTCTTTGGCTTTGAAATGGAGATGAGCACCACCCCCTAGAGTCGGGAATGACTAGCACATGTGTACAAGGGGAAACTTTACCTTTACCTTTATCTAAATAGGCCTAGTAAGCAGTGAAAAGTGTAAATATTTTCCCTGTCCGGATTCTAGCCAAGGGAGCCAGCATTGCCCAAAGAGGCTTCCGTGATCATGTGGCCAGCAACACTGTTACCTTCTCACTGAAGTAGTACCTATTTATCTATTTGCATTTTCATGCTTTCGAACTGCTAGGTGGGCAGGAGCTGGAGCCAAGGATGGGAGCTCACCCTGTCATGCAGTGCTCGGGTCTCAAACCTGGGCTGTCAGCTTTCCAACTGACAAGCTTAGGGTCATTAATCACTGAGCCATCACATCCCTCACAAAGCAATGAAAGAATATGTACAGGTACTTCTTGAGTTACGACCACAACTGAGTCCAACATTTATGTTGTTAAATGAAATATTTGTTAAGTGAGTTTGCCCCAGTTGATGACTTTTCTTGCCACAGTTGTTAAGTGAATCATTGCATTTGTTAAATTAGTAAATCTTAATTAGTTAAATTGAGAGCTGTGGTGGCGCACTGGTTACAACGCAGAATGCAGTACTGCAGCTTACTTCTGCTGACTGCAATTTGGCTCAAGGCCGACTCAGCCTGCCATCCTTCTGAGGTCAGTAAAAAGAGGACCCAGATTGTTGGGGGTAATACGCTGATGCTGTAAACTGCTTAGAGGAAGCTGTAAAGCAATGTGAAGCAGTATATAAGTCTAAGTGCTATTGCTATTGCTAATAACATGGTTGTTAAATGAATCTGGCTTCTCCATTGACTTTGCTGGCCAGAAGGTTGCAAAACATGACCACCACAATGGTCATAAATATGAGTCAGTTGCCAAGCATCTGAATTTTGATCATGTGACCATGGGGACGCTACAATGGTCATAAGTGTGGAAAACTGTCACAAGTCTCTTTTTTCAGTGCCGTTGTAACTTTGAATGGTCACTAAATGAACTGTTGTAAATTGAGGATTACCTATATATTAAAGATAGACTAATATCAACCTGGGTACTTACGAGATCACCTTCTGCCACCGATAGCCTCCCACCGGCCAATACGCTCCCACAGAGAAGGACTCCTCAGGGTGCCATCAGTCAAACAATGTCGACCGGCGACCCCCAGGGGGAGAGCCTTCTCTGTGGGGGCACCTGCCCTCTGGAATGAATTGCCCCCAGAGATACGTATGATTCCCGACCTACGTACCTTTCGCCATGCCCTTAAGACTTTACTGTTTCAACAGGCTGGGTTGGCTTAAAAAACGAATTGTAATGGGTGTTTTAGCTTTTTATTATTATTATTATTATTATTATTATTATTATTATTATTATTATTATTATTAT
>WNWU01000031.1:3452604-3466849 GCA_012654045.1 Ptyas mucosa
ATTATTATTATTATTATTATTATTATTATTATTATTATTATTATTATGCCACCCTTCTTCAGAATGCAATGCATTACAATGCATTAAGCAATATAAGGGCCAAATTATTTAATATGTTTTAAATTGTTTTTAAATTTTATGGATATATGTTGTTTTATTGTGGCTGTGCACCGCCCCGAGTCCCTCAGGAGAAGGGCAGTATAAAAATTAAAATAATAAATAAATAAGTAAATAAATCAAACATGAGGACATCAGGGCAAAGCAGTATCACCATTCAAGCAAACATATAAATATATGTCATTGAACCTTTCAGAGTCAAGGTTAGTGGAAAACAGCTTGATTGTTGTGTAAGCATATTTTTTTTAGAACAAAGGAATTCTACCAATATGGTTTTAATTGATTTCCCCACCCCCCACCCCACTCTCCATGCAGATCAAATTGAAGCAAAATTAAGGCCTACACTTATTGTCTCTTCCTTTTCAGAGACAGTTTTGATTATTTTTTTCAAACAGCTTTTGACTGCTAGCTCATAGCCTTTGGCTTCTCTTAATAGAAACTAAATATTTTTGAATCAGGAATGTGCACAAGGTCAACTAACATTCCCCTCTCTTAAAATGTATTGATGATGAAAAAGCAACTTTGTGAATTAAATTGATATTGGTTTTTTCTCCCTCTGCTTATGGCAGCTTCAATTTCTTCTTGATGGAGAGCTTTTCATGTGCACTTCCCCCCGCCCTTCCGTATAGACTCTTAAAACGTGTGTATCTGTTTGCTAGTTTTAGACAGCATCTTTAGGATAAGAACCATGAATGAATTAAAAGGATAGCACATAATGTGATAGGGCAACACATGTAGAAATATATGTGGAAGTGTAATGATTTTTCCCACGTTTGCTCCTTTCCTCTATGAAATTCAATAACTAAAAATCTGACTGAAAAAATATTCATCAATACTTGAGGGCTTCAGGTCACGGAAATGTAATCTTGGTAGCTAGAGATGTGTGGTGGAACCAATATATAAACTCTGCAAACTCTACAAAGCTTTGAAAGGAACCAGAACACCAAAGCTGAGATAATTTATTAAACTATAGAAATGATGTTAAGCCTACAAGGAAGTTCTAAAGCATAGTAATGTAAGGTGTGTCAGCTCTTGAATTCAGAAGGTAGTGAGTAAATTCTGCTTGGAAAAAATGATTTTATTTCAAAATTCAGCTCCATCAGATTGCAAAACGTCCAGCAGGAACCATCTCAGCTTTATTCAAGGTGATTTTCTCCAGCTGTGTTGAGGCTGGAACTCCTAATGTATTTGAAACATGGTTGGCAATTTTGAATGTGCGGTCCCCAGCTGACACATGTTTCAAACACACAGGCACATCCCAGTACAATATGTATTGTACTGGGATGGCAACTCTTAAGACTATACATTCCCTCCACCACAGGGGTGGGTTATAATTTTTTTTACTACCGGTTCTATGGGCGTGGCTTATTTTGTGGACATGGCTTGATGGTCATGTGACAATTCTTTAGGATTTAGCAGAGGTACTGGTCTACCAGGCTTTTAACTGCTTGCAGAGCTGTACCGGTCTACTCATTTGTTTTTGGAGGCACCAGTCTATCCATTTGTTTTTGGAGGCACCAGTCTACCACCACACTGCCTTTTAACACTGATCAGCTGTAGAGCAGCCCTTTGAAGCCCCATGGCAAGAGTTTAAACAGTATTTTTTCCTTCTAGCCAATCAGCTGGGACTCGGGAGGCAGCAATAGATTGGGGGTGGGGCCAAATAAAAGGTAAGAATAATGTGGGGGGGGGGCGGGAGGGGCCCAGCTCCTGAACAAACAGAACCGGCTTGGTGATGTCATATTGTCACCGCTACCGCCTCGGCCGAACTGGGCCGAACCGGGAGGAACCCACCACTGCTCCACCATCACCTTTGAAATGTCATAATCTTCCTTATTCCATTTCTAAACAATTTAGCATCTGAAAAAAAGCAGTTTGTCTGCTTTTCAGAAGATGTTTTTGGGGATAGCAAACTACAGTGACTTGATAAACTATTTCTCTATTTGATTTTTTTTTTTTTACTGCCTTATACAGAATTGCATTCTCCTTTTATTTTGGAAAAAAAACCCAGTGATATAACAATATGTATTACATGATAGCAGTATTCCAGTATTTGAGGGGCTGCCACAAAAAAGAGGGGGGGGGGTTCAACTTATTTTCCAAAGCACCAGAAGGCAAGACAAGAAAAAAAATGGATGGAAACTAATGAAAGAGAGAAGCAACCTGGAATTAAGGAGAAACTTCCTAACAGTGAGAACAATTAACGAACAGCTTGCCTTCAGAAGTGGTGAGTGCTTCATCACTGGAGGTTTTTTAAGAAAAAACGGGATAGCCACTTGTCTGAAATGGTATAGTATAGGGCAGGGGTCAGCAACCTGTGGCTCTGGAGCCACATGTGGCTCTTTCACCCCTCTGCTGCGGCTCCCTGTCACTCAAAATATGTGCCACAACCGCCAATGTGCGATACCTGCCAGCAGTGATTTATTGAGCTTTTCAACCCCTGGTAGGCCAACCATGAAAAAAATCCAAGAAAAGAAAAGTTTCAGAAGAAAATAGAATGTTTAATTCAACTACATATGCTAGTTTTGTGGCCGCTCAAGAAATAGTCAGGCATGGGAAGGGTTTTGTGGCTCCCGGTGTTTTCTTCTCTGTGGGAAACGGGTCCAAATGGCTCTTTGAGTGTTTAAGGTTGTAGTTCTCCTGCTTGAACAGGGGGTTGGACTAGAAGACCTCCAAGGTTCCTTCCAGCACTATTCTGATTGATAGATACATTTTATATAACCTCATGGGAGGAGATGCTGAACATATCTGTGTTAAAGAGTCTGTTGTTATGATAATTAGTTCTGTTTGTCATGCTAATGTTATACTGTTACATTTTTTATTATACATGTTATACTAATATAAATGAGCCATATGAAATTATTGTAGAGTCTAACTTGAATAACCTGCAATATTTGTGATCAATAATCTGACATCTGAAATCTTATTTTCTGTTTTCTTCTAAGCTTAATTATAACTCGTTTTTAGACTCTCTTACTATAAAGTTGCATTTTGCAGTTTTGATGAACACCACACAGCTTGGCTGATGTTTTACTTAGAATAAATAGCTGATTTAAGAATAGCTTTGTTACATTTGCACTATTTCTTTGAGGTGGGAAGCACGTTTTTCCCTCAGGTGGATTATTATTCAAGTTAGATATCTTTCAAAAGAGCTAAATCACAATAAAATTTATTTTAATAATATGCAGAAGAAAGCACAAGCTCCGGAATCCAAACACAGCAAAGTCCACAGCTCTCATATTTTATTATGTATATATTCATTAATATAAATATTTAGATCTCAGCCACCCAAACATCTGGTTTGCCTTTTTTTTATTATTATTATTATGGTGATACTATAATAGACAAGCCCTCTACTTTAGGAATCTCGACAGAATGATCTATTGTTATGAAAAGTGAAGCCAACATTGGGACTCATCAATCTACTTTCTTCCTTTTACTTGATCTATTAAATTTCTATTGCTGACTAGCAAAGACTCTGGGTAGTTATAGTCACAGATAAAACCAGAATGAATAATAACTAGATTTATTAAAAAATGATGAAAAGCAACAGTAAAAAAAAAAATAACTGCGAGCAATGAATGAAAAGTCTGTTTTAAAGATGATTTTTAAAAACCTGTTTAAAAAACAAGGCATGATGTTAGGCACCTGAATTTAATTCAGATTGTATTCTAAATAATTTTAGACAAAAAAAGAAATCATTTCACATCAATGTGTAATGAAACCAGAGCAACTGTAGGAATTTTGTGGGGCAAGCAAGACTTCAGTGAGATGGTAAGAAATCAAGGGTGTTTATTGGTGTGGGACAGAGGAGAAGGAGACAAATGCCTTGTGTTATAAAGTAATCACATAAAGTATATATGTACAGGATACACATCTAATTCATATCAGTTAGACAATGAACTCACAGTATGTGTGATACCATCATGTTTTGTAATGGGAGGAAGATAGACATTCATTGAAAGTTGCAATAACAGAGGGATACAATCAAGATCAAGTGAGGTACTAACACCACTCTATAAAGCCCTAGTAAGACCACACATAGAATACTGCATCCGGTTTTGTCACCACACTATAAAAAGGATGTTGAGACTCTAGAAAAAGTACAGAGAAGAGCAACCAAGATGATTAGGGGACTGGAGACAAAAACATATGAAGAACAGTTATAGGAACTGGGTATGTCTAGTCTAGTGAAGAGAAGGACCAGGGGAGACATGATAGCAGTGTTCCAATATTTGAGGGGCTGCCACAGAGAGGAAAGATCAACCTATTTTCCAAAGCACCTGAAGGCCAGATACGGAATAATGGATGGAAACTGAACAAGGAGAGATTCAACCTGGAAATAAGGAGACATTTTCTGACAGTGAGACCAATCAACCAATGGAACAGCTTGCTTTCAGAAGTTGTGGGAGCTTCATCACTGGAGGCTTTCAAGAAGAGACTGGACTGCCATCTGTCAGAAATTGTGTAGGCTCTCATACTTGGGAGGGGTGGTGGTTGGACTAGTTGACCTACAAGGTTCCTTCCAACTTTGTTAATATGTTAAGCTAAAAGTTGCATTCTTGAAAGTATCCTGGATCTAAGCTATACAAAATATAGGTGGTAACCCAACAAATTGGCTGGGAATGCACTGCTGTTCATGCAGATATTGTATAATGGGAGTCTCTGAGGTTTTCTACAGACCAACCAGGTTGTTGTGTTTTGTGCCAGGCTAGACAGAGCAATGACGTCCCAAACGAATTGCATTATAGAACTCAAGTCTCCTTGTTGGCAGATTTTAAGTTAATTTGCTTCCAAGAAAGGCCCCCAGCTAAAAAAAAAAATCCCACTAAGAAACCGGAGAAAGATTTCCACAAACTGCATAGTTAATCCATTGATGAAATGGAATTCCATTCTGACTGTGAAGCTTTACCAGATTTCTTTACTTCCCCTCATACTGAGCATTTCCACTTCCTATTAATACATTTGCTTATGCACCTGTGAGACACCTAACGTCAATTAAAATAAGTGCACAGTAGTCTTATTTATAAATCACATAGATGAACCCATGCAGTCTAGCGGCTAAGATG
Source organism: Ptyas mucosa (assembly GCA_012654045.1). Classification (NCBI taxonomy): domain Eukaryota; kingdom Metazoa; phylum Chordata; class Lepidosauria; order Squamata; family Colubridae; genus Ptyas; species Ptyas mucosa. The sequence continues at coordinate 3,457,791 of WNWU01000031.1, forward strand.
TCAAATGGGGACCAAGGTAAGTCACACGCTCAGTCCAATTTGCTTCAAAGTTATTGCTGTGGGGCATGGTTGGCTTCAAAAATTTTTACTACCCGTTCTGGGGGTGTGGCTTGATGGGCATGGCATGGCTTTGTGGGCGTGGCAGGGGAAGGATACTGTAAAATCCCCATTTCCTCCCGATCAGCTGGGACTTGGGAGTCAGAGAATAGATGGGGGTGGGACTAGTCAGAATTTACTACTGGTTCTCCAAACTACTCAAAATTTCAGCTACCAGTTCTCCAGAAGTGGTCAGAACCTGCTGAAACCCACCTCTGCTGTGGGGATAAAAGGAAAGTTCCTTCTAAGCCAGGGGTGTTCAAACTTGGCCTCTTGAAGAGTGGTGGACTTCAACTCCCAGAATTCCCCAGTCAGCAACTTGCTCATATTTATAGCGCATGCTGGCTGGAGAATTCTGGGAGCTGAAGTTCACCACTCTTCAAGGGGCCAAGTTTGGACATCCCTGTTCTAAGCATCTTGATATCCCAAAAGAAAGCTGAAATATAAAGTAATTACAGAACGACAATACAGTAAAAACAGGCAATATGCAGAGGGGAGATTTATTACCAAGTGGATTTTATACTCCCTGGAAAAAAGAAAGGCTTAAATTTGTTACCAAACTCCATCAAAGGGAATGATTTCCCAAAGCAAGGAATGCTGTAATTGAGATGTAGACCTGAAGAAAACCCATTATCTTGTCTGAGTCATCTACGGCTCCACAGCATTTGAGCATAGAGAATGGTCTTCCTAGCAGATCTCAAGGAAGAGACAAGTTATATGGAAGATAGAAATAGAATAACAGAGTTGGAAGGGATCTTGGAGGTCTTCTAGTCCAACCCCCCGCCTAGGCAGGAAACCCTACACCACTTCAGACATCCAACATCTTCTTTAAAATTTCCAGTGTTGGAGCATTTGCAACTTCTGGAGGCAAGTTGTTCCACTGATTAATTGTTCTAACTATCAGGAAATTTCTCCTTAGTTCTAAGTTGCTTCTCTCCTTGTTCTAGGTTACCTTAGGAAGGTAAGTTCCTTAAAACCTACTGTCCAATATTTTGACTTGTAAGCATCAGATTTCTGGGACAATTCTACAGAGTCCATCTTCTCATTGTTCTTATCACCCATCTCCTCCAGTGCTGAAATTCAATTTTTTTTACTACCAGTTCTGTGGGGATGGCTTGGTGGGCGTAGCTTGGTTGGATGGCAGGGGAAGGATACTGCAAAATCTCCATTCCCTCCCCACTCCTGGGGGAAGGAAATCTCCATTTCCAGCCCACTCTGGGGCCAGCCAGAGGTGGTATTTGCTGGTTCTCCGAACTACTCAAAATTTCCACTATCAGTTCTCCAGAACCTGTCAGAATCTGCTGGATTTCACCCCTGATCTCCTCCCACTTACGACTGTATGACTGTAACTTGTTGCTGTATACTTACAATTTATAGTGACTGTTTCCTAGTATGATTCGATTGCTTATTTCTACCCTATGACCATCATTAAGTGTTGTACCTTATGATTTTTGACGAATGTATCTTTTCTTTTCATGTACACTAAGAGCATCTGCACCAAAGACAAATTCCTTGTGTGTCCAATCACACTTGGCCAATAAAGAATTCTAATCTAATGTAATCTAATTAAATTTTTGGTGTATCTGCCTACATTCAGACATTATGCTAAATCACACTGTAGTCTCCTTGTTTTTGGCTTAGCAGGATCTATGACCTATTCTGACACAGCAAAACCTGGTAGAAAAGGAGGCAGTTAGCAAATCAGTAATATTGATGGCACGCAAAAATGGCTCTGAAGAGCTAATCAAAAAACCACTCAATTAAATATCTTTTCTAAGAATTCTGTTAGAAATGGTGGGGGGGGGGGGAATGGGTACCTATATTGTGTGCATGTTCCTTGGTATCTAATTCTCTCTCTCTTTCACTCTCTTCTTCCTTCCTTTCACTTTTTATATTTAAAAGGAATGGGAAGCTGGCTTCCTGTAAAGCAGAGTTTTTCAACCTCATCAGGTTTAAAGTGTATGGACTTCAACTCCTAGATTTCTCCAGCCAGCATGGAAATTCTGGGAGTTGAAGTCCACACAACTGAAAGTTGCTGGAATTGCGAAACAAGGTTGTAAAGCACTAATTTCAGGCATATATTGTAGCTCCAGCATTATTTTTGAGTCCCATACAAACCAGTGAAAGCTAATCTTACAAGCTAAAACAATAGTGGATTGAGTCCAACCTTCTGTTTCATTTTATTTATTTTGTTTAATTACTTTGGCTTACTACTTCTTATTTCTTTTCAGAATTTCACATCATGCTAGTTATGACAAGGGTAGTCAACCTATTTCAGAGGTCAGTGGGTCCCATTACTTTAAAGGAGTTCTGAAAATAACTGTGCCTATTGTATTCAGTACATTGCAGACTGAGCCTGTCAAGAGAGAATTGCAATTCTATTTCTTCCTCCATCGACAAGCTTCTTTTAAAATTGGAGAGAGTTAATAAGCAATATGACAAGCCATATAATGAGCAGGTTGCCAGTCCCCAAAAGAAAATGTCAGACCTTCCATGGTCACTCTCACCCTTGATGGGGCCTAGCGATTCTAGTCAGTATAATTTGTTTTTCATCAGGCTGCAGATTGCTGTTATGGATGTTTTCATTATCTCGGGCTTTTTTAAAAAAATTTGATTTATATGCCTCCCTTCTCCGGAGACTCAGGGCGGCTTACAGTGTGCTAAGCAATAGCCTTCATATTTTTGTATATTTATACAAAGTCATCTTATTGCCCCCACAATCTGGGTCCTCATTTCACCTACCTTAGAAAGGATGGAAGGCTGAGTCAACCTTGACCCTGGTGGGATTTGAACTTGCAGTAATTGCAAGCAGCTGATCTTAATAACAGTGAATTAGTCCACTGCGCCACCAGGACGCTTGATTCACAACCCAAATTTTCAGGCCTTCTTGCATGTGAACAAGACTGCAATTTTAAATTTTGGTTCTGTCTGAACCAGGTTTCATGATAAACCTGTTCTGACCTAGAATTCCTTAAAAAGCATGAAGCAGAGTCTTGGTCCCGGCAAAATGCTTTTTATTTACACAACTGTGAATTCCTTTCATTTACAGTCAGCAAGGCTTGGCAAACAGTCTTTCAGAGGAATATTTATCAACACAAACCAGGGGTGGGTTCTAATTTTTTTTACTACCGGTTCTGTGGACGTGGCTTATTTTGTGAGTGTGGCCTGATGGTCATATGACAATTCTTTAGGATTTAGCAGAGATACTGGTCTACCAGGCTTTTAACTGCTTGCAGAGCTGTACCGGTCTACTCATTTATTTTTGGAGGCACTGGTCTACCCGTTTATTTTTGCAGGCACCGGTCTACTCATTTGTTTTTGGAGGCACCAGTCTACCACCAAACTGCCTTTTACCACTGATCAGCTGTAGGGCGGCCCTTTGAAGCCCGGTGGCAAGAGTTTAAACAGGTTTTTTCCTTCTAGCCAATCAGCTGGGACTCAGGAAGCAGCAATAGATTGGGGGTGGGGCCAAATAAAAGGTAAGAATAATGCAGGGGGGGGGCAGGAGCGGGGAGGCAGAACCAGTTCGGTGACGTCATATGTCACCGCTACCATTTCGGCGGAACCGGGCCAAACAGGGAGGAACCCACCACTGATACAAACCTTATCTCGCTTGGAAAGCTGCCAGATAACTAGTTTCCAAACACAGGGCAAGGCAAAACTTGGCACAGAGTCTCTTATAGTCACAAACAGAACTTTCCACTCTTGAAATGAAAGAATGAACGAATTGTTTCCTGCAAAAGCCCACTCCCCATTCACTCCTCTTTTTTTCCTATGGGAGGGGCCAATCACCTCCAAGGTGTGGCTTTACTCCCAAGTCAACCCTGCGTTCTGAGTTGTTCTTGTCTTCTGGCAGCTCTGTACATGCGCACACTGGGAACAGGCGCCAGTTGTTCCTCTGCCTCGCTGCCTCTGATGCACAGCCCTTGTCCAAGCTGCCCCCAGGACTGGCCCAAGTTCCTCCCCAACCTCCTCACTGTCCGACTCTGCTGCCATCTCTGCTGGCTGCTGGTGGGCCACAACAAAACCTTCCCATGTTAGTTAGCCAGTGCAACAGTACTTCAAAAACCATGTTTCAAGTATTATAAAAAAACCATCCTCTGTGGCCATCATGGGATTACATCATGGAATTACAGATAACATTTTTTTCCCTTCATTCTCCTTATACCTTTTAAAACAAATTTACTCTTTAAAGCCTCCAAATCTGGAAGAATTTTTTTACATTCCAGATTTTTTTGTCTCTGAAATATAAGATCTGGAGTCTTGCCATCTGTCACTAAGTTAATCAGTACAGGTAAAATTTTGGAAAGTCCACCGTCACAGGAGGAACAAGTATATTTTGCTCAAGAATCCAAATTATGCAAGGTTTTCCTGTCTAAATGTCATGAATAATATTCAGTAACTAGATATTTAATTGGGAGAAACCTTTGTAAAGCTTTCAAAAGAGACAGTTTTGTTGAAATTTAGGATATTCTCTTTCTAAAACCCCATATCTGTAAGCATTTCCTTTCCTATTACCAGTCCTTCTGTATTTATAAGATCTTTGTTAACTTCTAATAAATAACTACTATAATGTAAAAAAGCAGAAAAGAGATTTTCCCAAACAGCAGTTAATATTCTCCATTTGAAACTGACATTAATATTTTTCCCCCTTTTATGCTAAAATCTCCTGGGAAGCGATAATGAGTTTGAATTTCTTTCAGCAAGTACAGTGCAAAGTAAGTTGGTTAACTTGAGTGTTACACCACTGGTAGGAAATGTAGGTGTCGGTAGTTTTAAAATAACAATTGTAATGTGCAAAGCTTGAAGGGTGTTATGGTACATTAGTTTAGTGTGCTAACAAATATAGCTTGTTTTGTGTATGTGTCATTTGGGAAATCTGATTCAGTTCCTAGCCTGAATTTCTAGTTCCAGTATGGTGAATTTTGTGATTCCATTATAGCACATTCATTCTGGGTGGGGCTTGAGTTAATTAAACTTCTGTAAGTAAAATTAACACTCTGTAGGCTTGTGAGACTGCACTGGAAAAGTAATTGGCCCATTGGTATGCTTCATATGAAATTCTTGCTCTGAATTTAATCCAGCCGTTTCCAATAGCAACAGTTATTTTATATAGGCACGTTTTCTACAAACTATTTTATGAGAAATAGCTATAAATCTCTGAATTGTTCTGTATTAACAAACCCCATTTCCAAGAATAAGCTTAATCATAATAGAAGATTTGATTCTTATTGTTGACTTGGAATTTAGCCTCCGAGATATGGTGCCCATAATTATACTTTAAAAGTTATATCACTCCCCATCCTATCCCCAACCCTTTTGTGCTTGTTCTTATAAAATATCTTGATATGAAGGGGCTGCCATAAAAAAGAAAGCACTATTTCTGAAAGCACCGGAAGGCAAGAGAAAAAACAATGGATGGAAACTAATCAAGGAGAGAAGGAACCTAGAACTATGGAGAAATTCCCTGACAGTGAGAACAATTAACCAGCGGAACAGCTTGCCTTCAGAAGTTGTATGTGTTTCATCACTGGAGGTTTTTAAGAAGAGACTGGACAGCCATTTGTCTGAAATGGTATAGGGCCATGATGGTGAACCTATGGCAGGTGTGCCACAGGTGGCACGCAGAGCAGGGGTGAAATCCATTTTTTTCCCCTACCAGTTCATGTGGGCGTGGCTTGGTGAGCTGGCAGGGGAAGGATATTACAAACTCTCCATTCCCACCCCACTCTGGGGCCAGCCAGAGGTGGTATTTGCCGGTTCTCCAAACTACTCAAAATTTCCACTACCGATTCTCCAGAACTTGTTAGAACCTGCTGGATTTCACCCTCGACGCAGAGCCCTCGCTGTGGGCAGGGGCACCGTCTCCAGCTGCTCTTCTGGTTTCTGGCATGCACATACGCACTGGCCAGCTGGTCTTCACGGGTGCTGGAGAGCCTGAAAATGGCCCGAGAATAGCCCAAAAAACAGCCCTGAAAACGGCCTGGATAATGCCCCAAAAATGGCCTGAAAATGGCCCAGAAAACAGCCCGAAAAATACCCCAAAATGCCCAAAAAACAGGCATGTGCATACAATTCATCTGGTCTTCGGGTTTCCGGTGCTCTGGCGAGTGCACATGCACGCATATGCACGCGCATTCCGGTTTGGGCACTCGGTGCTGAAAAGGTTCGCCATCAGTGGTATAGGGCCTCCTGTTTGAGCAGGGGGTTGGACTAGAAGACCTCAAATGTCCCTTTCAACTCTATTATTCTGTATTCTGAGCTGAGGTTTGGTAGAATTTCAGATTGTGGTCCAATCAGAAAGACGCTAGTAATTAGATCACATGAACTATTCCAAATCTATTCTCCTTTCCAGGGAGGAAAATTAAAGCATTTTCTCTTTTTTTCTATGTTTTACTTCCTCCGTAACCTGCACTCTCGTGCTGATTTTGGTGATCCCTGCATTGAGAAACAAGCATTTTTATTCCTTACCGCTTGCCCTTTTTTCACTTGAACTGTGCCACTGGTTGCAATATCTTCTTCTCCCAGTCATACATTTCTTTTTTGTTGTTGTTGCAAAGTCCATAGTATTCCATTTCAAACCAAACAAAAGAAATACAGTCTCTTTTTAAGAATAATAAATCAGAGTGGAAAGGAATCATGTTTGAAAATCCTCCCATTGATTTTTATGAAATGTGATATATTTCATTGCTTAGTATGCTAGATGTCCTGTAAATTTCATCCTGTTCTGGTGAGGTACAAAAGGGATAGTTACTTTAAGAAAACACAGATTTTTAAAGGCCTGCAGCTTAAAGCTTCTGCATTGATATTTATGAAACCCGGGCATCTTCTTCTATTCATAATGGTCTAATATTTCAAAAAAATGAAAAAAGTTTATTCATATGTTTATTATGGTAAAGGATCAGAGTGATATGCAAACTAAGAGGCAGTGGAAGTATAATACATGGTGTAGAAATCTAGCCTGATTCAGAAAAAAAGAACAATTGTTGAGTTAGTTTTTAACTCAACAACTGTTCTTTTCTTTTCTGATTCACATAATCTAGAATCAGGCTAGATTTCTACACCATGTATTATACCCCCTCCCCACTGCCTCTTGGGTAGTGGTGCTCAGTGGCTAAGATGCTAAGCTTGTCAATCGAAAGGTCAGCAGTTCAGCAGTTCAAATCCCTAGTGGGGTGAGCTCCCGTTACTTGTCCCAGCTTCTGCCAACCTAGCAGTTCGAAAGCAAGTAAAAAATGCAAGTAGAAAAATAGGGACCACCTTTGGTGGGAAGGTAACAGTGTTCCGTGGGCCTTTGGCGTTGAGTCATGCCGGCCACATGACCATGGAGACGTCCTCAGACAGCACTGGCTCTTCGGCTTTGAAACAGAGATAAGCACCACCCCCTAGAGTTGGGAACGACTAGCACATACGTGCGAGAGGAAGCTTTACCTTTACCTGAATCTGAGCCTTTATTCTGTGTCATATAGATTACACTGACCAATACATATCACAGCCAGCTAAGTCCCAAAAAATGTCACTTGCTTAGCAAGGCTTCGTGCCATCTGATCCAAAGAGTTTTCCATATGCATCAGATAATTTCGATCTCTTTGTTATCAAGATGAAACTTTTTTTTTACTTTATCATTCTTGATTTATTACAATCTACCGATCATTTCATTGTTGTATCCGTTCACAGGCTGTGAACTGGAATCTGCAATCTTCACCATATACCTAGAATGCTTTCAGCTTGAATTTGCCATAATAATGAACTGACTTTGGACTGTAAAAAAAAACACTGAAATGATATTGAGCTGATGCTGTCCGAATAGAGTGATTCCAGAGTTCAGGTGTATATGCTCATGAGATTGACATATTGTCAGCCTTCTCAAAACAGACATAATCTTGGCAGAAGCTCTCTAGACACTAGAACTAATCTTTATTACACTTCTGAAATGGTTGTCATTTCAAACAGTTGATTGTCTCTGAGTGGGCCTAAAACTCATATGGAATCAATATCACTTCCTACTTCAAGTACATCATTCTCTTTTCCAACATTTCCCCAGGGCACTGAAGCTTTCCAATTCCTTGCCTCTTGAATGCTATTTACATTCTCTACATTTCTGCTCTGAGAATATCTTGCCATTACCACAATCCTGATACCCGTTGTTTGATATAAAGTGGATTGGATTACAACCAGAGTCACACATGAAATCCTTTCATAGATAAAGAGAAATCTTAGCAATCTAAACAAGAAAGGCCAAATTACCAAAGAGAAACAGTAGTAGCTGGGAAGCAGTGGACACATCCACCTAGACTTCTATGGATGTCCCAAACATCCAACGCACAAACCTGACATACTGCTCTATTCAATTGTAGCATTACCAGAGATCTGACAGACACAGACTTCAGAGGATAATTAGAACTGCAGAAAAAACAACCTGCCTTCCATTGAGGACCTGTATACTGCACGAGTTAAAAAGTGGGCTGTGAAAATATTTACAGACCCCTCACATCCTGGACATAAACTGTTTCAATTCCTACCCTCAAAATGACGCTATAGAGCACTGCACACCACGACAACTAGATGCAAGAACATTTTTTTTCCCTGAACTCTGCTAAACAAATAATTCCTTCAACACTGTCAAACTATTCACTAAGGCTGCATTGCTATTACTATTAATCTTCTCATCGTTCCTATCACCCATCTCCTCCCACTCATGACTGTATGACTGTAACTTGTTGCTGTATCCTTACAATTTATATTGACTGTTTCCTAGTATGGTTCAATTGTTTATTTGTACCCTATGGCTATCATCAAGTGTTGTACCTTATGATTCTTGACGAATGTATCTTTTCTTTTATGTACACTGAGAGCATATGCACCAAAGACAAATTCCTTGTGTGTCCAATCACACTTGGCCAATAAAGAATTCATTCTATCTATCTATCTATCTATCTATCTATCTATCTATCTATCTATCT
>WNWU01000031.1:3472239-3524498 GCA_012654045.1 Ptyas mucosa
TTTTTTTATTGTTTTTATAGAATATTTATTTATAAGTCAAAGGTACTTGAAAATTCTAAATGACTTAATAAAATCTAAATTCACGAAATATTACAAAATTATTGAAAAATCAACATAGATGTCATATTGCTTTATTGTTTTTCAGTGATCCAACAAACGTATAAGTAATTCTACATTTTATATATACCAATCAATATAGGTGATTCGATGATTTATTTAGTATATTTTCCACATTATTTATTATTTTTTTCTGTTTTATTTGCATTTTTTGATTTGATGCCCCCCTCCCCTAGTACTTAATGTTACCCATTAAAAGTCCACCTGCTTTAGTTCTTTTCGTTTAACTTCAAAGCTCTTGAGAGAGTAAAAGACTAATTTTGTAGTTTTCCACAGGAAATTAGAACTGGAGTCAATTTTATTGCTATAGTCATCAGCACAAGTTGAAATCAATACCAATGGATTAGTTATTGATTTTTTTTAAATAAATAGAGGCAGTAAATGAGGATGCTCAATTTCCCCCCCCCCTTTTTTTTTAAAGAAAAAGCAATATAAAGCTCTTGTTATAGAATACTGGGAGGAATTCATACAATTTAAATGATTATCTTTTTCTATTCTTGGTTTCTTAAATTCCTGGTTTAATGATTTTGTAGTTGGCAAGCTCTGTCCTTCTCTGTATATGCAATCTTTATTAATAAGTGATTTTAAAAAAAAATCCTGCAAACTTATGTCCTAAAGTATTCTTAATACTAAAAATACTAAAGTATTCAGCATATTAATAAAGTAATATGCTGACTCTGTAAACCACTTAGAGAGGACTGTAAAGCACTGTGAAGCAGTATATAAGTTTAAGCGCTAAGTCTAAGTGCTATTGCTATATATAGTAGTAGCACTTAACCAGGGGTTGTCACGGTGGTGTCACGTGACATATTGGGACTTTTTTCCCCCTTCGCTAAATCGGGTGTGGGTGTGGGTGTGGGCACGTCTAGTACATGACGCATTCGGCCCATGGGCCACGAAGTTTGACAGCCCTGACTTAGACTTAGTACTTAAACTTATATACTGCTTCACAGTGCTTTACAGCCCTCTCTAAGTGGTTTACAGAATTAGCATTTTGCCCCCAACAATTTGGGTCTTCATTTTACCGACCTTGGAAAGATAGAAGGCTGAGTCAATCTTGAGCCGGTGAGAATTGAACTGCTGGAAGTCAGCAGTCAGCAGAATTAGCCTACAATATTTCATTTATTGTAGGCTAATATTTCAATACTGCATTCTAACCACTGTGCCACCATGCCACCACTTATGTTGAAGTACAACTGTAATTCTATTAAGTTAAATAAATAAAGTTAATTCTGACCCTTCAATTAAAACAGTTAACTGATATTGTTCAGATGTAAAATGATATGAAATTGGTAGTCGCATTAGATACTTAATTCATTACGGCATTCCTTCCTGATATTAAAAGATTAATATCTTCTATCACAAATCTATAAAATCTATTAGAAATCCCTCAGAAATATAGAAGGCATAAAGAGAAGTGACCATTTCCTCTCTTCTTGCATTCCCTGATCACCCAAATTGTAAAATGTAAACATAAACAAAATCAACTCAACTCAAGGAAATACTTGGTAAAAGAGCCTATTTTTACTTATTTTATATCTTATTTTGCCCTCCCCCCCAAAAAAAGTTATAAAATTATGCCTTCTTTTTTGAATGTGATATTTATTTTTGAATTTATTTCAACAGAACTCTCCAACTAAAAGTGTTAACAATTTTTAAAGAACGCATCCTTTAGAAATCAAAGGAGTCCTTTTCAATATCATACAAAACTATTGTATCAGGCTGTTTGGAGAGGCTTAAGAAGCATGTGGAAAATGGAGTTGGGATTTGAATTTGAGGGGTTGTTATATATCTCTTTGTAAGATTTCTTCAAAGCCTATTTTTGAAAGCAATCAAGAACTGACTTGTCAAGAGTTATTTATAAAAGGCACTGTAACTCTTAAAATTACATTTTATTGTTAAAAGCTTCTACATATCTTCAAAGTTTTTTAAAATCAGAGTAGTGCCTGTAACCATTTCTGGTGGCTGTGCCCATTTAGCTCCCCCCGCTTTTTTTTACACATTAGAGGCAACTGGAAACATTGTGCAACTGTCTTCAGCACTTAATGCCAATGTAACTCTACTGTTCCTTTTCCTCAAGGCATATAAAATGATATAGCACAGAAAATTAATCTGATTTTGTTGAAAGTTGCCTGATCATAGCAAAACAATAAAAAACAGCATCCTTCCTTCCTTCCTTCCTTCCCCTTCCCCTTCCCCTTCCCCTTCCCTTCCCTTCCCTTCCCTTCCCTTCCCTTCCCTTCCCTTCCCTTCCCTTCCCTTCCCTTCCCTTCTTCAATAGTATTTACAAATCTGGGCATTATCATTGACTGAAAAACCCCCAATGCTAGTGCCAAGGAGACTCCATGACTGTTATTGAGCACCTGTGAGAAATCCAAAATATAATAGCTGTGTGTTGCCTTCATCATGGTCCTACAAGGGTAATTATCTGTGCCGTTTCTATCCTTTGATAATGGCTAGATAATATTTTCATTCAAATCTGCTCTGTAGGTGACAGCCCACTCTTTTTCAACAATCTTACTATAAAAGAAATTTGGAGCCTGGGACATGGGTGTCTAAAATTGTTGGGTTGAGGAAAGTCTTCCTGACCAGTTGAATAACCATCTTCTTCAAGATTATGGAAATACCTCCCTTCTACAGGTGGGATTCACATATTGTAGCAATCAGTTTGCCCAGCACCAGAAATGTCAGCGTGCACCGTCCATGCATGCGTGCAGAGTCACAAAACATGGCAATTCACTCACGTGCCATCTACGCATGCATGCGACGTCAAACAATACAGCAATTCGTCCATGGGCAATTCACCACTACCGGTTCGTTTGAACCAGTCTGAACCGGCTGAATACCACCTCTGCTCCTTTCCCAATGAAGCATTCACTACTTCCTGAACCAAAGTCGCCACCTTCCCTCCAAAAGAACTAGGAGGGTCATGCATCTAGTGTAGAGATGACAAAAGTTGTATTAGAGAGCACACATTGAGTTTACAAGAGTCCCCAAAGGAGTCCTAAATAACATTGCAAGACTTTGGACCACACTAAATTAACCAATGAAAAATCAAGGATAATAAGGTGCATCGTAATGATTTTATCAACATAATTTTGCACTATTTTTTTTCTCACACTGAACAGACTGTAACAATTCCTGTTCTTCACTCTGAAATCTTAAACAAGGTTCATAGCTGGCAACAGATGTAGTGAAGCTGCTCTTATCACCGCTTTTGTTGTTGCACTTGTTCATACATTCCTTTATCTAAATAAAGTCTTTTTAAAATGGTTACCAGAAGCTAGTTCAAATAACAGGCTTACAAAGGCACTGTAAAAAGTTTTTTTAAAAAAGTCTTTAGAAAAGAAAGTCTAAGCTGGAGGGTAGCTTACATTGCACAGATTTTGCCAAAAATTGGGAATGATCAAAGTATCTTTATCCAAATAGTTTTTAGACAAAAAAAAAAACCTCACTAGGCGCCTTCCAAAATCAGACACAAAATCACAAAAGTAGAACAAGAAGTTTCCAAATGTAATTCTGGAAATTAGAGTGTGTTGTTCAGTAGAGACTTGTGGTTTCATCAAGCCAAATAGCAATAGCAATAGGATTTAGACTTATATACCACTTCATAGTGTTTTTACAATCCTCTCTCAGCGGTCTACAGGGATTCCCGCAACAATCTGGGTCCTCATTTCACCCACCTTGGAAAGGTGGAAGGCTGACTCAACCTTGAGCCTGGTGAGATTTGATCTGCCAAATTGCAGTCAGACGGCAGTCAGCAGAAGTAGCCTGCAGTACTGCGTTCTAACCACTGCGCCACCAAGTGTCTTAGAAATCCACTTGCAATGATCTTGTGCATTTAATATAGGATATAGGTCATTTTTTATCATTTTCTTTCTTATGAGTTCCAGTAGTGAATGTGGATGCAAATGGAACTGGATCATTTGTCTCAGCGTCAGGCAAATGCAGGGATCCAGTAGGTCACTGTGCCATCAAAATGAATTCTCATACTCTATGTCAGGGGTGTCAAACTGGATTTCTTCAAGGGCTGGATCAGCCTTGTAGTTCTCCTCCATGGACTTGCCAAGGCTGGGGGTGGGGGAGACGGGACAGATGTTTTGGCCGGCAGAGTGTTGCTGGACTTGTGCCCCATTTTAGCTGCCAAAGGAACTGCGGGCCAGATTTAAGCACCCCGCAGGCCCGCGGGTCTTGAGTTTGACACCCCTTCTCTATATCATGACTTCACATAAAGGACACAAATTATGTAGCTGCCCAGACATAGACATATATAATATCACTCACCCCTCCTTGCCCTTTCTTGATGATGGGTCCAAGACATATTGCTATTTGAGAGGATGAAGAAAATTGCACTGTTTGACCTATTCCTCATCACTATGTGACAGCCGGTGACAATCCAAATGACAGAAACATGTCAGGTATCACAGATCTTAAAGAAAACTAGTTTTAGTTATCGATATGACAATAGCAAATGGCAACCGAGTAGCTCAGATTGCCCTGGGGGGAAAAAAATGAAAGTTAATATTAGAATTTAATTTAAATACAAAGTTGATGGAATAAGACAGCAGCTATTTTCCCATAATTATTGGAATTATCGCAAAACATTTTTTGTCAAAACAAAATTATTGATCTCAAAATTTCTGAAAAAAACAGCTTTGTTCAGAGCCACATTCAGTATATACGGCATTGCAGTAATATTTGGACAATTCTTGGGGTTTCAGCTGATATTTTCTCAACTTTTTTCAGCAGACAAGATGAGGATGAGGATAATAATGGCCCTTGATTAAAAACAAAACGATAGTTTGCACTCTCTCCTAAATATTTCAAAGTCTGTTTCTCAAGGAAACTAAATTGATTCCCACAACATGCTTGGCTGTATTATAGGTACTGACTCATTGTTTTAGCATGAATTAGCATATCAAGTAAGACATAACAGGATTTCTTAATTTAGACATAACATGTCATGCAAATGTAGCAATCAAGAGTGATTAAATCACACAGTTTAGACTTTTATGTGTTCTATGAAACTAGAAACACGTATAAAATACCCTTCTCCTATAGAAGTCTCTCCTAGGATGCTATTTGTCTTAAACATATTTGGCCTGGAAAATGGCAACCATATTTTCACCAGAAGGAATAGATTGAGTATAGTAAACTATAGAAAACTTCATGCTTCAATCAACAAAGTTATACTCATAGGCCAGCAATTTGATAATGGAGCATAACAAAACTGCAAAGTCAATTCTTGTGCTGCTTAGCTGGATCTGTCTCACACTGTCATAGACCAGTGATGGCTAACCTTTTTGTTGTTGTGTGCTGAAAGGTTCCATAATGCAATGTGTGCGCGACCGCCCACGCACCGTGCCCTTGCGCATGCGACCCCCGCCATGCACACCCCACCCCCATGCATGCACGTGTGACCCCCTGCAAGCGCCCCCATGTACACCCCCCCATTCATGTGCATGTGTCTTCCGCATGCGTGGGAGACACCCGAAAACCAGCTGGTTGGTGAGAGGCGCAAGCGCATGCGCAGTAGAGCTGAGCTGGGGTGATGGCTTGCATGCCCGCAGAGAAGGCTCTGTGGCACATGTGCCATAGATTCGTCATCACGGTCATAGACTAATACTAAAGAGCAATGAGTGAAATCAAAGCAGTTGCTAAATATGGGCATCTGCCATTACTTTTCATACCGGTCTGAAAAATCGACATTGTAAATGTTGAGTTTAATAGGATGCTTGCACTCTTAACATAATTTTGGGTTTACCTTGGTCCTGATGTTGAAGAAGTTTGAAATAAATTTATTGATTGATTGATTGATTGATTGATTGATTGGTTCAATTTATATGCCGCCCTTCTCCGGAGACTCAGGGCGGCTTACAATGCATTAAACAATAGCCTTCATACTTTTGTATATACCTGCTTAGTAGGGCTTCCGGCCCTCCCTAAGCGGTGTTCTTTTTTATACAAAGTCAGCTTATTGCCCCCATAAACCGGGTCCTCATTTTACCTACCTTGAAAGGATGGAAGACTGAGTCAACCTTGAGCCTGGTGAGATTCGAACTTTCAGTAATTGCAGGCAGCTGGTGCTAATTAACAGCACTTTAGTCTGCTGCGCCACCAAGGCTCTTAATGCAGAAATGAAGTTTCTGTGGTTAGATGGTCCTTTCCAACTATTTGGACTAATAAAAAAGAATTTTTCTTTATATATTCGTAACTACAAAGCATTACAGGGGGGTTTTTTTACTCCACAACAGTCAATAACATAATCACTGTAATTAGTGGTGGACAATTTAAATTACATTGCCTGGGCGTATTCAACAGGTTGTTCCCAGAGACGAACAAATTATAGGTACCACAGAAATCTATTCTTTTGCAAAAAGATGATACCTTTCATAATATTATATTAAAACTGTCATTTTAAGTCTCATTCCTCACAAGGCTAGGGGAATGAGAGAAAGGTTTCAAGTAAGAGCCAGAGACTGATTCATATAACGTAATGCATAAGGGACCATTCTCTTTTTGTAATACTTCTCTTTATGATAGGTATAAAAAGGTCCATATATTTATTTAGAAATGCATCTCTCTTTTGGAAATAAGGGTGGATAAATTAGTAATATATATGATTTTGAGGAGAGAGAGCTTCAGGTTATTTATTAATTTTGTTTATTTATATATTAAGTTTAGAGACTGCACACATCTCACTATATCTGAGCGACTTAGGGTCAGATGTAAAAAAAACCTCTGCCGTGAATTTCAGCGTTTCACACCTGTCAAATTTATGGAATGAACATCAACACAAAGAAAATATATTTTTTCCATTAAAAATTCAAGATTGATGATGTGTGTTTGTAGTTAGTTTTTTTTCTCCCCGAATAATCTACAGTGATTCTTAACCTTCAAATATCCTACAAATCAGGGATGAAATCCAGCAGGTTCTGACAGGTTCTGGAGAACCAGTAGGAGAAATTTTGAGTAGTTCAGAGAACCGGCAAATACCACCTCTGGCTGGTCCCAGAGTGGGGAGGGAATGGAGAGTTTGCAATATCCTTCCCCTGGAGTGGGGTGGGAATGGGGATTTTGCAGTATCCTTCCCCTGCCATGCCCACCAAGCCACACCACGCCCACCAAGCCACGGTAGTAAAAAAATTTGAATTTCACCACTGCTACAAATCCTTATGCAATTCTTTGAAGGTCAGATGACCAAATAACTTCCAATGGCAATTGCGTGTTTTGAGAAATGTCACACTACTGGAAGCAAGATTTCAAGAGACTCTTTAAAAAAACTGGAACATAGAAAATGAAGTTTGTAATGATTAAAACTTTAGTTTGTCACACGTGTATTAACTAAAGCTGGCAAGGTGGGATGTTTGTATGTATGATTTTCATACATATAAACATACATACATACAAATAGTATTTTTCAGAGTATAAGACGCACTTTTTTCCTCTTAAAAGAGGGTGAAAATTTTGGTGCGTCTTATACACCAAAGGTGTGTATAATGTGCCCACCCACCCACCCACTGGCCCCCACCCTTTGGCCTCTGCCTCCCAACAATTTGCCTCCTTGCAGCAAACAGCAAACAACCCATTTCAGTTTCAGTTTCAGCACAGCCTGATTAGCACGAGCAGCTGATTGTCGGTTGGATCGGCCTCCCAACCATCAGCTGTTTCAGGCTGCAGGGATTGCCATTGCTTATTGCCGCCTCTGGGAGGCTGATCAATCACCTGCTCAGGGTCATGTGATCACCATTTGTGACCCTCTGACAAGCAAAGTCAATAGAAAATCCAGATTCGCTTAATAACCGTTACTAACTTAACATCTGCAGTGATTCACATAACAATTGTGGAAAGTATGGTGCAAAACTCACTTTCTTCTTTGGCAATGGAAATTTTGGGGTCAATTTTGCTCATAAGCCAAAGAGCTAACTGTACTTATTTGTTATTCAAGATCAACTAAATTTGGTGCTCTGTTTCAATATTGCCATCCATTTTTTATTGTGGAATTCATGTTGATGCATTTTATAGATCTTTCCCTATAGAAATGTAGTGGTCCGGCAGCAGCCTGTGGAGCTGGCAGCAGAGCCAGACAGTGAGGAGGCTGGGGAGGACAATGGGCCAGTCCTGGAGTCAGGGGAAGGCCTGGATGAGGGCTCTGCGTCAGATGCAGAGATGGGGCCAGGGCCATCTGGGAGTGATGTGCGGACTCTGGAGCCTCCAGAGGCAGACAGCAAAGAGGCAGAGGAACAAGAGGAGCCTGTGCCTAGTGCACGTATGCGAAGAGCTGCCAGAAGGCAAGAGCAGCTAAAGCAAAAAGGACGACTCAGGAGTAAGGCCAGGAGATGATCAGCCCCTCCCAGAAGGCTTAAAAGAGCAGCAACAGCTCTTGGGATCTTTGTAGGAAAGCAACATTGTTACATTTGTACTTGTCAGCGTCTCTTACTTCTGAACTTTTGCCAAGAAAAGCCTTTGGCAGCATGCCAAAGTAGACTCAGGTTGGTGATAAAGCCAAAGGATTGTTTACGAAGAATTTGTTTTGGACTTAATTTGGACTAAGCTGAGAATGAAGTAATTCTCAGCTGTTCTAATAAAATATGTTTGTTTAGGACTGATTGTGTTTGGTAATAGCTACTTGGGCCTAGGTCACAACAAGAAATCCATGGTGGGTCTTTCCTAACAACTCTATAATTTAACCGATAAGTCAGAATTAGACTTTGGGTATTTCTTCACTGAGCAGCAACCTCATGAGAACATCCACGCTTGCAACCAGGACCAATTTTTTTCTATTAATATTAACTAAATTTCATAAATCCTACTGCAGCATCATCTTTATGATTTCAAAATAGTGAATCCTCTCATTGGGGAGTCAAGACCAAATCTATGGTGTATTCATCAAGCTGCTTTCAGATAAACAAAATAAAACTAATTATTCCATATACCAGCTTCTTATCAAAGCAATATTTTTCCAACAAAAGCAAATATATATTAAGTCAGAGATAAATAGGTACATGGTTTGCCTCTGGCTATAGATGCAAAGAAACCTCTGTATTTGTTGTTTATGAACATGCCCGTTTACAGCATTATAACATTGCAAAATAAACTGTTATCTATCGATTACATTCTTATGTAAGTATGAATCATGATTGCACAGTGGCTTATTTGAATGCTATTTTAAATACCATGGTAATGTTTCTAATGTTTATCTTCACTCTCTTTTGGACATATTCTTGCAACCATATTCACAAATCAATTCCCCATTTGGGATATTTATTTGCTGTAATTTCCAAGACTATTACACCCCAAGAAGAGAAAAAAAACCCCACATATTAATCATATATACAAAACAATGCACAACACACAATCTATTATTCAGAATCCCCAGGATAGCTGCAACCTGCCTTCTTTCATTTAACTAATTTACATATTAAAACCATCCCCTCCAAAAGATCTCAAGGGGACAAAAATATGAAAAGAATATGAAAATTAGCCGCTTCACAACAAGAGTGCTGAATTCTGCTGAATTTAGCTCCTCATCAAGAGTTAGACAAGAAAGCCAACCTTCTAAAGTTGCTAAGGAGGCTATTTCTAAGTGAGGTTGAACTGAAAGGGTCTCCGTGTCCATCAATTTAATCTCTCCTTGAGCAATTGCTGCGAGAGAAAAGTAATCAAGTCGTCAAACTGCACACCACAGCAATCCGACGACTGCATTTTGTAGTTGTCTGACGCACTTCACGAGCAGCCCCTCAATGTTTCAGCAGAAGATGGTGCAAGAATGTGAACAGCATTTTCTGCAGAGATATACTACTGTAAACTCCGCTTTAATTGAACTGAACTTATTTTTGCTCGAGACAGCTTATAAAAAAATGATTTTTTAAAAACCAATGGAATGGGTATATTTGAAAACATTTAGGGATGTAGAACATTCCGATAGAAGGGTAATGTCACAAAAAAAAAAAAAAGATATCCATTCTTATTTGCTAACCAACTACATTTTAGCAGGGCTTCCATAGTCAACCTACATTGAGAACTGCATGTTCGAGAAGTTAAATGGTTAACCGTGAAAATAATCTCTCTGTACTTCATCTCCCTCTTCCCACTTCATTCTAACATTAGCACATTGCTCTAATTACAGAGTGGGAAAAAATGGATTTATTCCCTTTAACGTTTTTGATATCCCAGTTGACTGTAATACAATGTTACCTTTGGATTCAACTCCTGATGACTTACTTAAACCCATTCATCTTTCTTTTTTTGGCCCGACATGGTCTTTTTTCAACTTTCCAATCTTTTTCTATAGGTATTGACTTCTTGAATTGGCCTCTTCTCCAAGCATTAATCAGAGCTGGCCTGCTTCACTTTAGGCAAGGCATTTGAAGAAAAGTCTTCTCCAAGTCATGTCTACTTAACCCACTAGAGCAGGGAGGCAGGGTATGTCACAAGTCATCTCCCTTAAAGAGGTCCACCTAGTGCAGGGGTCAGCAACCTGAGGCTCTGGAGCCGCATGTGGCTCTTTAACCACTCTGCTACAGCTCCCTGTCACTCCAAATATGCGTCACGACCACCAATGTGTGACAGCCACCAGCACATGATTTATTGAGCTTTTCAACCCCCAGTAGGCCAACCATGGATAAATACAAGAAAAGAAAAGTTTCAGAAGAAAACAGAACATTTAATTCAACTACATATGCTAGTTTTGTGGCCACTTAAGGAATAGTCAGGCATGGGAAGGGTTTTGTGGCTCCTGGTGTTTTCTTTTCTGTGGGAAATGAGTCCAAATAGCTCTTTGAGTGTTTAAGGTTGCAGACACCTGATTTAGTGGGACCAAGAAGATGGACCTTCTCCGTGGTGGCTCCCTCCCTGTGTAATATCATCCTTGCAGAGGTAAGATTGCCCGCCCCCACTTTGGCACTCTTTTGCAAGACCCAGAAGACATGGTTATGTCAGTTGGCCTGGGGACCCCAAAGGAGTATGGAGCCCATCAAGTGGCTGGTCTGATTGTTGTCACTGGGGTGTGTGTGTGTGTGTGTAAGTGGGAGTTTTGTACTGGGATTTTATCTTTGTAAGCCACCCAGTCTCACCATGAGTGAATTGGACAGCCTTTTCATTTTTTCTAAATAAATAAATGGCTAGATGCTCCCAGTTAGAGCTAGGACAATGAGGAATTTTTGATAAAACAATAGACGTTTGATAAAATATCTACTGATTTCCTCCGTAATTTGAATGCAGGAGTGACATCTCTAAAGAACTGACAGCCAATAACCTGGATCAGGTGTAGGTACAGGTTCCTACAACAGAATGATCACATCTCACTAGTTACAGAATTCAACATATATTACAGAAGGATGTGAAATAGTCTTTACAAAGGTGCTATTTTTATTCAAGTCCCTCTCCGTACTATTTCATTTTATTATTATTTTTTTTGCATGCCTCAGTTTGATAAATAGCATCTTCCATTTTACATTGGCACTTCAATCCACTCCACCCTGCTTTAATTCTGACATGCAAATTTATACTTCAATCATCCCATCCAACACCTGAACTAGCTAACAGGAATACATTGAGCAGGAACATAGAATGCAAATATCATTACCCGAGTTCATTATCCATTAAAACCATACAAAGCATGTTCCCTCGTGAGCAGTTTGTCATTTGACAGAAAATTCTTCTAGTTTGTCATTTGGCAGCAAATTTGCAAATGCCCAGTAATCAGGGGGGGAGAACCAGCCGTCATTAGCGTTTGAGTAAGATTTCCTCAACTCATTATCAGCGTGAACACAGACCTTCCAATGTTAGAAACGTTCTGCTTTATCATCAAGGAATGAATTGATTAAGAGTGTTACTCTTTCTGCAGGCTATTCTGAGTCATTTATAGCTTGCCTTTCACTCTTTGAGTGAAACCTGTCAATGTACCTGTAGAAAGTTAGCACCCACCCCTCTCCTACCGGTAGAAGAATGAAATATTTTAGAAAATATTAAAAAGGCAGAATATTATATTTCCCTAAAGGGAGAAATCTATGGGATGCGGTGACTCAGTGGCTAAGATGCTGAGCTTGTCGATCGAAAGGTCGGCAGTTTAGTGGTTCGAATCTCTAGTGTCACATAATGGGGTGAGCTCCTGTTACTTGTCCCAGCTTCTGCCAACCTAGCAGTTCGAAAGCACATAAAAAATGCAAGTAGAAAAATAGGGACCACCTTTGGTGGGAAGGTAACTGCGTTCCGTGTGCCTTTGCCAATTAGTCATGCTGGCCACATAACCATGGAAATGTCTTCAGACAGTGCTGGCTCTTCAGCTTTGAAACGGAGATGAGCACCGCTCCCTAGAGCTGGGAATGACTAGCACATATGTGCGAGGGGAACCTTTACCTTTACCTTAAAAAGAGAAATATTCTCTTGGAGACAGAAAGCAGCCCCCACCTTTCTTAATAGCCCTCAGAAGATGTCAGCACTTAAGAGATAGATTGCTCTATTCATAAGCAAATTCCCTGCAGCAAGGTCTGAACAAAGGTAGGGTTAGCCCTCAGCCACAATAGGAGTTGCTCAACAAGCCCCTTCTTTGCATAAGCCCAAACGTCAACCAAACTTAGCTCAGACAAACTCCTACAAGTTGTACATGGCGCCATGGGAGTCTGACAACAGCCAATAGAATACACGTTCTTGCACAGGAACAGGAAGCTCAAGTTCAAAGCCCAGGAGAAGGTATAGAAACCCCTCATTCTCAACTCAGCTACCCAGAATCACATGTGCTTGGTGGTTCTGCTTCATCAATAAATGGACCCTCTTTCCAATCTGTCTCCAGTCTCCATTTTGTCTCCAGTGCCTTTCTCCTGGATATTTCTTCCAACATACCTAAGCTCTCTGGAGATAATCAAATCTGCTACATTCCTACCTCCCCTCGACTTCTCACATCATTTTTAGACCCATTTTCATGTATTTATATGTATGTGGACAAAGCACTTCTATGGGGACAGACTCTTAAGCTACAGAACTGAAAGCTGAAAGCTATGTGCTGACACAGGAAAAACCATGACATAGTAGAATAAAAGAACTGGAAGAGACCTTGGAAATCTTCTAGCGCAGCTAGTTCCTGCTCATGCAGGAAACCTTATACCATTGCAGGCAAATGGTGGCCCGATCTCGTCTTAAAAACTTCCAATGTTGGACCATTCACAACTTCTGGACGCAAGTTGTTTCAATGGTTAATTGTTGTAACCATCAGGAAATTTCTCCTTAGTTTAAGGTTGCTTCTCTCCTTGATTAGTTTCCACCCATTGCTTCTTGCCCTGCCTTCAGGTGCTTTGGAGAATAGGTTGACTCCCTCTTCATTGTGGTGGCCCCTCAAATATGGAGCACTGCTATCATGTCACCCCTAGACCAGTGGCTAAGCTGCCCTGAGTCTCTGGAGAAGGGTGGCATATAAATAAAAAATAAATAAATAAATAAAATCTTTTACTACCGGTTCTGTGGGTGTGGCTTGGTGGGCATGGCATGGCTTGGTGGGCATGGCTTGGTGGGCATGGCAGGGGAAGGATACTGTAAAATCTCCATTCCCACCCCACTCCGGGGGGAGGATACTGCAAAATATTCATTCCCTCCCCAATCCAGGGGAAGGTTACTGCAAAATCTCCATTCCCTCCCGATCAGCTGGCACTTGGGAGGCAGAGAATAGATGGAGGTGGGGCAAGTCAGAATTTTTACTACCGGTTCTCTGAACCACTCAAAATTTCTGCTACCGGTTCTCCAGAACTGGTCAGAACCTACTAAAACCCACCTCTGCCGTAGACATCCCCCCAGACCCCTAAACTAGACATATCCAATTCTTGCAACCATTCTTCATATGCTTTAGGCTTCAGTACCCTAATTGTCTTTGTTTTGTCAGGTAGCATACCAAGCTGGCATTCTCTAACAGGTAAGACCTGATGATATGAGTTTTCATGAAGCACAGGATGCACTGATGCAAAACCTGTGCGGAGAAAGGGATGAAGCCAAAATAGAATATGTAGCAATAGAAGTAGGTCTCGCTCTCGAAAGGAAAGAGCTTTTTCTGCGATTTATGGAGTGTCCCCCCAGAGAGTCTTGATTGGCACCACACTACCATCATTTTAGCTTCAGATGGTACTTTCTATTTTCCCAAGCTTTTGAATTGGCTTTTGAATTAGCTCTGAATTGCATTTTAATTTGCATTGCTTTAGATTTTGAGTGGCCACTTTGCTATTGCCTAGTTCGAATGGTGTTTTCATTTTGCATTTGATTTGATTGTGTGTTTTTATTCAAATTGTATCTTCTAGTGGGTTTTGTTGTAAAATGCTCAGAGAGCTTAGGCAGTTGAAAATGTTAATAAATAAATTAAAGAGAAGACAAAAGAGACCCTTTGTAGATATGAGTTTCTGGCTTCTGGCTTTATGTTTTATGATTTGACTTCAGAAAGATGTTACAGGTAGTTCTTAACTTATGACCACCATTGAGCCCAAAATTTTAATTGCTGAGCAAAACAGGTATTGAGTTGTGCCGAATTTTATGACCCTTCTTATTGCTATTGCTAATCACAGTTGCTAAGTGATTCATTGGAGTTCTTAAGATCATATCATGGTTAAGTCAATGGCTTCTCCATTGATTTTGCTTGTCAGAAGTTTATAAAAGATGATCACATAACTTAGGGACAGTAAATACAGGCCAATTGCCAAGCATCCAAATTTTGATTATGTGACCATGGGGATGTTGTAACAGTTGCAGCAATAGCACTTAGACTTATATACTTCTTTACAGTCCTCTCTATGCTGTTTACAGAATCAGCCTATTGCCCCCAACAATCTGAATCCTCATTTTACTGACCTTGAAAGAACAGAAGGCTGAGTCAACCTTGTTAAGTGTGAAAACTGTCATAAGTCACTTTTTATAGTGTCAATGTAACTTTGAATAATCACTAAATGAATGGTTGTAAGTTGAGAACTATCTATACTTTCCATTTCATTGTCCATATCACTACACCATCCACTGTGTCTATTAGTTGCATTAAAAATATCTAAAAAAACATTTATCTGGATTCTGCTGCTCAAGTGTTTCCTATTCCTATCATGTAACTTTCTCTGGATTTATTCCTGAAACCACCCTAGCTTTAGGATAAGTGACTTTCTTCTGCAGTTTGACAACCGGCAGAATTTTGGATGTTATTCTCAGCACCCTGGGCATGATAATATATTTTTCCCCTAAAGGATAGCAATGGCAATAGCACTTGGATTTATATACTGCTTTACAGTGCTTTACAGCCTTCTCTAAGCAATTTACAGAGTCAGCCTATTGCCCCCAACAATCTGGGTCCTCATTTTACCCACCTGGGAAGGATGGAAGGCTGAGTCAACCTCGAACCTGGTGAGATTCGAACTGCCAAATTGCAGGCAGACGGCAGACAGCAGAAGTAGCCTGCAGTACTGCATTCTAACCCCTGCGCCACTGTGGCTCATGAAAATAAAAGTGGAATGTTCCATGGTTTTAAGAATAGAAATGGGAATAGTTCCTAGACACACCCTATTCCCATTTCTCCAACACTCTTTAAATGGAGAGAAAATTGGTCTTGCTGTTCCTGTAACAACACCGTCTTCCCAGGAATTTCACCCTGTGGTTCTCCTGCTGAATTGGAGCATACGTTAAAGCCTGAGAAAACATGCCCACCCTTGAGATAAGTATTTATAGCCTTATCTTTCCCCAGAACAAAACTTTCAGTGTTTTCATGCAAACATATCCATACAGATTTTAGATGTTTAGCATTCTTTTTGGCTTAAAACCAGCATTAACATTGGCATATTCAAGATCAAAGCACAGTAGTTTAGTTATTGACCAAACTAGAGTGACACATCCGAATAAAATGAATTAAAATTAATGAAATAAAATGTATGGGCAAAACATTATAAAAGGTAAATAAAAGCATATAAAAATATAATCAACTCAAATTGTTCCTGACGGGTATTGCCAGCTATTAAATAGAAGCTGATGACTTTATAAGAGAGTATTATCATTCTGATCAGTTAGAAGGCAACATGATAAAAAGTCAGTGTAACCTGAGAC
The DNA here is from genome assembly GCA_012654045.1 of Ptyas mucosa. NCBI lineage: Eukaryota > Metazoa > Chordata > Lepidosauria > Squamata > Colubridae > Ptyas > Ptyas mucosa. The sequence continues at coordinate 3,488,413 of WNWU01000031.1, forward strand.
TTTAGGGCATAAAAGTGTAATAACTTTGTTTAACATTGGCGGAGCTATTTCCATGCACTCTTTGGTATCTTCCACCAAGTATACTAAAATAAGGGAAGGAAAGGAAAGAAGTATCAAATGGCATCCTAAGTATGGCATTAAAAGATGGCAATCATTCCCTGTGCAAAGAAACACACAGCAGGGAGCTAGGAAGATGCATTTAGAAATACCCTTCTGGGATTTTGGAAGAAACAAATAACGTTGCTAGATAAGTTGTCGAAGTCTAAGACATCAAAAGAAGCCATTTTTAAAACATTGAATCATGAAGTTGAAAAGGACTATTTAGAGACAGTCTTTTGAGCAGCAATCCAAATTTCAACATTTCTGTTAGGAAATGGTTATTTGTCTAACTAGTTGGTCAGGCAATATATAAACCAACAATGTATGTTTGAAGTCAGAAAGGTATTATATTGCTTTAAGACTGTATTGCATCATTCTGTATCCTGATTGGCTAAGCTCTGTAGCCAATGTACTTAAGGGAAGTCAGGATCATGCCTTGTGTGGACACTACACCATTTTACCTGCTTATTCGCTGTAACTCTCTACCTGTTCTCTCTGCATGATCACTGTTTGATCATAGCTACTTGTTGCTTTCTACTATTTATTGAATGTTTTAATACTGAACTTGTTCCTGTTTGAAACTCAAGAAGAACTGTTTTATTGTGTAATGACAACAACTGGTAAGAAGACTTTGTACTTGGAATATCCCTGAATTGATATTTTAACTATTGTCTTATCTGTGTATGACTTGGATTGTTATTGGACTTTGCTTTACTTTTTCTAAAGGTAAAAGACTACAACAACTCAGTGTGTTTGTATGTTGACTGTGATTGTTCACAACCACTCCCAGTCACTTTTCATGCGTTTACTCAAAAGGTACTCTGCTCAATAACCCACAACATCGGTTATGAGCCAAGAATATCCTTAACAATTTCTCTCCAGCCTCTGTTAAGATGCAATATAAAGAATCCAACACCAATATTGTTAATATGTTGCCTATTACTTAATACTGTCATTCTGTGTCCTACACTTTGTGACAACAGAGAATGGCTTTAAATTTTTCCTGCATGACAATATCCTCTTCGGAGGTGGGTTTCCCATATTTTTACCATCAGCTCACCGTGCGTGCAAGCTCACTTCACACGCGCACCTTCTGTGCATGCACCCAGCCTTGAAAATGAGGCTACATAGGACAGCATACCATCAGGGCAGGGGGGGTGGGGCGCGCCCTCCTGCAGTCACCGCTACCAGTTTTCCCGAACCGGTGTGAACCGGCTGAATACCACCTCTGATCATCTTCCTCTTTTGTCTTTTTAGGGCTAATCATTCCAAATTCCATAAAGTCTTTACTCCAACTTCCCTGATTATCCTCATTACCCAACTTAGAAATAATTGCAGTGTATCTGAACCCTTGTTCAAGTGTGAGGTCTACAACTGATTGCAATATTTTTAGGAGGGAGTCTCCCATTAATGAGAATTGTTATGAAATCAAGAGAAAGCCTTTTAAAATAATTTGGGAAGGTGAACAACAGGAGATATATATATAGGTCATACCAGGAGGTTTTGGTGGGCACACGCATCATATATTGTCTCAAGTTTTGTAATTCTGTTGGAGAATATAGTTCAGATGGAAACTAATACAAATAGTAATACTAGTACTAATTGGTTGTGGGGCTTGCATGCTCTGGAGAAAATGATATCTATGCCAGAGGGTCAACCATATTGGACAGGTCTCATCAAAGAAGCCAGATGAAGAGAGTCAGACCTGCCACAACTTAAACCCCTAAATGGAAATGATCCTTGGCTCCATTTGTTGAGAAAGGTATAGTTTATTAGAGATCAAGTGTATTGCAATATTGCAAAACCAGATCTGAAAATTGTGTGCCAAAATCCCTAAGTTCTTCTTTTCCCTCCCTTAACTGTTTCTCATTGCTCACCCCAGTGTAACCAAACTGGGCAAGATGTTTTCAGAATGGTCAGTCCAAGCACAGGTTGGTATATGTCTCCCTCCCGCTTCAGCTGGGTGACCTTGAGGAGATACAGCACTTATTTTTGGTTCCCCAAGCATCCCCTACTTCATTCGCCCTCCTCATAGTTCATGGCAGTCTGTCAGCACATAGCAGCGAAGTATAAGCAAAGCATAAGGTGGCATCTGACAAAGAGTGACTCTTCCATAAACAATATTGTCAGAGTACACACAGCTTTACTACATGAAACAACCCAGGAACAATAACAGCAAATAGAGGGTTGTCATAAAATAGTGGTTTTATCTACAAAAGAATATATATTATATATCACGTACTATAGGCAGAAGTCAAACAATCAGCAATTAGAGCAGGGAAAAACACACAATGAGAGAGAGATGCCCTAACAGGGCCTCTTCTTATTATACAGGCTCTTAAAGGGATAACAGCCAAAAAACCTTGCTGACTCATTCCCATCATTACATCATTGCATCATTGGTCAGCTCTTAAATCACTACCCTGGCAAATATATTAATAACATAGCTGTAATAATGTAGTGTAACTTAGAGAAACCTATACTGGATTGGCTGTCTCTCAAGTCAACAAGGATTCTGCCAGTTGTTGGAGTTCTTAGATATCTTGTGACAAGTGGATACAGGATTCAGGACTATTGGCTGAGCAACCAGGAGCTACTGGACTAAAGGAAGAAAAATGACTTAGCTGTCAGAAATATACAAAGACTGAACAGAAGGAGAGACCGGGAGAGGTTAACATCAAGAAAGGAATCTTTGAAGGAGACTCCCTATCACCACCATTGTTTGTCATTGCATTGATTCCTCTGTCAACAATATTGAACAAATCAGGCCATGACTATCAAACATCAAAAACACCTGCCAGGCCTTCACACTGTCTTTACATGGACAATGTGAAATGTAAAGAAAAACAACATCTGAAATAGAATTGCTGCTCAATACTGTCTTAATATACAGCGAAGATACTGCAGTGGAGTTTGGATTGAACAAATGAGGTATTTTTACCACCAACAGCAGAAAAATAGTGGAAACCGAAGGAATCAAGATGCCCTATGGAAATAATTTGAAGAGACAGGATGAAGAAGGTCAATACAAATACCTGGGTACCCTTCAGGCTGACAACACAAAGCACACTGAAGTCAAGAGCAAGGTTAATAGTAAATACATCAGAAGAGTGAATAAGATCTTAAAGACCAAACTCAGCGCCAAATATAGCATCAAGACAATTATTGAAAAATGGACAATTCCACTCATTAGATATACAGATGGAAAAAAATTACTGGACTGAAGCTGAACTAGAGATCAAAGAGACTAAATTGCCCTGCAAGAAAAACTATATAAGCAGAGATGGGATACATATAATTTACCTACCGGTATGCCCAGCACCGAAAATGTGAGTGTGTGCGCTCTCTCTCTCACACTTCACTTGCATACACCTTTGTGCATGCGCCCAGGTTTCCATGCATGCACTTTGCTCTCATGTGCGCCTAATGAAATCCAATTTTTTTTACTACTGGTTCTGTGGGTGTGGCTTGGTGGGCGTGGCTTGGTGGGCATGGCAGGGGAAGGATACTGCAAAATCCCATTCCAATCCCACTCCTGGGGAACAGATATTGCAAAATCTCCATTTCCACTCCACTCTGGGGCCAGCCAGAGTAGTATTTGCTGGTTCTCTGAACTACTCAAAATTTCCGCTACCGGTTCTACAGAACGTGTCAGAACCTGCTGAATTTCACCCCTGGCCTGGCCTCAAAAATGTGCCTGAATAGGACAGCACAGAGCCAGGGCAGCACCGTGCCCACCCACGATTTCTGCAACCGGTTTGCTCAAACCAGTCTAAACTGGCTGAATATCACCTCTGTATATAAGGGAAAAGAATTAGTCATGGCAAGGCAAACTATTACATAGGCAGTATATTAAAACAACAACAACAACAACAACAACAACAACAACAACAGGCAAAGCAGATAACAACAAGACCCAGCAATGGCTAAGAGCTGGAAATTTGAAGAAAGAGACAGAGGGGAAATTTCTGGCTGCACAAGACCAAGCCTTAAGAACAAATGTTATACAAGGTCAGAATTGAGAAGGTATCAAGAGACAACAAATACCGCCGTTGCAAAGAAGCTGTAGAAACAGTGGACCGAAACTAGTTAGCTGCTGCAAGAAAATCACACAGATTGATCAGAAACAATGGCATAACAAAGTAGCAACAACGGTGTATTTGAATATCTGCAAGAAAGACCACTTGCCTACAAGCAAGAACTTGTGTGGGACCACAAAATAAATAGGGTAATTTAAAAATGAAGAAGCTAAAAGGCTTTGGGACTTTAGAATTCAAACCATCAGGCACCTGTCACCTAACACTCCAAACTGTCGATAAGAGGGGGAGGGAATCTGGACATGGATGTAGCAATACCTGATGGAGACAGCAGAATAGAAGAGAAAGAAAGACCTGCAAATAGAATTAGAATGACTGTGGAAAAAGAAAGCAAAGGTAGTACCAACCGTAATAGGCACCTTGGCTGCAATCCCAAAAGAACAGGAGAATTACTTGAACACCATCGGCATTGACAAAACCACCATCAGTCAATTACAAAAGGCAGCTTTATTTGGCACGTGACAATAAATACCTTTAATACTACTGAACAACTGCTACCTACCCCAGGTCCTTGGAAAGGATTCAATAGGTGGACAAAAATGATATATCCAGTCTAACTGTGAACAGTCATAATATATCTTCAACATAAATAAATATATGCAAAGCTGGTACTCAATTTTAATAAACCTCACTTTATGTGAGCAGATTTTGCCATTCCAATTCAGATAGGTAAAGAAGAAGTTAAAGTAGTAGCAGAATTAACCTTGCTAGGTTCAAAATGTCAGAGGTACTAGTGATTGTAGCAGTGAAATATACCTGCTTCATGGGAGAACTACTAGAGAAACATGAATCAGCCTATAAATTGGAGAGCCATCAGTCAGCAAAAACAAATTACCTATTGTAAAAGCCATTGTTCTCTGTTATAACATATAAAAGTTGAACCAAAAAGGCTCAATATAGACAAATCAATGTATTTGAATTATGCTGTTGGAGAAAATAATTCTGCCTTCCACAAGAGCAAATCAAATTATTTCTTGATCAGATTTGTATCTCTCCACAACCAAAACACTCTCAGAGTTTACAAAAATAAGAAAGCATAATAATGAGACAAAATCTCTTGTAATGCATTCAACAAAATTATCGCCTGCTTTGTAGCTTTTCCAACAATGATTCATTAAACAGGAAAAATATTCCGCAGAAACTCTCCTAGTTCAGTAAATGAAAAAAAAAAAAAATAGGTTGCAGGCCCTACAAAGCTAAACCAACTTTAGCCCAAGTCCCATCCTGAATGAGAAGATCAACCATAATCACCTTCTATAATACAGGTAGTCCTGAATTTATGACAACATTTGAGCCCAAAATGTTATTTTGTTAAGTGAGTTTTGCCCTCTTTTATGACTTTTCTTTCCATATTTGTTAAGTGAATCATTGCAGTTATTAAATTAGTAACATATTTGTTAAGTGAATCTGGTTTCCCCATTGACTTTGCTTGTTGCAAAAGGGGACAACATAACCCTGGGACACTGCAACCGTCATAAATGTGAATCAGTTGTCAAGCATCTGAATTTTGATCACATGACCACGGGGATGCTTCAATGGTCATAAGTCACTTTTTTCAGTGTCGTTATAACTTCGAGTGGTCACTAAATGAACTAAGTAAGTCGAGGGCAACCTGTAGTAGCTTATCCATGGTAGAACTCTCAATAGGAAGTCTTAATAATGAAGCTACAGCTTAAATATTCTGAATACATAATGAATCCAATCTCTGAAAGCAGTCAGGTTTTGAAACAAAAACAAAACACAATAAAAAAGAAAGCCTACAAGATAGATGGAATGGAAATTAATCAAAGAGAGAAGCAACCTAGAACTAAGGAGAAATTTCCTGATAGTTAGAACAATGAATCATTGGAATGACTTGCTTCCAGAAGCTGTGGGTGCGCCAACACTAGAGGATTTAAAGAAGAAATTAGACAACTATTTGTCTGAAATGGGATAGGGTTTCCTGCCTGAGCAGGGGGTTGGACTAGAAGACCTCCAAGGTCCCTTCCAACTCGGTTATTCTAGCTATGTAGATACAGTGGTGGGATTCAGCCAATAAAAGAGCCTGAGTGGCATAGGAGGTTAATGCCTCCTACTAAGGCAGCATTTAACATCCAGCTGCCTGCAATTACTGTGAGTTCAATTCTCACCAGGCTCAAGGTTGACTCAGCCTTTCATCCTTTCTAAGGTGGGTAAAATGAAGACCCGGTTGTGGGGGCAATAAGCTGACTTTGTATAAATATATAAAAGTATGAAGGCTATTGCTTAACACATTGTAAGCTGCCCTGAGTCTCCGGAGAAGGGCGGCATATAAATAAAATAAAATAAAAAAATTGCACCACTTTGGGAGAACCAGTTGTTAACTTTCTGAGCAGTTTGGTGAACTGGCTGCTGGAAGAAATCATTAGGGCAGAGAACCAGTTGTTAAATTATTTGAATCCCACCACTGGGTAGATACCATTACATGAAGCAGGACTTTACCAGAACTCTAAAATAAACAATGATTGACAATCCTGATAAAGGATGTCTTTTCAGGTCACCAAAACTAGAGATGAATATACAACCACCCAATAACAAATGAGGGCATATGTTTTTTGAATATGTTTTGTTTTGCTTCATCCCATGACATCTCAAGACACAATAATGGCTGTATTTCCATGATGGGTCATTGTGCACGTCCCACCAATTTTGCTGTCATCATCACTTTTTATTGAGGACACTGCTGGGAGGGCAGTGAGAGAAACAAGGTCAGGAATTTTGTTTTTTATTTTTTTTTATTTGGTCAAGTAAATCCTTGTATCATCTTTCGCTAAAACAGCTAATGAAAATTCAGCATGTGGTCTCGGGCTGAGAGCCTGAAAAACAGTGTGAGTGGGACTTTCCAATCTTCCAATTGCCTCGCAAATGACTCCGATTTCATTGGAGACATAAAGTAGAACATGGTACCTATTTGATGAAATATAAAAAAACCTTCTAAAATCATGCAGATGAGAGGAGGGAAAAAAAAACTCCATCAGGTTCAATATGCTTGTTTTGCCCAACCAAAATATTGTAGCTGGGGAGAGTCATGGATTTTAAGGCAAATGGTATGCAAATAAGATAAGAGCTGAAAGGATTTCAGATGCAAAGCATTGCAAAATAAACACTTTGACTGCACAACATAATCTACCCTGAAAATATCCACAGCCAAGGCAATAAAGCAAGGCACGGCCATATTCAATAAAAAGTCTTAATACTGGATGGAATTTCATATCTCTTTAGTAACGTAATTATACCTTATGTAGAGGGTCTCCTTTGGCCAGCTCTATGTGACTCAAAATACTTCGGATGCCTCTCATTTCTGTATATTTACAAAATGTGAGGGGTATGAATAAAGTAAACATTTGAGTAATTGCCAGGGACATTGCAAATAAATTATCTTCCTTGGCATATTTATGTTTATCCTGCCTTCCTTCTTTAGGGGTTGGATTAAGGAGTATGTATTAGGATAAACGGGATCAAGTTGTCAGATTTCTGAAGCTTATATCATATCCTAATTCTGCACACTTATTGCTGATAATTTTTTTAAAAAATCTAATAAATATGAAAAGTTTATGTGATGTAGTACCAGCTCATCCATCCTGCCTTCTTGCCAGGCTCCTGATTTTGGCAAATCATTTCTAAAGGAATTCTAAAGGAAAAGAAAACACTCTTGAGGTAAAACTTCATCAGAAAATGACCAATTCACAATTTGTATCTATGTGTGAGTTGAAGGGGGAGGAGGTGAATTATAAGGTACCTGTGTACTTCAGGGAAAGCTAAAGCCATATTATGCACAAACATTAGAAGAGATTTTATTAAAAAAAATAAAATACCAGAGATACATAGGCATACCACTTAAACCTCTTCATATTATGGTTTTCTTCTGCAATAGCATTATTCTACTTGAATGCATATTCTCAGAAGTGTTTCTGTGAAAGGCTCAGAAAATTCTGCAACGTGTAAGCCATTCGTTTCTATTTTAGAGATATGCATTATTCTTTTCTTGTTTCTGGGTTTCAGTCAGAAAGCTCAAAATGGCCTCTTAGATTCACAGAGAGAATAGACTTCAGCAAAGTGACATCCAATTCTTCGCCTGCTTCTCCTTGGAAGAATACTCTATTGAACCCAACATGATTTACATCTCAATAGTTCTGATATACATGTGCATTGCAAGCCATTAATTCAAGGTGAAATTAGAAGAGCATTTGGGGAAAAAAATATTTGTAGAAATGGTTGAAATGAAAATAATTCAAAGGAAGAAAAAGTTAAACGGAATTGTTAGTGAGCTATTTTGCTTCTACTTTCTCAGCCTCTCACCAAATGTACCCTTCTATTCATAAATGTCAACAACTTACTCTTATTGAGATAATAAATAATAGTTGATAACCTGAAAATATTGTTGAAACAACCAGTCTCTTACAGGCTAGAACATTTCCAGTGCAAATCACATACCCAACGAAGTTATATACCTCACAAAGGCTGCACAAGAGCACATAAGTGTATAATACTAATAATACTCTTACATATGTCCCTAAGCTGATGTTTATAACATCAGTACAATAGAAATTATCAGTAAGTATAAATACAACCTAAATCAAACCTAACTATGGCCATTGAGGGGAGGAAGGTAGATGACTAAGATGATTAAGGGCCTGGAGACAAAAAAAAAATAATAATGGTTGCAGAAATTGGGCATGGCCAGTCTAGAGAAAAGAAGGAGTAGGGGTGACATGTTAGCAGTATTCCAATATTGCCATAAAGAAGAGGAGATCAAATTATTCTACAAAACACCAGAGGGCAGGACAAGAAGCAGTGGGTGGAAAGTAATGAAGGAGAGAAGCAACCTGGAATTAAGGAGAAACATCCTAACAGTGACGACAATTAACCAATGGAACAACTTGCCTTCAGAAGTTGTGGGTACTCCATTGCAGTGGGAAACCAAGCACCAATGACTGAAACACGTCTGTTAATAAATGAACTGGGAATATAAATGGGGAATAACTCTTTGAAGCAAAGGACTAGAATAAAGATTGACTGGAAGAAAGATAAAGAATTTTTTTATTATTTTTTTTATTTATGTAATTTTTATTTATATGTACGATTAGGAAGTGATATGTAAAAGCCACAAATTTTTATTTCATTCCAGTGTTTCAAAACATAACTGCTCTACTCAGACATTTCTAAATAGAATCAAACTTAATTATTAATGATTAATTACTGTCACGGCCAGAGAATAGATCTTGCAGTCTTTTGATTTCCTTTTCCGTGTCTTCCTTTTTTAAAAAAAACTCAGTTTATTTCTAAATGAAAATCTTTATTCCAGTCCTAAGCTACATAGCTTCTTTTGGCAAGATATTGCCTATATTTGCACAAAGGTAGAAGTATATTTCAAATTCCATTCAACAGAGAGAAGCAGGAGACTTCTGGATTGGCATATCTGGAGATATGAACAACATGGCTGTTGTTGCAAAGCATCCCTGGCCTGCTCTCGAGTTGCCATAGGCAAGGGGGATGGGAAACCGATGAAGCAGCACGGCAGCCAAAAACAGAAGCACATTCCAGACATATCTACCTCAAGGCTGTCTCCCAGGGTTACCAATAGCAGCCAGAAGGGAATGATTTCTACAAATTGAAATCGTGAAATTGCTCCGTTGGCGAATGTGATTGATGACACACCCTGGGGGGGAGGAGGGAAACCGGGTCATGATTGGGGCATAAATTACGTGGGGTCAGAGTTGGCTTTACTTGGAACGTGCGGACATGAAGCTCCTAATAAATAACTGGATTTGTTTTGAAGCTTGGCTCGAGGCTCATGATTTAATTAGGGCATCCCTCGGAACCGTGACAATGGCTACAACTCATTACTCTCATATACCCTCCTACATCCTGCAAGTACCTTCATGAAAGACAAGTTAATTTTGATTCCAATTTCCCTTTATAAATAGGGCTACAAGCAATAGCCTCTTTTCCCCCCCATTTGGCTAGGTAATGTATCTTTGCATCTTTCTTCATGCTACCTACACATTCTTCCCTAAACTTTTATAGATTTTGTCTTTTTTTTAATCATACCAGTAAGTTGTGCCTCTTGGGGACTTGATTGTCCTGATGACCTCAATCAGCTGGCAATTACCTAGTGAAGGCAGAAGATAATTATTTTCATCAAGGAAAGACTGAATGCACCTGAATAGACAGCTGCAATTCTTCCAGGGATTGTATTAAGAGGCTCAAAATTGTCTTTCCTAATTTGTAATGTGTGTCAGATTTATGATAAAAAGCTGATCTGTTTGCAGGACAGCACGATGCCCAGCAATATGGTACTTGTCCTTCTCATCTCTCTACTTCAACAGAGAGAGGTAATGATGATACCTTATTGCTTTGATCTAGTACTTGACGCATCTCAGCATGTTGTTGTTGCCTTAAGCAGCAGAAGTGATATTGGAAAAAATTTCAAAAGAGATGCATAAAAACCTTTCTGGGTATATACAGTAGTGGCCACAATTGTGGAAACCTTTTGGGAAAATGTATTTTTGCGGTTTGATGGCTAATAACACCACCTTTTTTGGGGGGGGGGGGAGTTTTAAGATAATCATATTCCACTGCTGGAATGGCCTGGGAATAGCCCAGACCTTAACCCAATTGAAAATTTATGGAGCCAACTAAAGAAACTTATTAGTCAGAAGCGACCCAGAAATAAAACCCAGTTAATAGAAGCAATCATTCAATCTTTATAACAGCTGCAGAACTAAAAGACTTGGTTCACTCCATGGAAAGATATTGTAAGGCTGTAATTCATGCTAAAAGTTACCCAACTAAGTATTAACTGACGTGATAATTTTTGTAAATCTCGTTTTTTTTCTATGGTGATATTTTTTGTATATTTCATTTTTTCTGCGTGTTTCACTTTTCTTCTTTATATACTGTCGCTGCTATTCTAATAGCAAATCCTTCCTAAAAGTTATCGCATTACATTCTTGATTAAATTATCTTTCCATTGATATATAATTTTATGGCACTACTCCAAAAAAAGTGGTGTTATTAGCTAGTTTTAGAAAGTACACTTTTCCCAAAAGGTTCTCACAATTTTGGACACTACTGTACATTAGCATTTTAGGACATAAGATAAGAATTACAACATAGGATTCAAACATGAATGATGGGAATGTAAAGCTATAGGATTAATTTATTTGAAAATCCCAAATGGTTTGACCTTTCGTACCATAAGCAGAATGGATAGCTAATTAGAAGTGGAGGCCCACTTCAGAAAAGAGATCACATGCCACAGACCTGGCCACTGTATTGTATGGACTGCTATTTCTAAATTAAATTCATACTATACAAATAAAATTAAAAATTAAATAGATAATATGTGTGATTACCTTTGCACCTGATCCAGAAACACTAGAATAACAGTATGTAGACAACAGTATTGCATTGTCCTGTCTAACTCCTTTAGACATCATCACGTCCCATTAATTCAAGTTTTTGACCCTCTGTGCATGCGCACTCGTTCACATTTGCGAATTGGTAGTGAAGTTAAGTGAATAAACCCCCCCCCCCCTGGTTTGGCAGTTCGGGTCTCACCAGGCTCAAGGTTGACTCAGCCTTCCATCCTTCCAAGGTCGGTAAAATGAGGACCCAGATTTTAAGGGGCAATATGCTGATTCTGTAAACGGCTTAGAGAAGGCTGTAAAGCACCGTGAAGCATTATATACATCTAAGTGCTATTGCTATTGCTATTACTGAGTGTGCTAAGCATTCCCAGTTAGCCTCAATAAAAAGGGGAGCAACAAAGCACTGTCTAAGAATGGATTGGGGAGGGACAAAATCTTTGTCTTTCATTTGTTTTGGTTGGCAATTTATAAGCATCCATAGTAAGGAGGACAAAGAAGGCAAGTGATGAATGACATGTTGCAATGTTACAGTGCGCAGTGTTGCAGTGCAATTATGAAAAGGCTGAGTCATTTTGTCATCGTTGCTTATGGTTGTCGTGCACTCAGCAGATTGTTGAACTGCCTATGACTGTTTCTAATGCTCTGTCAGAGATACTTAACTATCATTAGTTGGAAGCTAAGTCTCTATCATTACAGTCTGTATACCAATAGTTATTTCTGTAATGTCTTTTTATAGGAATGTTTATAGTGACTTTTTTTAATAAATGAAATTTTATTCTAAATTAATCAGTAGAGCAGTGGTTCCCAGTCGTCTCCTTCATGCAGATCACTATATCATATGAGCTGGGAGTCAGCAATGCAATTCTGGGCTACCCAAAACATATGACTTCCTCCAGGCATCTAACAGTTGAATGAAAAATAATACCTCTACCTCCATGACTTTAGTTTAAATTGATACCACTTTATAATGCCTTGGAAAGACCACACTTGGGATACTGCATTCAGTTTTGGTTGCCACGATGTAAAAAAGATGTTGAGACTCTGGAAAGAGTGCAGAGAAGAGCGACAAAGATGATTAGGGGACTGGAGGCTAAAACATATGAAGAACGCTTGCAGGAACTGGGTATGTCTAGTTTGATAAAAAGAAGGACTAGGGGAGCAGTCAGTGTTCCAATATCTCAGGGGCTGCCACAAAGAAGAGGGAGTCAAGCTACTTCAGACACACTTCAGACTCACTGCAGACACTAGGTTAAAACCAGAAGATCAAACAATTCCATGCAGCTATTCCTTTCCTTTCCTTTCCTTTCCTTTCCTTTCCTTTCCTTTCCTTTCCTCTCCTCTCCTCTCCTCTCCTCTCCTCTCCTCTCCTCTCCTCTCCTCTCCTTTCCTTTCCTTTCCTTTCCTTTCCTTTCTGGATTCTTGGTGTTCTTCTTTCTCTTTCTTCAAGGAACCTGGACATAATTAGACTATATTTTTATTTTTTTTTCTTTAATGAGGTTGAAAATAGTGTTTTGAATCACTTATATCTGTTATTTATGACTTAACACTGAAATTTCATTGTGTCTGTAGCCAGAATGCCCATAAAACAACCCCTCCAATAATATTAATAAAACATCAGCTTAGCTAAGGATTATTATGAGATAAAGTTGACATTTATCAATTTATATGAAGGTAACTAAACTTTTCCATCGCCAAAGTTTTATGTGCAAACATTTAATATCATTATTACAGCTTTAACATATAAACTTTATTATATCTATGATTCTGATGTAGGCACCTGTTTCTAAAAATGTTACTGGGCTTTGAACTTCATATTAAGCATGAATAAAAGATAATATATATATATATACATTTTTCCAAAACTGTCAGTTAAAGAGCACAATTTTTTCCTCATTTTATTCAGCAATGAAATTTAATCTGTAAAAACACAGTGTTAAAGTTCTATATTTTGTCATTTAGAGTTTCCCAAGCTGATTTACATGTTAACAAGATGGAAATGATAAATTAATATGGTAGACGCTCAGGCAATTTCATTTTAGGACTCAGTATTTAAAAAGGGATGCGGTGGCTCAGTGGCTAAGATGCTGAGTTTGTCAATCGAAAGGTCGGCAGTTCAACGGTTCAAATCCCTAGTGCTGCATAATGGGGTGAGCTCGTTGTCCCAGTTTCTGCCAACCTAGCAGTTTGAAATCACATAAAAAAGGCAAATAGAAAAACAGGGACCACCTTTGGTGGGAAGGTAACAGCATTCCGTGCTCCTTTGGCGTTGAGTCATGCCGGCCACATGACCATGGAGACATCTTCAGAGAGTGCTGGCTCTTCAGCTTTGAAACGGACATGAGCACCGCTCCCTAGAGTCGGAACGACTAGCATAAATGTGTGAGGGGAACCTTTACCTTTACCTTATGTTATATTTTAGTATTTTCTCTTCATTTTTAAGATGCTATTGGAAGTGTTAGCTATATTGATAATTATTTTTCTTGCCTTTTGAAAGGAAGTGAAAGATCTGAAGGGATTAAATCCTGTATTGGAACTTGAAATGCTTGAATTTCAGCTTCTTCTCCTGTATTGATCTTGAATTTCGTCTTATTTTTGTGCATTTTAAATGCCTGCAATTAATTCATCACTTGGGATTATATTAATATATGAACAATTATATCCCTTTTATGAAACACTCTGGTAGTACTTGTCTAACTAACAAATCTTATTAAAAGGCAAACATTTTCGATAGCTACTGTCAGGTGCAAGCAACCAGAACCGTTTGTGAATAGTCTCAAGCAGAAACTTTATGGTTAGTTATCTATGTTACAAGAATCTCTCCAAATTGACTGCATTCCCTTGGGAACTGTCAGGCACGGAAAAACTAATGCCACACATTAGGTTCCAATTAAACTGACTTACTGCTCATGCCTATGCACAGGACTCTAGTCAATGAATGGTTAGTCCTATTTTGGCACTAGACAAGAGTTAAAGGAATTCAAGAAGAGTTGGACTTATTCCACTCATGCAACCTAGAGACTGTAGACTGATTCCTCTTTTGACTTCACCCCCAGACTCTGCTACTCCTTCTCCTACACAAACTATCAAATAAGGCTTCAGTGATTCTGAGCGAGGTTAGGCCTGTGCAGTTTTCTGCAGTGCAAGGACTCTAAACTGGTTCCCCACTTAACACCTCCCTCCAGCCTAGCTGGAGATTCCATCACAGCTACATCTCAGGAAGCTTTATGTCTTTCAATAAAAGGTGTTAGTTGGTACTAAGATGCTACTTGACACCTGGTTCTTTTGCCACCAGAGACGAATATGGCTCTCCTTTGTAGAAAATTAGCACCCACCCCTCTCCTAGAAGAATGAAATATTTTGAGGAATATTTTAAAAAGGCAGGATAAAATATTTCCCCTAAAAGAGAAATAAAAAATCTTAAGGGAGGCAGAAACTCAGAACCCCAGCTCCCTGCCCCCAGCAGATATTTTGTGCCCATTAAGAAAGACTGGGCCAGCCTATCTACAAAACAAAAGACCTTAACTTCAGAATGATGGGATAATCCTTCAGGACATAATAGGATTAACCTACTATCATTTAGCAGAAGACTCAGAGCTCACTACATTGCACAATCTCCTAAGGGTATTTCAGTCATTGCAACAGCAGTCCAAACTTCAACCAAACTTAGCTCAGACAACACCTAGGATTTGTTCTTTGCCTATGGGAGTCTGACAACAACCAATAGAATACATGTTCTTGCACAGGAACAGGAAACTCAAGCGCAAAGCCCAAGAGAAGGTATAAAAAACCCTCACTCTCAACTCCATGTGGTCAGCTACCCAGAATCACACAGGAGCAATTCAAGATACTGGTTGTTACCTATCATGCTTAATATTGAGGGACCACCTATCTCCCCTATTATCTGCCAAGCCAATGATCCAGAATGATTGAGAGGTTTTGTGTTCCTTCAATTAAACAACATCATCTATTGGGACTCCAAAACTGGACCTTCTCTTTAGCAGCATCTGCCATCTAGAACTAGGTACCCACCAAGATCTGGATAGCTGTTGTTTAGAAGAGCCAAAAACATTTGACTCTTCACCCAGGTCTTTGAGGAGAGGGCGTGAGACCCCTTATATTACTGAGTTTATCATCTTTTATCTTAATCTTTTACCTGTGATTGGTTTAATTATATATATATTTTTATTGTTGTGAACCACCGAGGGTCATTGAGAATTGGGTGGCATATCAATTTTGTAAAATATTGCTATAATTAAGTCCTCTAGGATTGTATCAGGGGTAGTAATGCTACCCTGACAAAGATTGATCGATTTTTGGACAGACTTTTAGAGATCTCTGGAGAAATTGTCCATCCGTTTATGCTCTGCTCCTATACAAAACAGCCAAGCCCCATGTCAGCTGGGGACTTTACATGTCTTTAATCTTTACATTATGGGTTTGAGAATATTTGTGCCAGAAAGTAAATCTCCCTTGGTCTGGAATAACTGTTTTGAATGCAAAGGGGAAAATAAATGCATCTTGAGCGCCTGCGTCAAACTTTGAGCCCCTTAATCATGGAACAATTTGGTAACTTCTTCTTCTTCTTCTTCTTCTTCTCTTTCTCCTAACTAACTCATGCCTTTCTAATATCAGGCTGTTAAGACACAAAGCATGGCACTGCATATTCATTGCTTTTTCAATAACAACAACAAAAAGCAATGAACAACTATAAATGTCTTTTGCAGAGTGGATGAGAGATGGATATAATGAACACACGGAGGGGGATATTTTAAAGCCAGTGTGTGGCCCTCTTAGGCACCAAACCAATTATGCAAATAATGTCCACATCAGTCATGTGCTGTTTCGCAGATCAGCAACTGCTGTAAAGTTCCTTCTAATGAGAACTTCTGCTGATTGTTACCAAGGGAAGAGAGTCCCATGGTGTGCCTCGAAAAATAGGATTTCTTTCTCTCTCTTTTTTTTTAATGCAATATTCTGGTGGCACTGCTTTTCAAAGTTTCTTCTTCTTTTTTCCTATTCCGGAGGCATTAAAAATTTAACTCTACAGAATAATAACGCAATGCTAGAGAGGAGCAATCACCGTACTACTGATAGGAAAACATTCTGAGCAGGGAAGGCTTAGAATAAAATGTTGCAAGGAAATGTGTGTGTTCTGGCACACGTTTACTAAATTTATTTTCCTCCAACACTATTATCAGGGTTCAGCTCACAAATCGATCACATTTTTGGCTGGTCCATATTTACCTCTATTTGCAGCATCCCGTGGTCATGTGTCCATGATATTTGACATTTGACAGAAGTTGTGGGAGCTCCATCACTAGATGCTTTCAAGAAGAGATTGTACTGCCATCTGTTGGAAATGGTGTAGGGTCTGCTTGGGCAGGGGGTTGGACTAGATGACCTGCAAGGTCCCTTCCAACTCTGTTAATCTGTTAATTTTTGCTGGAAACTATAATTTATTTCTGGTTTCTGGCAAAATAATGCCATTGCAGACAATAGATTTGCTTCATGATTATAGTGTTCACTTTACGACTACTGTGTTTGCATAACGACTGTCGCAAGAAGGTCATAAAAACCGGCACAATCATATGGTGATCAATGAATAACTGACATGACTTATAACCATAATTCCAGGCTCAATTACATCTGTAATTTTTTTTAAATTTGATTTATATGCTGCCCTTCTCCAGAGACTCAGGGCGGCTTACAATGCGCTAAGCAATAGCCTTCATACTTTTGTATATTTATACAAAGTCAGCTTATTGCCCCCACAAACTGGGTCCTCAATTTACCTACCTTAGAAAGGATGGAAGGCTGAGTCAACCTTGAGCCTGGTGAGATTCGAACCTGCAATAATTGCAGGCAGCTGGTGTTAATAACAGGGTGCTTTAGACCACTGTACTACCAAGGCTCTCTGAGGGCTATCTATACAGTTAACTTTGAAAGACTCTCTTTTTGTTAATGCATATTATATTTTACATCCCCTTTTATATAACAAAGAAGGGATTTTACAAGATCGGGCATTTAGATTAGCACACAGACACAAAAAGCCTACATATTTTGGTTAGAATAAAAGTAACCCTGCAAATGATCAGACTTGGTCATTCTTTAAACAATACCATGATTCATTTTCACTGACAGATTCACTGACACTTGAAATAGTATACAGTAATTTGTAACAATGGCTAAATTAAATCAATCATTAAATATTGATTAAATTCTAACCAATTATATATTGATTAAAATTGTACACCACCAAATTCTGACCACAAAATAGAATAAGCTAGCATCACACAAAGAAATGCCCTTATATTTTCTTTAAATAAGTTGTACATGGGTTTGAAATATCTTCCGGGGGGGGGGGGGGGCATTTAGTAAATCTCAGATGAATGAAATGTAGCACACTTGGAAATATAGAATTATAGACTTAGGAACCGCTGAGACCAACCATCAACTAAGTGCAGGAAGGGTTAGTTAAGAGCCACTGGATATATGTAAAATTACTGTCTTTCACAGTACCATTATCTGTCCAGCAATCTGCAGACTTAGTGATTTCTCATACTTCAATTAAACCCCCAAGGAAAGAAATCAATGGGATTGGCTTTGGATAAGGAAGAAGGAAGGGCAGTGAGACGGACAGAAAACAAATGAATGAAAGAAAGAGAGAAAGAAAGAAAGAAAGAAAGAAAGAAAGAAAGAAAGAAAGAAAGAAAAAAGAAAGAAAAAAGAAAGAAAGAGAGAGAGAGAGAGAAGGGAGGGAGGGAGGGAGGAAGGAAGGAAGGAAGGAAGGAAGGGAGGGAGGGAGGGAGGAAGGCTTCAGAAAAAGGGATGCAAAGAAGGAAAATAAAGCTTTACAGCACAACTCTCTTTAAAAATTAATCTCAAAAATAACAGGTGAAATTCAAAAGAAAATTGTCCAGCACTCTGGCAATGGTGTAGCAAAACAGAAGCCCTCTTTTGAAATTTGAGGAGATGCAAGGCCAGATTTTAACATGGATTAGAGAAGCAAAGGAAATCAGAAGCCACAATTATCCTATTATTCTTTATCTGGGAGACAACATGTACAGTACGATCAGGATCTTACCTGTAGTATGAATCTAACAATTATTTTAAAGTAACTTCTAGCTAGGCAGCTTTTGAAGAAGGACTCCCATTCACAAATCTTGTTGGCCTCGGTAGGACAGTCATGCCTGCTGCCTTACTGTTGAAAGTCTTTGAAGGGATTTTCAAGGACAATTTGAGGGGGAAAAAATAGCATTTATTCTAGCCTCGGGGCATGAAAGATATAAGCAGATTGGCATCCATAAAAGTAAAGGTCAGGCAGAATGTCTGAATATTTTCAAATGAAAAGAGTCCCATCGAAGTGATGTCTCAACACTTACATTATGAATCATCACTAATATCCTTGATCTTCCCAGAAACCAGGAATAAAGAGGCATTATTAATTCAGAGAAAGTGTTCTTTATCTGCACCTCACAATGCAGGTTGTGGAAGGTAATTTTCATCCATCAGGAAAGACGATGCAGAATTTTTTTTGACTTTTGAATGAAGAAACCACTCTTTATATTCAAGGAGCATCATCAGTTGCCTAAAAATGTTTGTTGTTGAACATGCACTTTTTGAAAAAAAATCATACTCTCTGCAAACCTTTTTTTCTTTTTTATTTATCAGGCCAAACCTATAAGCTACATATGGCTTTTAGGATTTAAATGAGACTTCGGGGGCCTTTACTGACCTATATCTCAGATGTTTCACACAGCAGAGTGGATTGCCGGGCCTCAGCTGTGTTACTCCCCAGTAGTAACGCGGAAGGTAAGTTTTTGTAAAATTGCGCATACCCGTGCGATCACCGAAGCGTGCGATCACTGAACTGTTTGTTAAACCAGCAGGATCCCACCACTGCTCAAACCTCCTTTCCATATCCCTCAGCCCCGGTGTGAAGCTCCAAGATGGCTTTGGTCAGGTCAGCTTCAGGCTTGACAACTGCAGGTTAACTCACTGTTCACTCCAGGAGTTTGAATCTGAGTGGCACAGGGTTAACTCAGACTTCCATCCTTCCAAGCTCGGTAAAATGAGGAGCTGGATTGTTGGGGGCAATATGCTAACTCTGTAAACTGCTTAGAGAGGGCTGTGAAGCACTGTGAAGCGGTATATAAGTCTAAGTGCTATTGCTATTTTTACTTCAAGATTCTCATTTTCATCAATCTTGTCCTCCAAGCAACCCTTCCACTTATCTGACAGGCAGCACTGAGCTAGTGCCACATTCAAAGTGGTACATTTCCCTTCTCTCAAGAATAATTTCATGTCAGAAGGTTATACTTCAGGGACAAAGAAGTTAAGGGAGAAAAATCATTTAGCTTTGAGAGAGTAAGGGAAAAAAGAATGCTTTTAGAGCTACGCCTTTTTATCTTTATATAAGAGAGGCCTGGGGTTTTGTAAAAAGTTTCAGCCCTATTCACCCCGACACCATCAAGTTCAAGTCTATCTTAGATGAAAGGTTATAAAAAAAAGAACTATTGCTGTGTAGAATAGTGGTGACCTAAGTGACATAAAACCACTTTGAAGATAGAAAAAAATTGGCCAAGATTACAATTTTGACAGGCTTGGATTTTGTTTTGTTTTTTCTTTTCTTTTTAAACAAACCATTCCACAGTTTCCTCGCAATCAAATTCACACTTAACTTGTTTTTTTTTGTTTTTGTCAGTGCAAAATTTAGCCCTTGGTGAATGAGTAAAACATCTCAAAATTATTTTTCCTTCAGATTCCCTTCAAGTATTAAAAAAAAGGATTTTTTTTTCTTCATTTACCTACCAATAGAGTGATTTTAGGCTGAGCAAAGAGGCGAATTATTTTTACTTCCATTGATATTATGTCTTTTGGTCTTTGTGAAGAAGGGATGAGGTAGTCTTTGAGTTCTAACAGTTCAAGTTACGATGGCACTGAAAAAAGTGACTTATGACTGTATTTCACACTTATCACCATTGCATCATCTCCATGGTCACCTGATCAAAATTCAGACGGTTGGTAACTGGGGTCATGTGATCCCATTTTGTGACCTTCTGACAAGCAATGTCAATGGGGAAGCCATTCACTTAACAATTGTGTTACTTACTTAACAACTGCAATTATTCACTTAACAACTGTGGCAAGAAAGGTCGTAAAAATGTGGCAAAACTCACTTAACAAATGTCTCACTTAGCAACAGAAATTTTGGGCTCATTGGTGGTCCTAAATTGAGCACTAGCTGTATAGATATGCATCTCCTTCCTCATAGAGTCTGGGCTAAATGATGACTTGCTTGACCATAGATTATTCAATAAATCACTATTGTCCATCCACACACAAGATGTTAAGCCGTAAAATAAAATTTCACTCCTCTGTTAAAAAAAAAAAGGGTTCTGAGTTCCTTCTGATCCAGGTCTGAAAGAGAGGTGTCCCCAGTTCTATATGAGGTCCTGCATTTCTTGGTTAATCAAATGATTGTTTAGATTTTCTTCTGATCCTGTATAAATCAGGGGTGGGTTCCAAATCCCGTCGCTATCAGTTTGCTCATGCACGCGCTCTTGCACACGGGGCGCT
Organism: Ptyas mucosa; assembly: GCA_012654045.1. Taxonomy (NCBI): domain Eukaryota; kingdom Metazoa; phylum Chordata; class Lepidosauria; order Squamata; family Colubridae; genus Ptyas; species Ptyas mucosa. The sequence continues at coordinate 3,509,579 of WNWU01000031.1, forward strand.
TCTGTGCATGTGCAAAAGCCTTCGGGTGGGTGGGCGGAGCCTCCCACCGCCACTGCTTCCAGTTCGCCCGATCAGGTGGCAAAATGGTAGCAACTCACCACTAGTCTAAATGTTTCCTGACTGCATCTACATTTTTGGGAGCATGGCCTACAACTCCAAAGCCAAGTATAGAAAAATGAAGGAACAATAACCAAACACAACAACTTGAGAAAGTTGCCTCCTTCTGTTTTAGTGTTAACATTAAGGCTGCCTTAGATTGTAAATTATGAAGGCCTGTGAAACAACCATCAAGGAAACTGAACCTCTGAGGACTTCGGAGAAAAAAAAAAACATAATAGAACTCAGAAGGTGAAGAAAGTGGACTTCATATTTTTAGAAACACATATTTGCTTGGCGGCTCCTGTTTGAGGTCCATAATAAAATGACATTTCAGTTGCAGGAATTTTAGACAAAGCTAGGAAAGCGAAGTGTTGAAACTCCATTTTCATTAACATAGTTCTTTACTGCCACACAAAGAACCCTTCTTTGTGAAACAGAAACGCTTAATAAATTGACCAATTTATACTCCTGCTGGTGTAAAAAGCTTTTAGAGGTAAGGAAGAACAATTTCTCCTGGATGGAACCAATTCTATCACCATTCCAACTCTGCAAATGAGAGAAAGACTACAGCAACTCATCAGCAACATTTTGGAACAATGAATTTTATTCCCTGTGCAATATTGAATAAGTCTTCCAGTTCCTTAACACTATTTCCATATTTCCATTTGTACCTAAAATTAAGAGAGAACAAAAAGACTGAGTATGCCCTGCCTATCTGTCTATCGTGTCGATTTTCAGTGATGGACAAGCTCCCTTGGGGCTTTGCTTAAGGTTCGTCATAGAAGTATTTCTGATTTCTGCAATTCAGATGCAAGCTATACCATACAGGTAGTCCTCAACTTAAGACCACAATTGAGGCCAAAATTTATGTTGCTAAGTGAGAAATTTGTTACGTGAATTTTGCTCCATTTTATGACTTGTCTTTCCACATTTGCCAATTTAACAACTGCAGTTGTTAAATTAGTACAATGGTTGTTAAGCAGTGGTGAAATCCAAATTATTTTACTACCGGTTCTGTGGGTGTGGCTTGGTGGGCATGGTGCGGCTTGGTGGGCATGGCAGGGGAAGGATACTGCAAAATCTCCATTCTCTCCCCACTCCAGGGGAAGGATACTGCAAAATCTCCATTCCCTCCCCACTCCAGGGGAAGGGTACTGCAAAATTCCCATTCCCACCCCACTCTGGGGCCAGCCAGAGGTGATATTTGCTGGTTCTCCGAACTACTCAAAATTTCTGCTACCGGTTTTCCGAACTGCTCAAAATTTTCGCTACCGGTTCTCCAGAACCTGCTGGATTTCACCCCTGTTGTTAAGTGCTTCTAGTTTCCTCATTGTCTTCATTTGTCAGAAGGTCCACAGAAGGGGACCACATGATTCAGGACACTGCAACCTTCATACATGTGAGTCAGTTATCAAGCATTCAAATATAAATCAGGTGACCATGGGGATGCTGCAATAGTCGTAAGTGTGAAAAATGGTCATAAGTCACTTTTTTCTAGTGCTGTTGTAACTTCCAATGGTCACTAAAAAAACTCAAGCCTTTTTCAAACTTATTGTGGTAATGTTGGAACTGTAGCAGAAAGTTCATAAACTGTGGTCCTTCCTAGGGGTTACTGGATTGAAGTAACAGAATAATAATAATAATAATAATAATAGTAATAGTAATAACAACTTTATTGTCATTGTACATGTATACATAGTATACACATATAACAAAATTCACTTAACACCCAAAGACCAGATCCAACACACATAACAATCCCCAAACACACTCCCACACATCACAAATTCCCCACCCCTAAACCACCCAAACATCCACACAACAGACCAAGTAATGCTGTCTAACAGCTCACTGATGGTGGCCCTTTAGTTCATTGTTGAGTGCAATTATAGCTCTCGGATAAAAACTATTCAGAAAACTTGTAGTTCGAGTTTTAATTGTTCTGTATCTTCTGCCAGAAGGCAACAGTCGAAAAAGATTGTAAACAGGATGGGAAGAGTCTCTGAGAATGTTATGCAACTTCCTCAAACAGCGAGATTCGAAGATGTCATCCAGGGCTGGTAGCTGGAGTCCGATGATACTCTGGGCAGTTTTAATGATTCTCTGTAGAGCTTTTTTGTCTGCTACAGAGCTGCTCCCATACTATGCAAGAATGGCATGCATGCAAGTATGCACGCAACTATGCAGAAAGGAGTTTTCCAGAAAGAGAATCTTGCTTCTATCCACGGTGCGGTTGGTTTTCTTTTCTTCTCTTTTCTTTTTGTCTAAGGCATACATATCAATTGTGCTGCATCTCTTTATGAGACGAGTTTTGATCTACCGTCACAAATGAAAGCTATATTGGCAGAGTACACCCTCCTCTGCTATAGCAGCCAGAAGCTTTTGTCTGAAAAAGAAATTATTTTGCATTGTTTTATCCTTTAATTTGAAGAAAAGAAATGGCTTTCAATTATATTTCCAAGGAGAAGAAATCTCCTGTGAATTTCTCATGGTTGAAGTGTGGAGTCCTTAATTAGACAGTGTCCAAAAGGCATCTATCTGTAAATGTACTTTCTTTCGCTGTGCAACAATTTAAAGTGATCTTGGCCTCCTGAATTTCAACCTGAAGGAAGATATCCTGCAAAAAAAATGTCTCCCATAGGACAGACTAGATCAGGAGGAAGTTGCTGTGAAGGCTAGAGTGTGATAGATGTATATATATATACTATCGATCATCTTTCTAATAAAAAAAATAGTATATTCAGAAACATTAATGGAAGAAATTCCAAATAAATGTGAAAACAATTTGAGAATGTAGTAAAGAAGAGAAAAAGAAAACTATTTATGTGGGTTTGCTGGAGTTCAAAAACAACTTAGAAAAGTGATTCTCTACCTGTGGTCCATGGACCGCTGGGGGGGGGGGGATGTCATCACGGGGGGGGGGGGGGGGCTGCAAAGGCTTGAAGAAATATTATAATTTAAAACTTGAGCTAAGTCTTGGTGGTCTATGGATATTGTCTGTGGCCACAGAAGATATTTAAAGAGGGTCCGTGGTAAAGAAAAGATTAAAAACCACTGACTTAGAATATAGAACAGGGGTCAGCAACCTGTGGCTCTGGAGCTGCATGTGGCTCTTTCACCCCTCTGCTGTGGCTCTCTGTCACTCAAAATATGCGTCACAACCACCAATGTGCGACATCTGCCGGCATGTGATTTATTGAGCTTTTCAATCCCCGCTAGGCCAACCATGGATAAATCCAAGAAAAGAAAAGTTTCAGAAGAAAACAGAACATTCAATTCAACTACATATGCTAGTTTTGTGACCACTCAAGAAATAGTCAGGCACCGGAAAGGTTTTGTGGCTCCCGGTGTTTTCTTTTCTGTGGGAAATGTGTCCAAATGGCTCTTGGAGTGTTTAAGGTGGCAGACTCCTGATATAGAATAACAGAGCTGGAAGAGACTGTGGAGGTCTTCTAGTCCAAACCTCTTCTCGAGCAGGAGACCCTATACCAGTGATGGTTAACCTTTTTGGCACTGAGTGCCGAAACTGGAGTGTGTGTGTGCGCACCAGAGCACCAGAACCCAGAAGAGACCAGCTGGCTGGTGTGAATGCGTGTGCTGGAATGCAGAAGAGACCAGCTGGCAACGGCATGTATGCCCACAGAGAGGGCTTTGCACGCCACCTCTGACATGCATGCCATAGGTTCGCCATTATGGCCCTATACCAGTGATGGCTAACCTTTTTGCCATTGCATGCCAAAAGCGGGGGGAGTGAGGGTGGTCGAGTGCATGCGTGCCGACACCCATAATTCAATGTGCCCTGCCCTCCGTGCATGCATGTGTGACTCACCCACACTCCCCCCACTTTTGGCATGCAATGGCACTGTGGGCCCGATAGGCTTTTTTTTCCCTCCCCAGGCTCCAGAGACTTTCTAGGAGCCTGGGGAGGGCGAAAACAGAAACTGCCCATTTCCCGATTTCCGGTGGGCCCAAAAGGCCCAAAAATCAGCTGGCTGGCATACGCATACATGCTGGAGCTGAGCTAGGGCAATGCTCATGTGCCCACAGATATGGCTCCATGTGCCACCTGTGGCACGCGTGCCATAGGTTCGTCATCACAGCCCTATACCATTTCAGTCTCTTTTTGAAAGCCTCCAATGATGGGCTACCCACAACTTCTGAAGGCAAGCCGTTCCACTGGTTGATTGTTCTCACTGTTAGGAAATTTCTCCTTAGTCCTAGATTTCTTCTCTCTTGGTTAGTTTCCATCCATTTGTTCTGACCTAGGCTCCAAGATACTAAATCAAACTTTTTAGGACAGTACAACTTCTAGAATAGACAGAATCACTTTTTCCAATCTGAAGAGTCAACCGTATCACCTGTGCCTTTTCCTCCTCTGAGCTTAACTATTAATTCGTGAATTCAATTTCTCAATTTGTTAAAGACTAAAAATATCCTTCCTATTGTAATTGGCCCATGGCTGGCATCATAGTCACCCATTAGAGGGATTTGAATTATTATTATTACAAGAAGATTGCTAGTTGTTGAATAGATTAAAGTAAAGCTGTTATAGCTACATATGTGCAATAACAGTAATTGTCCCCTTCTGCACAGCAAATGTTACAAGAGCACAATAAGTGCTTTCCAATTGGACTTGGGGTTTTTTTTGTGTGTATTGTATATTGCTAATACAATTTCCATAAAAATAGCTTTTTATTTCAGGGGCAAGCATAAATGGAACATACTGAATTCTCTTCATACGTTTTGCAAACAAACAATTCAGTTGAGATAGACATCCTCTTTTAAAAACAATAAACTATTATCATTTTAATTGAATTCTTGATTTATTCCCAGATTCCTGCACCAAAGAACTAATGTCCAATTATTATTATTATTTTATTTAAATATTTTATTAATTTTAAAAGTAAAACAATGGACATTGCTCAAAGTCTCTCCTATTTCATTATATATCAAGTATGCAGTATTTTGCTTCCTAAACAACTATGCATGTATTTAATAAACCTATATTACATTCACAAATTCAATATATATTGATATACATTGATATATACATTTCCAGACATTCGTTATCCCTTGTTTCTGGCATTTTTCCTCTTATCTAACCAATTATAAAAATTATTCCAGACTTCATAGTATGTTGATTCACTTTTGTCTTTGAGTTCTAAAGTGAGTCTGTCCATCTCTGCACAGCTGTAAATTTTGTGTATTACTTCTTCTTCTGAGGGTATTTCTTTACACTTCCATTTTTGAGCAAATGCTAGTCTTGCCGCGGTAAGTATATGCAACATTAAATAGGTTACATCATTGTCATATTTGCCATCTGTCATGCCCAGTAACAAAAATTCCGGCTTAACTCCGGCTTAACTTAGCCAAAAGTTTCTGGCAGCAAATAAGGAGCTGGTTAGAAGAGATGTTAATGTCCAATTATTATGAGCCATGGTGGCGCAGTGGCTAGAGGGAGGGCAGTCTTGCAGGCTACTTCTGCTGCCTGCTGGCTGCCTGCAATTTGGCAGTTCAAATCTCACCAGGCTCAAGGTTGATTCAGCCTTCCATCCTTCCGAGGTTGGGTAAAATGAGGACCCATATTGTTGGGGGCAATAGGCTGACTCTGTAAACCGCTTAGAGAGGGCTGTAAACAGAGACAGTATCCAGCCAGTTCAGACCAGTTCGAGCGAACCGGTAGTGGGAATCGCAGGTGGGCCTGCCCACCAGCCCTGGTTCTATGCCGTCCTATTTAGGCACATTTTTGAGGCTGGGCGAATGCACGGAAGGAGCGTGTGTGGAAGGCTGGATGCATGCATGGCGCACGGTCACATTTTTGGTGCTGGGCGAACTGGTAGGTAAATTATGTCAATCCCACCTCTGGCTGTAAAGCGATATATAATCTAAGTGCTATTGCTATTCTAAGCTGCTTCATCAACTCGCTGTGTTTGACAGTGCCATCCCCCCCCCCCACACACATTGTACACTGCAATTTTATATGTTTACTCTGAAGTAAAGCCCACTATAGATAATCTCTGACTTCCAATCATAATTGAGACCGATATTTTTATTGTTGTAAATTGGTGTGGCCGTAAAGTGAGTCATCACGTGACTGGACTCTGTTTTACTACCATTTTACAGTAGTCTTTAAGCTGTTATTAAATGAATTCAACTTCCCCAATTGATGTCGGAAACCAGCTGGGTAAGATAATTGCAATCATATGACCCCAGGACAATGCAGCCGGTTGTAAATGCTAACTGGTTGCCAAGGGCACAAATTGTGATTACGTCACCATGGTTTTGTGGGGGTTTTTTTGTTTTTTTTACAATATTTGTAATTGTGAGGACAGGCTGTAAATCGCATTTTCTTAGGTTTTGTAACTTCAAACCATTATTAAACAAATAGCCGTTATGTCAAAGACTCTCTCTATATTTAATGGGCTTATGTAACAGGACTACAGCCCTAACCATGTTCAGATATTTCCAGGAAATCCATCCAGTACATTGTTATATTTTTTCTACCTCCCTCTCTTTAAATAAATTTTGTGTGTGTGTGTGTGTGTGTGTGTGTATTTTGAAGAAGCAGAACAGGACAAGTTTTGACACTTTTAAAATTTGTTTTGGAGAAGACTCCTAGGAGCACATCACAAACAAACTAAAACAGGGGTGTCAAACTTGATTTCATTGAGGGCCACATTAGGGTTGTGTTTGACCTTGGGGGCCCGAGGTGGGTGTGGCCAGGATGGGCGTGGCCAGGGTGGGCATGGCCAGCTTGACATCACTCGTGTTGGGGACACCTGTGGTGGCCCAAGCGCTCTGTTGGGCTCCCGAGCTCCGTTGTCAGCTGCGATGGTCTCCTGCAACGCTCTGCCAGTGAAAACGGAGCTCAGAAGGGCTGCCCGTGGCCCTCCTGAGCTCCATTTTTGCTGGCAGAGGCACTGCAGGCCAGTCCTTTGCTGTTTCCAGGGCAGCCCCACAGGCCAGACCTAAGCACCTTGTGGGCCGCATCCAGCCCCCGGCCTTGAATTTGACACCCCTGAACTAAAGGGTCATCATAGTTTCCACTGGAGGCACAAATGATCATGGCTCAAATAATTATGCAGAGACCTACCGGTAGCTCTCTGGAGAAGGCTCTCATTCTGAGAAAGGTGGAAGAGAAGAGAAAAAGAGGACAAATAATGTTGGTGAAAATCTATGGTGGCCACTAGGAGTTGAAAATGATCTATGGTACATAATCAATTGTGTGTGTGTGTATTTGGATGTGCATGCATGCATCTATGGAGGCAAATTTCAGTATTATCAAGATTCAAAATAGACTTTTTGATGAATGGCGAATTTCTATTAATTGAATTAATAACTTCCAATTAAAACTAATTGCCTACAAAATAAAACATTCCATTTTCAAAATTAATTAATCCCCTTATGCAAATACCAACTATTCTCTCTTTTGCATGCACATACGTATCATGTCATGCAGAAAGATACAAGTGCACAAACATAGCACATGCGTGCCGTCCCTCCAGCAAAATGACAACAAATGGGAAGGGAAGGAAACATTCTTTTAATTCTTTGATTAAAGAAAGGATTATGTTCTGCAAACAGACAATCCTTCCCTAAGAAGAATTAATTTTCAAAGGCATCGAAAGATTGCACTCAACAGACTGCAATGTTTAGAAGCACCTTGTTTATTTCTTTGTTTTCAAAGTAACTTCTTCTATTCTTATCAGTGTATATAAGATGTCACCTCCCAAATGTCTATGGAGATTCTCAGTCACCCAAGTCATGGTTGTCCCAAAGGTGCTTTTTCAAGAGGCAGCCGGACTTTCTGGTTTTTCTTTGAAGGTGTTTCGCTTCTCATCCAAGAGGCTTCTTCAGCTCTGTCCCTCTGAAGAAAGCTTCTTGAATGAGAAGCAAAACGTCTTCAAAGAAAAACAAAGAAGTCCAAACAAGCACCTTTGGGAGTTCACCTCCCAGTTCACAGGTAATTAATGCACATTTATTTATGTTATAAAAGTGTGTGCCATTTTTATTTTGGGTGAGCTTCACCTAGGCAAGCAAATAACGCGGCTGTTTCTCTAGTTCAGGGGTGTCAAACTCATGTTGTCATGGTGGCATCTCCCCCCCCTTCACTAAACTGGGCATGGGCGTTGCCGGCACATGACATATCTGGTCCGTGGGCTGGGAGTTTGACAGCCCTGCTCTAGTTCATAATTTTGTCTTACTCTCCCTCAGGGGTGGGATTCAGCCGGTTCAGACCAGTTTGGGTGAACCAGATGCTAATTTTACATTACGTCCCATTTTTGACCCTCTGCGCTTGCGCAGAAGAGGCACATACACGTTCACATTTCCGAACTGGTAGCGAAGGTAAGTGCATTTCACCGCTGTAAATAGGTACCAATTCAGTGATAAGGTAACAGTGATCCATGAGCCTTGGCATATAGTCATGCTGGCCACATGACAATGGAAAGCCTTTGGACAACACTGGCTGTTCAGCTGTTAATCGGAGGTGAGCATATCGCCCCCTAGTGTCGGATAAGACTTAACAGGGGAAATCATTACCTTACAGATGTGGAACTCTTGTTTTAATTTTGAACTCTGCCCAGAGTCACAGCTGTATGATGGATTGCCATATAAATCACATACATGTGTATGTACATACGTACCAGTAACATCTATTCCAATATTGCTTAGTAAGGATAAATAATTTTTTCCCCCAGTGGATATGAACTTACAACATTTATATTTTATGCAATCTTTTGCTAGTCAGAATTTGAAATGCCATTTTCTGAACCCAAAATATATGCAAAAATGAACGCTCTAAGGAAAGGTCATGTTAAAGAAGCTTATCTTTGAGACAACAAATGCAAAAGCTTTCTGTAAGAGAAAAACAGGAATATTTGGGAAGACAAAAATATGTACATTAGAGACAACGTGGGTGATAATGCCCGCAATTTTTATGCACACATTTTATTGTGAAGCGGAGGAGAGACAGAATAGACTATAGATAAGAAAAATGAGAAACAGAGGAAAAAAACCCTGCATTTGTTTTTACTTTTTTAATCTAGTTGTGATGTTCCAAGCCTCAGGCAGAAATCTTTTCTAGCTTTGCAGCTTTTCTTACATATTTGTTCATTGTACAAATACACAAACACAGAGAGGTTCATTTTTTAAAAAGTTTCAAAACTAGCTAGAGCCTGTGTTCTTCAGATAGACAAAAATAATGTAATACCCTCCGGGGAAGTTACACACACACACACACACACAAAAGAAGATAATACCCTTCTACTTAGAATTCATCTGTAAATGACTGATCTTGTATTTCTTCTTGAGATGGCTGTAAGACCCTTTGTGGCACATGGAAATCCAAGTGTGATTGAGGACTGCAGAATACAGAGAGAAACGAAACTAAGGAAGGAAAGTATATACTTTTCATTCCTTTTGACCATAAAACCAAAGTCGTTTCAGAAAGCAATTCTCCACAATTGAGGAGAAATTACCCTGGTGGCGCAGAGGTGAAAGTGCGGTATTGCAGGCAAATTCTGCAGACAGCCTGAAGTTCGATCCTGATGAGGCTCAAGTTGAACTTAGCCTTCCATCCTCTTCTGAGGTTGGTAAAATGAGGACCCAGATTGTCCGGGGCAATATGCAAATAAGACTCCTATATTGTAAACTGCCCAGAGAGTGGTGTAAAACACTATAGGGTAGTATAGAGGCCTACTTGCTATTGCTTAAGGAGGTACTCTTCCTGACCAAGGCTTGATCTTGTTTTTCAAATAATATAGTGGCTTTGGATGCTTCTGCCTGCCCATGAAGGGTGAGGTTAGGAGTGTTATTCCTCTTCGAATCTCTTCCCGCCCAGGGGAGGAAGGAATGAAAAGAATCAAAGGAGGAGGAGGATAAAAGCTAAGAAGACAAAAGTCGACGCAGAAAGTTGTAAAATTGTATATATCTGTTGTTAGTATTGTATTTTAACGTCTGGTATACATGGGTTTTTGTTTTTTGTTTTTGTCTCTTGATTTCTTTTGCTATTGTCTGTTTGGTTTTAAAATGTAAAATACTCAATAATTTTATTTTTTAAAAAAGAAAAGAATCAAACTGAAATTTGGAAAATACATAGCAATAGCAAAGCTAGCTCGCTCTATCTATCTATCTATCTATCTATCTATCTATCTATCTATCTATCTATCTATCTCAGTGTTGGTGAACCTTTTCGGCACTGAGTACCGCGCCAGCGGGCAGAGCACCAGAAACTGGAAGAGCAGCTCCCCTGAAAGGGGATGAAAATTTTGGTGCATCTTATACACCGAATCTAGCCCCACCCACCCACTGGCCCCCACCCTTTGGCCTCTGCCTCGCAGCAGTTATCTCCTTGGAAGCAAACAGCAAGAAAATACAGCTCCTTTCAGCTTCAGCACAGCCTAATTAGCACAAGTTGATTCCATCAGCCTCTCGACTCTCAGCTGATTTGCTCTCAGCTGTTTTGCACAGAGCTCTGCTGCTTGCTGCAAAAAGGTAAATTGCTGGAGCAGATATTTTTTCCCCTTGTGCTAATCAAGCTATGCTGAAAACGAAAATGAAAGTAAAGCAGGCTGGCTTATTGCTGCAATAAGGCAAAATTGCTCAGAGGCAGAGGGAGATTTCTTTTTCTTCTTTTCCTCACCAAAAAAGGTAGGCGCGTCTTATACTCCGGTGCGTCTTATACTCCGAAAAATATGGTACTTGTTCGTTGCTTCATTTAGAAAACATAGGAGTTTGTTTCTGTTTCTAGATGCTAAAACAATGTATGTACAAATAATCCTGCCTTTTGTATGATGTCAAACACTTGGTACAGCTGCGTTGATTCGTCTCCTGAGGCCTGGACTTCTATAACATTGGCATAATGAAGGATGAAAGGCAAGGAAGAAGCGATGGTGTGTGACTGTCACATTTGTTAACATTAACTAACTTGTCTTGTTGACTTGTACAATGGCTTGTGTCATGTGGTTAATGGCAAACTTAATAAGATATTGCATGCTGTCTCTGAAAGTCCATTAAAATATCAAAGAATCAAGACTGCAATATCTCACCTATCGCATCGCAGGCATTTGCAAAGTTTGTGCAAATTTCAAACAATTTGCAGTCTTCCAACTGACAGAATAAATGCCACTTTGCCACTTATTACTGGACAAAGGACTCCTGGCCACTGTTATGATTTGCATCGCCCTCTAAAGTGGATAGAAATTGACTTCAGAAACAAACATTGATTATTTTGGATGGAAAGAAATTGCTTTACGTACAAGCGGCCACAGTAATCTTTTCCGTTGTTATTCCCGATAACATGACAGGTATTTAGATCAAAGCTTTACAGATGTTCTCCTTGAACTTATTTATTACATATCACTTTTCTCCTAGGTTGGCGTACTCTCTGCAAACAGTGACGGCCCTAAAGTCATTCATTGAGCATTATGACTTAATAGGAATCTGAAATGACTAAAGCTTTCATCCAACTCCCAATCTTCCTCAATCCATCACAGGGCATTTTGTTCTAATATAGAAACTTATAATGCTGTTAATTAGGTGGACTGACCCAAAAAAGAGATGGCCAAGCTATAGCTGCATTTTTGTGAATTCAAGACCGCCCATCCCCAAACCATCCTATTAAGATTTCTGGCAAAATGGCTATTTGCAACAACGTGATTATCTTTTCATTTTTCACAAAATGAATTGAGATCTCAGACAGGCTTATCATGGATGTTTTGAGCCAAGTGCTTCAAGTCCCTTTTAAAAAGCAAACAAACAAAGGGAGGGAAAAAATTAGCTTCCCCCAATTTTGTTCTCAATTTTAGCATATGATTATCAACACTGAAATATCAGAAGAGCTGAATGAATGAAGAGAGACAGAGAGACAGACATGGGTGGTGGGAGATCTCTTTTCAAAAGCTCACTCATTTATTAACCATTGTGTTATGCAGTTGTTCTAGCTGCTCATCCACTTATGTCTGTACGTGCAATAGATACTCATTGTTATCAGGGGTCAAACAAATAATTAACTTCTTGTTCTTTCCCAATAGCAATAGCAGTTAGACTTACATACCACTTCACAATGCTTTACAGCCCTCTCTAAGCGGTTTACAGAATCAGCATAATGCCCCTCAATAATGTGGCTCCTCATTTTACCCACCTCGGAAGGATGGAAGGCTGAGTCAACCTTGAACCAATCAGGATCGAACTCCTGGCAGTGGGCAGGAGTTCCCCTGCAATACTGCATTCTGAACATTGTGCCATTGCTCCACCATGGCTCAAAATGGAAAGGAAAAGGAAATAGAAAGGACTGATCCATCCCATCCCATCCCATCCCATCCATCCCATCCCAGCAGAAGAAACATTCTATGGGCCCTGTCAGTCAAGGAATTACAGCTGGCGGGTCCTGGAAAAGGGCCTTATCTGTCATAGGTCCTGTCCTTTGGAATACCTTGCTTCCTGAGGTGAGATTGGCTCCCATCTTTCTGACCATTCACCAGAGCCTGAGGACCTGGATCTGCCAGATGCCCTGGGGCCCTCCCTGTTGTGGCCCGCCAGCGGCCTGCGCAGATCGTGGCTGATCCTGACAACCAGGAGGCTGGTGTGGTGTCGCGCCAGCAGCCTGCGCAGTCGGTGCTCACGTCGGACAGTGAGGAGGCCGAAGAGGATGTGATGCCAGAGGCAGAGACTCAGCCAGGGCCTTCAGAACCTCCAGAGGCTCCTTCCAGTGGAGAGAGCGAAGTGGAGCAGCCTCTCCTCAATGCTCAGGCACGCAGGGCTGCCAAAAGGCAGGAGTGGCTACTCAGGAGGAGGAGGTCTACTCGAGAGTAGGGCTTGAGGATAATTGGCCACTCCCTTAGCCTATTTAAGTCGCACACAGCTAGTGCTTTCTTGCTAGAAACAATGTCTCATTACTACAGAGTATCTTGGAGAGCGAGGGACTTCTCATATCTGGTTTTCTGGGCTGATTGCCAATCTTTGTTGGACTTTGTTCTTAATAACTTTGATAGGGACCCTTTGCACGGGAAGCCTGCATTCTTGAAAGGGGTTTGTTTGGAATTAAACAATGTTTGTGAAGCTTGGTGTGTGTCACATTCTCTGGGAATCTGAAGCTGGGGCAGAACACTTCCCTTCCTGCATATCCTGTTCCCTCCCTTCCCATCGTTTAACTATAATTTTATTTTGATTGTGACTTTCTTTTTTTTATTGTTTTGGAAATATTTATCGTTTAGGATTTTATTGTTTTCATGCTGAAGCCCACCCAGTGTTGTTTCAATAAGAGATGAGTGGAAATAAATTTAAAAACAAAGAAACACTCTAATTCTGGAAACAAATTTTTGTCTTGCCAAAACTGATAAAGGATTCTCAGCCCTAGGATAAGCTGGGCAAATCTACTATACATACATCGCAAAACGTAAGCAATTCTAATAAAAGTCATAGATGCCACGATGCATTCTGCCTCTTTGCTTAAGATAACCACCCACATTAAAAATGTAGCTGAGCCACTCCTCAGCTTGTAATGACCATCTGAACTTACAACAGATTTGAAAAAACAAAAAAACTTATAACTCGTCCTCAAAATTGGCAGCACCAGCTCTAAAGCCATATAATCACATTTCAGGCACATGGCAACTGGCTCACAAGTATGTCTGATTGTAACATCCCACAGCCACAAGATTGTGGTTTGCAAAACGTTTTGCAATTTACCAGCAAAAAAAACCAAAAACACCCATTGGATAAATTGGATTCAGCCTTATGACCAGATGATTCCCTTAATGATCATGGTAAGTCATTTAACAATTGTCTTAAAAATGATTGTAAAATTGAATCTGGTCATGTGGTGACTTGACTTAATATTCCAGGCTCAATTGTGGTCAGACGTCAAAGATTGCCTGTACTTGTTTATTCAAGCTAGACTCAAATTTCTTTTTTTCTTTTTTTACAGGGAGGAAACAAAGAACAATGAGTCCAGTGACACAACTGATGTGTGTGTCAGAGGGTGGCTGTCAAAATCCACCTTTTTTGTATATATTTTGACATGATGTGGCACCTGCCGTTTTGCAGATTTTGCCATTCTTTGAGTCCATGAATGAGTTGGATGACTAAATATCATGTTCCTTTCCCCAAAAGATTTCTCTTTGGGGATAATCCAAACTAAACAAAAAGCCTATTAAAAGCAGTATGTTTCTCCAAATTTTTTTAAAAAAGCAAAGCAAAAAAACCCCACACCCCTCCCCATATTGTCTCTAAGAGTGACCAAAGTAAACTTAATCTCTTGAATTTGTTGGCATCTTAACCTTTGGGATATGGAACTATCAGTAGAATAGAGTAGAGTAGAGTAGAGTAGGGTTGGGTTGGGTTGGGTTGGGTTGGGTTGGGTAGGGTAGGGTAGGGTAAGGTAAGGTAAGGTAAGGTAAGGTAAGGTAAGGTAAGATAGGGTAGGGTAGTAGAATAAAATAGAATAGAATAGAATAGAATAGAACAGAAATAGAATAGAACAGAAATAGAATAGAACAGAAATAGAACAGAACAGAAATAGAACAGAACAGAACAGAACAGGTCATCTGATCATAAAATAGAACAGAACAGAACAGAACAAGTTATCTGATAATAGAATAGAATAGAATAGAATAGAATAGAATAGAATAGAATAGAACAGAACAGAACAGAACAGAACAGAACAGAACAGAACAGAACAGAACAGAAATAGAACAGAACAGAAATAGAACAGAACAGAACAGGTCATCTGATCATAGAATAGAACAGAACAGAACAGAACAGGTTATCTGATCATAGAATAGAATAGAATAGAATAGAATAGAATAGAATAGAATAGAAT
>WNWU01000031.1:3538148-3562095 GCA_012654045.1 Ptyas mucosa
GAGGAGAGGAGAGGAGAGGAGAGGAGAGGAGAGGAGAGGAGAGGAGAGGAGAGGAGAAGTCATGCTATGTACTGCAGCATTCTATTTTTGCCTTGGTCAGGCAGATACTTCTGAGAAGCAGCACAATTGCTGGATTCCTATTAGAATCAGTACTTAAACATCATGACAGATACCTGTTGATCTCTCTGCTCTAGTGCAGCAGGCATCTCTATACAATTTTGCACAATGTGGACAAGTGCCAGGATAGAATAATGTTTAAAAACATGGCCAAGGTATTATGAGACTGTCAAAGGAATGACCTGTAATATATCAGAGTGACAATATGTGGGAAGCAATGTATGACATGTAGATGATTGGTGCTTCCAAAATCTGGCTGCTCAAAACAGTTCTTTATTCTCAGGAAGGACACGTCTCAGCACACTGATAAGCCCTTGCAAGTCTGGAAAATGCTCAAAGGCGCTACATGCTTGAGACATAATAAATAGCTCAGGATTCAAAATAGGCACAAAGCTGAACGACAGGATTTTCGGTGTGCTTTCCAGTCCAGCAGTTCTGTAGTGAGATGATGGCTATCTTACAAAACCAATGCATATAGCCCTCCTATTTACTGCAAGCGCATGGAATTGCTCCTCCTCATAATACAGAGATTAGTTCAGTCATTTTTGGGCAAATAACTCTCATCTCTCTGCATTGGATTAATGGAACAGGTGAAATGAAAGCGGACAGGTTCTGAACTCGAGCAAAAGATGAATTATGGTCCCGGACTATTCTGTAATATATTGTAGGTTAGGAATCTAAGCGAAGTGATGCTCTGTAAGACAACCTCATGCTACTCAGCTTGGCCTTTGTGTCATTGGCAATCCGAGTGGAATATAGAAAACAGCAGCCAGACCTCTCTATATTTTGCTTCATATATCATTCCCTCCAGTGGTAGGTTTCAAATTTTTATACTACGGGTATGGCTTGGTGGGCATGACTTGGTGGGCGTGGCAGGGGAAGGATACTGTAAAATCTCCATTCCCACCCCACTCCACGGGAAAGTTACTGCAAAATCCCCATTTCCTCCCGATCAGCTGGGACTCGGGAGGCAGAGAATATATCGGGGCGGGGCCAGTCAGAGATGGTATTTACCAGTTCTCCGAACTACTCAAACTTTCTGCCACCGGTTCTCCAGAACTGGTCAGAACCTGCTGAAACCCACCTCTGATTCCCTCTATTCTTACACAACAGTGTCCAAAGCAGATACATGCTTTAGCCCTATCTTGATCTGAGCATGGGTCCATCCTTTGAGATCTTAAGGCTTAAGGCTTCTCGGAAAACCTGGATGTAGATTCTGGAGACCTCTAAAAGCTAGTTGGACATTATACTTTTAGAGTAGAGGCAGATATTAAATATAAGGAGTCCGTGTGGAATTTACTCCAATAGTCGTTGCCTACTATGGATGGTGGCGTTCATCTCCATTTCAAGACCATTGAACCAGCACTGTTCAAAGACATTTCCTCAGTCATGTGGCCAAGATGATGTCATGGAGCACTGTTACCTCCCACCATAGTGGTATCTATTTATCTACTCACATTTTGCATGCTTTTGAACTGCTAGGTTGACAGAGCTGGGGTGAGGATGGGAACTCACCCCATCGCATGGTGCTTAGGTCTCAAAGCCGGGGTGCCATATTTCCAGCCAACAAGCCCAGTGCCTTAATTGCTGAGCCACCACACCACACCAGACATTAAATATAGAACTAGAGAATGGTTAGATCGATTATATTAGCTTTTGTCCTGGTTTCATCTTCCTTCCTCTCTCCTTTTTGTAGTACAGTTCCTTGCATGCCTTAAAAAAAAGAGGTGTGGTCCTTGAATTTAAGACAATTGTAAAACCATTAATTACTCTGTTAGGTCAAAGGTTAGACAGTGATCTTAATGAATCAGGCTTTTAAAATGGGATTTTTGTCATCTAATCCAAGCATTTCTTTTTCCTGCACTGCAAAATATCTTCTTTTTCCCAGGGCTCTCACGTTCATTAGGAGGAATGTTGAATTGCTTCTCAAAAAGAAGCTCCCTGGAATGCAAAATTACTATCCATGTCATGTGCTTTTTTTAAAAACTGAAAATATTAATTCTGAGAAAGCTCCAAGTTGGAAATAATAGATGACTGTATCTATGACTCTAAAGTGTCATGAATTTTTAGTGCTTAATTGGTAGTTGATTTGGGTCTTAGCAAAACACGAGTCTAGCAATGAGAAAGTAAATGAATAAAAAGCAGAAGACTTCTGTTGCTTGAGTCTTGATGCTACTCAGGATGCACATTTTCTGGAACAAAGTTTGGTTAGTCATATTTTCTCAGGAAATAATCCATATTTGGGTCAGATAGGCTTGCTGTTATTTTCTAAAATTTTCTAAAATTAAAAAGGTGGCTGAGATTGCATGAAGGAACATGTAGCCAATCCAGGAAGTCCAAGAGAAGCTTTTCCTATCCAAAAAACTGGCACTATTTCACATCTTGCTTTTTAGCATAAGAAGCAAAGAAGATCTTTAGATACTTCATCCAGCTTGTAGAGAGTGAGGAAGGTGACCTTGATGGAGATATGTAGGAGCTGTGGTCTAGACACAAGGGAGTGATGGATTGTCTTAAACCCAGAACAAGATAAAATTGAGAAATAATTAACAGAATAACAGAGTTGGAAGGGACCTTGGAGGTCTTCTAATGCATCCCCACTCAAGCAGGAAACCCTATACCATTTCAGACAAATGGTTGTCCAATCTCTTCTTTAAAACCTCCAGTGTTGGAACACCTACAACTTCCGGAGGCAAATCATTCCGCTGATGAATTGTTTTAAGTGTTAGGAAAGTTCTCCTTAGTTCTAGGTTGGTTCTCTTCTTGATTTGTTTCCATTCATTCCTTCTTGCCTTGCCTTCAAGTGCTTTGGAGAATAGGTTGACCTCCTCTTCTTTGTGGGAGCCCCTTAGATATTGGAACATTGTTATCATGTTACATCTAATCCTTCTTTTCATTAAACTAGACTTACCTAATTCTTGCAATTCCAACTCATGCAGACCCCTCCCTAATTCACTAAACTTGGGGAGAGGAGGAGGAGGAGGAGGAGGAGGAGGAGGAGGAGGAGGAGGAGGAGGAGGAGGAGGAGATGATTCAATACAATCAGTCTTGCAAGATTTTATTTTTACAGCTAGTCTCAGTAAAAGTAGTTTTTGCTTTCCCGTGGAGTTAATTTTCTCGTCGGTTCTATCTAGTGGGGGCTGACAATTTTGCCCTAATCTGATTTGCAAATATTTCTTCAAATTTAAAAAGAAAAAAGAGAAAATAAAAATGCCCAATTGAAAATCATTTCCCAAGAGAGACTAAGCTACATCATTTCATTTCCTTCTTTTGTATTTGCCCCAGGTATGAATTATCTTTACTGATGATGAAATCCTAAAACATGGAAAGGTTACAAAGTACTTAGCAAATTTTCAATCTTTCTTATGCAGGTTATTGCCTTATTACTCGTCTGGGAGTTTATTATCTAGATAAAGGGCTGTCAAACTCGCGGCGTCACGTTGTCATCATATGACATATCGCAACTTTTTTCCCCTTCGCCAAACTGGGAGTGGGTGTGGCCAGCACGTGACGCATCTGGTCTGCTGTTCTGACCGAGGCCCAAGTAATTATTACCAGACACAACCAGTCCTAAACAAATACATTTTATTAGAACAGCTGAGAATTACTTCATTCTCATCTTAGTTCAAATTAATTCTAAAACAAGTCCTTCAGAAAAAGTCCTTCGGCCTTATCACAAACCTTTGTCTTCTTTGGCAGACAAAGAAGGCAGAAAAGCCTTCTGCCAAAGGCTTTTCTTGGCAAAGCCCCACAAAGTTCAGAAACAAGAGACGCCGACAAGAAGCAAATGTAGCAATGTTGCTTTCCTACAAAGAGCCCAAGAGCCGTTGATGCTCTTTTAAGCCTTATGGGAGGGGCCAATCATCTCCTGGCCTTACTCCCGAGTCATCCTTTTTGGTTTAGCTGCTCTTGCCTTCTGGCAGCTCTTCGGATGCGTGCACTAGGAACGGGCTCCTCCTGTTCATCTGCCTCTCTGCTGTCCGACTCTGGAGGCTCCGGAGTCCACGCATCGCTCCCAGATGGCTCTGGCCCCAGCTCTGCCTCCGACGCAGAGCCCTCGTCCGGGCCTTCCCCAGACTCCAGGACTCCATCTCCGCAGGCTGCTGGTGGACCACAACTCCCGCGGGCTGCAAGTTTGACACCCTTGATCTAGATCAAATTCCTGAGATAAGATTGTCTAGAGTTCTGTCTGCATATTAAACTTTATTATGATAACTGTCTGCCTCAGTAAACCTTAATCATAGGCTTCACTCTTGGGTAGTCAATAAAGATGAGAGAAAAGCTTATTTTGTGAAATTAAAGTTTTTGCTTTGAAAGAATGTTTGTTTCTATGAAACTTGCATTCTAATCTGGGTTCTATTTGAGTCATCTGTAGTTATCATAGATGGTTTGTATATATTCGCAAAAAGAACCATTATAGTTCAGCCTAGAGGTGGGCTTCAAAAATTTTAGCAAGAGGTTCTCTGCCTGGTTGCTGGGTGGCGTGGCCATTGTGGGCGTGGCCTAGTCAGTCTCCTGCACCATGGGAGGGGGCAAAAATGGCCTCCCCAGGCTTTGGAGGCCCTCTTGAGGCCTTCTCAAACTTCCGGTAGGCCTGTTTTTCACCCTGCTTGAGCCTCTGCATGTACCCTGCACTTACCTGCATCCAAAATGGGCCACATGAGGACTCTTGGGAGGATCTTAGCTAGAGGTTCTCCTGAACCTCTGCGAACTCCAGCAGC
This sequence comes from Ptyas mucosa, assembly GCA_012654045.1. Taxonomy (NCBI): domain Eukaryota; kingdom Metazoa; phylum Chordata; class Lepidosauria; order Squamata; family Colubridae; genus Ptyas; species Ptyas mucosa. The sequence continues at coordinate 3,542,984 of WNWU01000031.1, forward strand.
CCACCCCTGGTTCAGCCTCAGTTTCTCAGAATGATTTCTCAGAACTAAGTTCCTCAGAACTAAGGAGAAATTTCCTGAATAATTAACCAGTGGGATGGCTTGCCTCCAGAAGTTGTGGGTGCCCCAACACTGGAGGTTTTTAAGAAGAGATTGGACAACCATTTGTCTGAAATGATATAGGGTCTCCTGCTTCAGCAGGGTGTTGGACTAGAAGATCTCCAAGGTCCCGTCCAACTCTATTATTCTATATTCTGCTCAACCAGATGCCTCTATGATGCTTGACAGCAGGTGAGAGAGACATATTCTTGTTCTGACATTTTTCATCTACTATTGCCGCAATCAGGAAGCTGCACCGAATCTTCTTAATATCCTTTTAATTTATAGTTCTTGAAGATTCTTCCATGAATTTATCCAATCCCTGTTTAAAGTCATCCAAGATAATGGCCATCCAATAAATGGATTAGTTATTTGCTTTTCCTTGGTCTACAACTTTTAACATAAGCTCACTGCTGTCAGGTTTTATTAGCAAGGAAGAAAACCAAAGCAGTGTGAAATTCATGGAGCTATATCTCTGTTCACAGATGCTAACTCTAAAAGTACTCGATTGCAGTTGGGCGCTCAAAGCTGTAACATCTAAAATGGGGTTAAGACTATAGAATTTTTAGAAATGCTACTGAAAATGTAAAAAGCCAACTGTATGTTACCTCAATGTAAAACACAACAGGGACTCATGAATGTAAATAAATGCAGAAATTGAAGAGGTATTTTATTTATTTATTTATTTATTTAGAATAGATTTTTTTTTTAATTGGCCAAGTGTGATTGGACACACAAGGAATTTGTCTTTGGTGCATATGCTCTCAGTGTACATAAAAGAAAAGATACGTTCATCAAGAATCATAAGGTACAACCCTTAATAGGGTGTTGTCATAGGGTACAAATAAGCAATCAGGAAATGTGATGAGGTGTCAAAGGATAGGTCTCTATCATGATACTATGTTGTTGTTGTTTTTAATTTGATTTATATGCCGCCCTTCTCCGGAGACTCAGGGCGGCTTACAATGCGCTAAGCAATAGCCTTCATACTTTTGTATATTTATACAAAGTCAGCTTATTGCCCCCACAAACTGGGTCCTCAATTTACCTACCTTAGAAAGGATGGAAGGCTGAGTCAACCTTGAGCCTGGTGAGATTTGAACCTGCAATAATTGCAGGCAGCTGGTATTAATAACAGGGTGCTTTAAACCACTGTACTACCAAGGCTCTTATTGTTGAGGAAAGTCCCTTTCAAATTGCCTATTCTCTGTAAGAGGGTTGTGCTTGTAGACAAATTAATGCTATCTTAGTATCCTCCATTGCTACTTATGATACCACCTCTCCATTTAGAGGTAGTGTCAGGTTCCAAATCTACACCATTCAGGAAAATACAGTCCAGAATCAGAATAGATACAGATAGCCCACAACTTATGATCACAACTTGTGACCAGGATTTCTGTTGCAAAGCATGATGGTCAGGGTTAGAGTCAGGGTTAGGGTTTCACTTACCTTTAGTACTGGTTCACCCTGCATGTGTGCTGTCTGTACATGTACCTGGCCTTCCACGCATGCGCTTTGTTCACTCGCGTGCCTTCCGTGCATGCACCTGGTCTTGAAAACATGCCTAAATAGCACGTGGCCAGGCCCACCCACGATTGCTGCTACCAGTGCAAACCGGCTGAATACCACCTCTGATGATGGTTGTTAAAGTCGTGCCTGATTTTACAATGGTTTTTCTTTTTTGCAATGGTTGTTAAGCAAATTACTTCAGCTGTTAAGGGAATCATGTGATTGTTAAGCAAATCTGACTTGCTCCATTGAGTTTGCTTGTTGGAAACCACCTGGGGAGGTTGTAAGTGGTATCCTATGATCCTGGGACACTGAAACCATCGTAAATACACGACAATCACCCAAGTACCCGAATTCTGATCATGTGACCATGAGGAGGCTGTGACAATTATGTGAGAACTGGCAGTAAGTCCCTTTTTTCAGTGTTGTTGTAACTTTGAACTGTCACTAAATGAATGGTTGTAAGGCAAGGATTACCTGAACATGGGATAAACTTCATGCTATTTGTTTTTGTTTTCTTTTGGTACCACCTTGAAACTCATATGTCAGATGAGAAATTTCCAAATATTTTGAGACTGAAATAGACTAAGAAATATGCTAAAATCTTAACAAGGCATTCTGAGAATCCTTCTCAAACAAAATCAGTGGTGAAGAAAGATCCACAAACGCTGATAAGGAGAGACACATTTTCTAGTCAGAATCTGGTTTTGAACAAAGAAACATGTCCAAATCAGAGACTGCACACATTCCGTGTGATTTAGCCTTACAGGAAGTATCCAAAAATGCATCCATAAGTCATCCAAGTTAACTCCTGGTCTCTACAGAAATATACTGTAATTCTTTTATTAAAAAAATATTTTGCTTTGACCAGTTGGTAAAATATCATGACTTTGCCATGTGTCCAAGCCCAAGGGATCTTTTGCTAAAATATATTTTTGGTAAGATATTCCTAAGGATTCAGATGCTTGATAGGTGGTCTCTACTCAACAAAATATTTCATTACAAAAGTAAATTATTATTCCTCAACCTAACACTGCTTGGTGCTTTAATAATGAATATTCTCAGTTGGAAATTGGTGTTGATTTAGTTCTTCTGCCTAGACAGATGTTGGATTAATTCATGTGTCAGACTGCTGGGTATATAGGTTACTACAATTTTTTAGGAGAATGAAGTTTTCTTTGAAGAAAAAAAATCTTTATATATTGTATGAACCATAAATTTCGGTTGTCATGAATTTAGAGTAACAGCAAGGATGTAAATGAATTTGATCTCATTTCTTCTGGGACAATATTCGTAGATAGAATGGAATCTATTCTATTAGATCTGAACAGATTGTACAGTTCAATATCTACTTAGTGTAGGATCTACTAGAACAGGGGTGTCAAACCTGCGTCGTCACGGTGGTGTCACATGACGTATTGCAACTTTTCCCCCCTTCACTAAACAGGGCGTGGGTGCTGATGAGGAACTGTTCGTGATGCATACCAAAGCATTCCAGCTGAGGTATTGTGGCAAATAACGACAGGGCCTCCGAGGGACACCGGCCAGCGTTACCGCACAGCCAGGGCCGAGCCTCCGGGCTCTGCCTCATTGCAGTAACGAGATGGCAGCTGAGAAATTGGCAGGTCAAATGGAGGGGGGAGGATGGTTGGCAATGTCTGGACCATCACCCACGCTGCCCGAGGTTACCTCGGGGGGATTGATGATGGGCTGGGAACCCCCCACCTGTGGCCTCTCTTAGGGATTGAACCCCTCAAGATACTGTCAGGCTCCTCCTCCCTTCATCCAGGGTGGGATTCCAAAAGGGCCCCCATCCAAATGACACCTCTGACTTCTTTTGGGGTCAGGGGTCAAGGTACCCATCTGCTGTGGGGGAAAACCCCAGTGGATCCCAGGCAGGAACCCTGAATCCAGCGTAGGCCAGATACCCCCCCCCCCAAAACCTAAACAGGATGATGGCGTGACCAGCGCATGACACATCTGGCCCACGGGCTGGGAGTTTGACACCCCCGTTCTAGGACATCTTTGACAGATGACCATTCATCCTGTGTTTGAAGTCCTTTAGTGAAGAAATAATTCCATGTGGTGTTGTGGGTGGCCTTTCTACTGGCTGACAGATAATCAGTGTGGAGTTTTCTCTCAGATGTTTAGCCTGAAATTGCTTTCTTGTAATTTTAACCCATTGGTTAAAGTTAGCTCAGTAGCATCTAAGTTCACTCTGTCTTTCATTCAACATTCCATATTGGCTATTTACAATTTGTTTTAAAGATTAAACCCAAAAGTAATTTCCAGGTGACCATATATATCAGAAGAGAAACAACCATCTAACAACCACATCCCTTCCCCGTCTAGTTTGAACTTTTAGAAACATCCAAAATAAGTCTTATTAGAAAGTACTACATCTGAAAATTGCCCTGCTAAAGTCAAACAGACAGGAAACAAACTAGAGTTAATCCATATTTCTCTAGGGAAAAGTTATTAAACAGGTGGTAGCAATCCTACCTCAGAAATTTGCATAACAATAGGTGATTTTAGCTTGTTCACTTCACAGGGGTGGAGGTGTTCATACCTATTTATTACAGATGAGCATCCCTAGTATTAGTTATCAGACATTCAGCATTTTATTTGGAACAGTAAGATATATACACATATATATATATAATTCTCAGTGGGTGGATATGCTTTAGCTAGCAGTGAAAGAATTTTGCTAACCCTCACTCATAACTTCTTGTGAATAGGACAGGACAATGTGACAATCTGTTATCATTAACTGTGTTGGGAAAGGCTCTCAAGACACAAGAGAGAATTAAATGACCTGGAAAACTCAGTCTGTGGGAAAGTCTATTGTACTCATCTTTGTTATTTCCAGTTCTACGCATCGCTGAGCCAGTGGAACAACATGATTTGCTGAGATGACAAATGCAAAGGTCATTTTCCCCCATTTCAGCTTTCAACTTTTTCCCCAAGCCATCTAAGCATCTAGAGTAGCCAATTCATTGAACATTTTTTCCATGTGCAAAATATGTTAATTCATCACACTTAAAGCTAAAGAGTTGTCTTCTACCTAGCTCAGAAATAATGTTTTAATTTACTTCCTCTTCTGCTCCCACAACAGGTAGCCTGTCAGATTGACCACAATCTGAACCTCTATATAAAAATGATCCTTGAATCCATTTGTTGAGAAAGGTATAGTTTTATTAGAGATCAAGTGTATTGTAGCACTGCATAGCCAGAACCGAGAATTGTGCACCAATCCCTAAATTCTATACCCCCCTGCCTCCTCATTGCCCAGTGTAACCAGTCAAGTCCATGCAAGATATTTTCATAACAGTCAGACCAAGCACAGTTTGGTATGCAGCTCCCTCCTTCTTCCAGCTGGGTGACCTTGAGGCAGCATCTTGAGAAAGTACAGTTTCTACTTTCTATTTCCCAACCATTCCCTCTTTCATTCCTCCTCCCCACAGTTCATGGCAGTCTGTCACCACCTAGCGGTGAAGCACAACAAGCACAAGCTGACATAATCAGTATTTCATGGCCACCAATCCAATTTTTACATCTCATTTCAGAGACCGTTCTACCATCAGACAACTTGGCTACCACATAGAGGACCTATGTGCAATGACAATAAAGTAAAGTAAAGTAAACTCACATCTCATGTTTGATATGACCAGGCCCAATTTCCTTCACTACCCTGTTTTTCTCATCAAAATTGGCTGTGATTCCCCCCCCCCCCCAAAAAAATCACAGCCATTTCTGAATGAAATAAGAGGATCTTCATCATATTCATTGCCTGGGAAACATGATGACTTCAAACAGCCTGTGGTCACTGGGGTATTTTGCAGCCAATATGCAGAAGTTAAAAACAGGAAACAATATGGCTGCTTTAATAGCAAAAGCACTTAGCCTTATATACCCCTCCATAGTGCTTTACAGCACTCTGGATGGTTTACAAATTTAGCAAGTTGGCTCCAACAATCTGGGTCCTCATTTTATCGACCTCAGAAGGATGGAAGGCTGAGTAAACCTTGAGCTCTGTCAGAATCGAATTCCAGGCTGTGGGCAGAGTTAGCCTGCAATGCTGCATTCTAACCATTGCACCACCTCAGCTCTTGATGAGTAGAAGGGTGCAGCACAGAACCTCTGAATTAATTTCAAAGGTGCATCATCCTGATATTTGTATACTAAAAAAAAGAGAGAGATAAAAATACTTTACTAATACTATTAATCTTCTCATCGTTCCTATCACCCATCTCCTCCCACTTATGACTGAATAACTGTAACTTGTTGCTGTATCCTTACGATTTATATTGATTGTTTCTTAATACAATTTGATTGCTTATTTGTACCCTATGACTATCATTAAGGGTTGTACCGTATGATTCTTGACGAATGTATCTTTTCTTTTTATGTATACTGAGAGCGTATGCACCAAAGACAAATTCTTTGTGTGCCCTATCACACTTGGCCAATAAAGAATTCTAATCTAATCTAATCATTGCAAAGTTTAGAAAACCCGAAAGAGTAGCTGTATTTCATAAAATGGGAAATTAGCTAATGTAAAAATATGGATCAGGTGATATATTCAGTCTAAATTAGAAGAGTTCCCCTATCCTGTAGTACAGTGGTTTAAAGCACCCTGTTATTAACATCTATTAACATCTGCTGCTTGCAATTACTGCAAGTTCGAATCCCACCAGGCTCAAGGTTGACTCAGCCTTCCATCCTTTCTAAGGTGGGTAAAATGAGGACCCAGATTGTGGGGGCAATAAGCTGACTTTGTATAAATATACAAAAGTATGAAGGCTATTGCTTAACGCACTGTAAGCCGCCCTGAGTCTCCGGAGAAGGGCGGCATATAAATCAAATAAAAATAAAAATAAATAAAATATCCTTCAGAAATGTGTTTGGGGAGGAAGGTCAATGTAGAAATTACACTTCTTTGAGCTGCCTTTATTTATATCAGAATTTAGTTCACGTTCTTGCTTGATCTTTATTCACTTTTTTAAGCATAAACATCTTATTAGCTTCAATGCATGTCATGCATATTAAACAGCAAGCAAGAGACTAATACTTTGGGATTCGTAAGTCACGTGACTCCTTTCGTTTGCATAATCTATATGCATTTAAAGGTGCTTTCTCAGCTACATATTCTCAGCCGTGGGTTCCGAAGTGTTAGCACCAATTAGAAGTCACCCGGAACCATAGAATGGCAGGGATTAGCCTTCCATCCACTTTTTCCATGCTCTATGGAGCATCTCAAAATCCATCATCAAGTTAAACTGCTTGAATGCTTTTTAAGTGGACATGTGATGACAGGTTAGGCAAAATGAGATGAACGAGGCTAACGTATATTTAAAGTGACACACCAAATCCACTCTAATCAAGCTCATCAGTTCTAATTCACTTACGTCAGTGGTTCACCGATCTCATTTATTTAAACAGCTCTCTACCCCTACAATATAATTCTCAATTAGGCGGGCAGACAGGCAAGGGGTCGGACATAACTCCGAGTGAACTCCTAACTCTGTTCGTGCAGAGGCAAAGAGAGATGTTTCACAAGGCTTCTTTTCCCTTGTTGAACAGGTCAACCAGAAGAGGAAGAAAGAGAGGGAGAGACAAGCACCTCTACAAATTAATTGGAGGTGTTTTGAACTGCAGGAATATCATTCACACTAGGTAAATGATGAAGCATTTGGACTTTTTATTCTTCCCCAGTAAAACTTAATTGGATAGCCATCATTCATCTGCTTAATGAGATTGGGACCCAGAATTGCTCGCAGCATTTTGGTTTGCAAATAGGTTGCCAGATCACGATTTCATCAAATGAGCTCTTTAAAAACAACAATAACAACCCAGAAGTCTTATGCTTATCTGGAGGAGAATGTAAGGTTTTTCTTCTTCTTCTTCTTTTTAACCACTGGATTTCCTTATTATTATTTTTATAAGTGATTTGCTCAGTTTTCATCCTTCTTTTTTTTTTTTTAAATTTGATTTATATGCCGCCCTTCTCCGGAGACTCAGGGCGGCTTACAATGCGTTAAGCAATAGCCTTCATACTTTTGTATATTTATACAAAGTCAGCTTATTGCCCCCACAAACTGGGTCCTCAATTTACCTACCTTAGAAAGGATGGAAGGCTGAGTCAACCTTGAGCCTTGGTGAGATTTGAACCTGCAATAATTGCAGGCAGCTGATGTTAATAACAGGGCTTTAGACCCACTGTACTATCCAAGGCTCTTAACAGATTAACAGAGTTGGAAGGGACCTTGTAGGTCATCTAGTCCAACCCACACCTAAGCAGGAGACCCTACACCATTTCTGACAAATGGCAGTCCGGTCTTTTCTTGAAAGCTTCCAGTGATGAATCTCCCACAACTTCTGAAAACAACTTCTGTTCCATTGATTGTTTGCTCTCACTGTCAGAAAATTTCTCCTTATTCCCAGGTTGAATCTCTCCTTGTTCAGTTTCTATCCATTATTCCTTGTCTGGCCTTCAGGTGCTTTGGAAAATAGCTTGACCCCTTCCTCTCTGTGGCAGCCCCTCAAATATTGGAACAGTGCTATTATGTCTCTCCTGGTCCTTCTCTTCACTGGCCATGCCCAGTTCCTGTAACCATTCTTCATATGTTTTAGTCTCCAATCCCCTAATCATCTTAGTTGCTCTTCTCTGCACTCTTTCTAGAGTCTCAACATGCTTCTTAACTGCTTGTATTCATAGTCAGCCCTCTCAGTTGAAGAGTAAGAGACATGATCTTGAGGAAATAGGCAAGAATCTACTATAGATAGTCCTTCACTTCCAACCATTCATTTAATGACCATTTATTTATTTATTTATTTAATTTTATTTTATTTGTATACCGCCCTTCTCCCAATGGGACTCAGGGCAGTGAACAGCCAAAATTAAAATACATATAAATACAAAAGTTAAGATAGTTAAAAATGCATTAAATTACTCGGCCTCCCAATTTAAAACCCCAAATCTTATAAAATTTAGAATCCCACTAAAAAACTATTTAGGCTAGGCCCACTTGATAGAATAAATACGTCTTCAGGGCCTTACGGAAGGTCCGGAAGTCCAGGATCAGTCATATTCCGAGAGGTAGCTCATTCCACAGGGCGGGTGCCCTCACTGAGAAGGCTCTCCCCCTGGGCGCTGCCAGCCGGCATTGCTTGACCGACGGCACCCTGAGGAGGCCCTCTCTGAGAGCGTATTGGCTGGTGGGAGGTTATCGGTAGCAGCAAGCGGTCTCGTAAGTACCCTGGCCCTATTTGAAGTTTTTGAAGTTACAACGGCACTGAAAAAAAACCAACCCTAGTTCTAAGGAAACCATCACAGTATCCCCACCATAATGTGATCAAAATTTGGGTGGGTGGCAACTGACATGTATTTATGATGGTTGCAGCATCCTGGAGTCATGTGATCACCATTTGCAACCTTCCAAGACAGCTTCCAACAAGCAAAGTTCATGGGGGAAATGTGGATTTGCTTAATAACCACACAATTCACTTAACAACAACAATGATTTGCTTAACAACCGTGACACACACAAAAAAAGGTTGTAAAATTGGGCGTGATTCAGTTAACAAATGCCTTGATTAGCAATGAAAATTCTAGTTCTAATCGTGGTCATAAAACAAGGACTACCTGTATTCAGAAACAACGCAAGTTGGCTCTTCCAGATTCGTTGGGGTATAAGAAAGAGGAGAGATGAAACAGAATCGTATTTACAATATTCTCTTCTAACGGTTACAAGGTTCAGTTATTATAAACTCCCTTAATAAAGTAGAATTCTAGGATTCTAGTGGAACTAATTTTTGAGTCTGGTTTATCTTGTGAGGCTGACATCTATTTAGAAGTCCTCACACTTACACATTGAAAAATGGCATTGGTATTTAGTTACACAGACAATGTCTATGCCATGGCAACCTTATACTCTTAATGAAGACTATAGAACATTGGAAGGAAAGTAACTCCAGAAGAACTCCTCTGAATGTCCAAGGATAAACTGATTCTCAACCAAACTAAAGTATAATCTGAGGCTGCTTTGGACAAAACTAAGTTCCCTGGAATAAATGGAAAAAGAACTTACCGTATATACTCGAGTATAAGCCGACCCGAATATAAGCCGAGGCACCTAATTTTACCAAAAAACCCGGGAAAACTTATTGACTTGAGTATAAGCCTAGGGTGGGAAATGCAGCAGCTACTGGTAAACTTCAAAATAAAAATAGATACCAGTAAAATTACATTAATTGAGGCATGAGTAGGTTAAATGTCTTTGATTTCAAAGAAAAACAGTAAACTAGCTCTGTAAGTGGAAAAGAGGATCAACAAAAACAATATGGTATCAACAATAACTTTAAAATTACTGTATATGAGTTGGGTAGCTATATAAATTTGTTTAATAAATACAATGGGAAAGGTCTTTGGGGATTCCAGAATTTACATGGCACTAATTGGATTAGTGGACCCTCCCTATGCCCCATTTTACCTTTAGCAAGCCAAAATGGTTGCAGGGGAAAAAAAGGAATTTTTTACTCACTCAAGTATAAAACGAGGGGGGCTTTTTTCAGCATTAAAAATGTGCTGAAAAACTCGGCTTATACTCGAGTATATACGGTAATTGAAAAAAAAGAATAACAGAGTTGGAAGGGATCTTGGAGGTCTTCTAGTCCAGCCACTGTTCAAGCAGAAGACCAGTTACTTTCAGACAAACGACTGTACAATCTCTTCTTAAAAACCTCCAGTGATGAAACACCCACAGTTTCTGAAGGCAAGATTGATTGTTCTGTCAGGAAATTTCTCCTTAGTTCTAGGTTGTTTCTCTCCTTGATTAGTTTCTATCCATTGCTTCTTGTCCTGCTTTCAAGTGCTTTGGAGAATAGAGTGATCCCCTTCTTTGTGGTAGCCCCTAAAATATGGAACACTGCTATCACATCATCCATAGCCCTTCTTTTCGTCAGACTACACCTATCCAGTTCCTGCAACCGTTCTTCACGTGTTTCAGTCTCCAGCCCCGTAATCATCTTTGTTGCTCTTCTCTGCACTCTTTCTAGAGTCTCATAATCTTTTTATGTCATAGCAACCAAAACTGGATGCAATATTCCAAGTGTGGTCTTACCAAGGCATTATAAAATGGTGCTAAGAAGTCCATCCCTATTTAATTATTTTTCATTCTGACGAAATACAATTCAAATGAATGGAATCCCACTTGATTCAATCCCTAAGTAGATATGTTTCATGTACACAAGGTATATAATGTTAAGCTCAAATACTTTGGCCATCAAATGAGAAGCCTGAGTGGCGTAGGAGGCTAATGCCTCCTACAAGGCAGCATTTAACATCCAGCTGCCTGAAATTACTGTAAGTTGGAATCTCACCAGGCTCAAGGTTGACTCAGCCTTCCATCCTTTCTAAGGTGGGTAAAATGAGGACCCGGTTTGTGGGGGCAATAAGCTGACTTTGTATAAAATATACAAATGTATGAAGGCTATTGCTTAACGCATTGTAAACCGCTCCGGAGAAGGGCGACATATAAATAAGAATTTTTTTTTTTTAAAAAAAAGAGGATTCATTGGGGGGGAAAACATTAATGTTGTGAAAGATTGAAAGTAAAAGGAGAAGAGGATAGCAAAAAATGAGATGGTTAAATAGTGTCATTGATGCAATGAACATGAGCTTGGGCAAACTCTAGGAGTCAGTGGAGGACAGAGGAGCTTGGTGTGCTGTGGTCCATAGGGTCGTGAAGAGTCAACAACAACTTATCAATTGACCAACTACAACAATTTAGCCACATGAGCATTGGTACGCATTTGTAGGAGCTTCTATACACGTGCATTTTTCTGTACATTTTCCACTGTCATTTGTAGCTGATACCTTTTATTCTTCTGCCCGTCTGGTTTAGTGTTTATGAAAAGTCTGTAAACCCACATTTCATTTCTGAATTCTGTATATTTTTCTGTGAAATACTGTAATACATATTGTAAGAGTTTCATATACATTTTTTAAGTTGCTCATTTGATTGTAGGATTCAAAAAAGTACAAATTGTGGCATGCTATTCCATTTTGCTAAAAAGCAGAGACATCATCACCCTGCCAACAAAAATGTGTATAATCAAGGCTATGGTTTTCCCATTTGCAATGTATGGCTGTGAAAGTTGGACCATAACAAAGGCTGAGTGCCAAAGAATTGAGGCCTTTGAACTATGGTGCTGGAGAAGACTCCTGCAAGTCTCTTGGACTGCAAGGTGATCAAACTGGTCAGTCCTAGAGGAGATCAACCCTGACTGCTCTTTAGAAGGCCAGATCCTGAAGATGAAACTCAATACTTTGGCCACCTAATGAGAAGGAAGGTCTCACTGGAGAAGAGCCTAATGCTGGGAACGATTGAGGGCAAAAGAAGAAGGGGACAACAGAGAACGAGGTGGCTGGATGGAGTCACTGAAGCAGTCAGCATGAGATTAAATGGACTCCAGGGGATGGTAGAGGACAGGAAGGCCTGGAGGAACATTGTCCATGGGATTGTGATGGGTTGGACACAACTTTGCAACTAACAAAAACACTCCACTTTGATTTTTGTGGTCGAAAGTGGAGGAACTTCATCATAATAATCACTCAAGCATCTGAACGCAACAAACCTCCTCATTCTTCATTCTGGGGAACGTTCGGTGATAAGTATTATTGAACATAACACAGAGCGATTCAATGATATGGTCTTTAAAAATTGACAGACTTCATAGGAGGCCAGTGACACTTTGGGTCCAGGAGGTGCTCTTATCTATCAGTTGTATATTCAAACTTTCTCCAAAATCAGAGCATCCTTCCATCAACTTTTCCCCGCAGAAAACATTACAGTAGTTTCATTTGCAACCATCTGTGTTTAACCAACCTTGCAAAATTGTCTGTTAAGTTATAGAAAACTTGCCCCAAGAGCTGAAAGTAACAACTTTGAAATGAAATTAATATGATCGTTTTTAGAGTGTAATGATTGTAGTAGTTTTATAGTAAATGAATTCTGCATCCAAGCAATTCAAACCAACCCTGATTATGGAGAAAAAAGAAGTTACAGCTCAGCTAATTGGTGTGTATGGAGAGGGAGGAAGAGCTCACAGTTTATGGCTTTAAAAGCAAAAAGAGGGTGTGCAATTAATTGAGCAGCCTGCCGAGAAGGAATTAAAGGCAGGAGAGAGAACAATTAGAGCATCTTCCAATGTATCACACATGCAAGCTTCCTATAAATTAAGACTACATGAAATAAGATGAGGATGGAGCATCGGAAGTTGCATCTGAACAGAGACACTTAGTGAGATTTTTGGTTAGGAACTCATCTGAAGGAAAGCTACTGATCTGATTTTTAGTTTGGGTATTAAAGGTAAAGGTAAAGCACAAGCGTGCTAAACGTTCCCGGCTCTAGGGGGTGATGCTCATCTCCATTTCAAAGCCAAAGAGCTAGCACTGTCTCCGTGGTCATGTGGCCGGCATGACTAAACGCCAAAGGCGCAGGGAACGCAGTTACCATCTCAGCAAAGGTGGTCCCTATTTTTCTACTTGCATTTTTTACATGCTTTCAAACTGCTAGGTTGACAGAAGCTGGGATAAGTAACAGGAGCTCACCCCATTACGCAGCACTAGGGATTCAAACCACTGAACTTCTAACCTTCTGATCGATAAGCTCAGTGTCTTAGCCACTGAGCCACCACGTCCCTTTAGCTTGGGTATTACCATTCTGCTAACGCAGAACAGAGCTTATTCGTTAAAAAAAAATATCAATAATATTTTGTGTTCTGGGAAGGAGAATACAAGAGCTGGATGCACCTATTGATCTGATTTGCATTTTATACCTGGCTGCCGTTAAAAGTGGACAGATGGCAATAGAATTATCTGTACCTGTGAAGAGAATTGCAGGCCCAATGCTCAGTAGAACCCATATTGGAATCTTTATCTACACCAGAAATTGTCCAATATTGCTTTCATTTACAAACTAGATCAACTTCATGGACAGATCTATCGATAGCACTTTGCACATTTGCATTTAGCACAGGGGCATCAAATTCCGGATCTGGCCCACGGGGTGCTTAGATCTGGCCTGCAGAGCCTCCCTGGAAATAGGAAAGGACTGGCTTGCGGTCCCTCTGCCAGTGAAAATGGAGTTCACAAGGACCACACGCAGCCCTCCCGAACTCTGTTTTCGCTGACAAAGGGTTGCAGGAAGTCGTCCCAGCCAAAGGAGAATGAAGGTTCATTCTCCAAACTTGTGGGTTGGTTTCCAAACATTTCATTACCAGGCTAGGTAACATCTTCAGTGGAGTTTAGAGTTTAGGTCCTCTAAACTTTGCTAAAGATGTTACCTAGCCTTGTAATGAAACATTCGGAAACCAACTCACAAGCTGGAGAGAGAACCTTCACCATCATCCTACAACTGAGCTACAGATATTCACTACTATTGCAAACTTATTCTCTTCCAGATGTCTTGTTAGCATGTAAGGAGCACTAGGAGCAGAGGTGGTATTCAGCTGGTTCGGACCGGTTCACCCAAACTGGTAGCGGAAATCACAGGTGGGTCCACCCACCTGCCCTAGCTCTATGCCACCCTATTTAGGCATGTTTTTGAGGCCGGGAGCATGCATGGAAGTTGCACATACAAGCAAAATGCATGTGTGGAAGGCAGGCGCGTGTGTGAACCATGTGTGCCCGCACATGAAGAGAGCGTGTGTGGCAAACCGATAGTAACATAATGTGAATCGCACTGCTGACTACCCTGTTTCCCCGAAAATAAGATATTCCCTGATAATAAGCCCAATCAGACTTTTTTAAAAAAATTTGATTTATATGCTGCCCTTCTCCAGAGACTCAGGGCGGCTTACAATGCGCTAAGCAATAGCCTTCATACTTTTATATATTTATACAAAGTCAGTTTATTGCCCCCACAAACTGGGTCCTCAATTTACCTACCTTAGAAAGGATGGAAGGCTGAGTCAACCTTGAGCCTTGGTGAGATTCGAACCTGCAATAATTGCAGGCCGCTGGTGTTAATAACAGGGTGCTTTAGACCACTGTACTATCCAAGGCTCTTACATGAGCGCATGTGCTAAAATAAGCCCCTCCTGAAAATAAGCCCTCCCCAAAAATATTTAAACTCATGTGCAGCCAGTCCCCACCATTTCCTCTGGTTTCCTCCATGCGCTCCAAAATAATAAGACCTCCCCGAAAATAAGGCCAAATGCTTATTTCGGGGTTCAAAAAAAATATAAGACAATGTTTTACTTTTGGGAAAACACGGTAGGAGTTGAGAGAGCTAGAGGTTCTCCAGCTTACAACAATTTGTAGGAAATTAAAACTTTGAAATAAAGAGATGGGATTTGTCCATGCACCTTTCTATTAGAACTTATCATCAGACAATATGATTCATGTTGAAACATTCAGAGAGGAAATATTTGGGATGCAAGAAATACATTTCTAATTTTTCTTGAATGCAGATGAAACAGTCCTTCCAATTTTGCTGTTTCAGAAAACAATTCTTCTTTCCAATCAGTCTTAAGAATATATCGCATTTTAAAAGATGGGGGGGGGGACCTAAGGTGGTGGCAGGTAGACGGAACTAGTTATACCATTTTAAATAACTGGTGTGACACAGGTGTAGAAAAGACAAAGGGAAGTGCAGTTTCAGAATTTATCAAGAGAAAATCAGTTTCCAAATCACTGGAAGCATTATAATAATGATCTGCATGTCTGTGGCATGCTTTAAGAAAGAGTTGAACGAACTGGAACAGAGTCTCAGAAAAACAAGGAGCAACGAGGGTTTTGCCCTATCTCAAAGATAGTTTGAAGAAAATGATTTTCCCACAAAGAAAGTTATTAAATTTCCAAAAGTATAAAATGCAAAAAAAAAAAAATTAAAATTAAAAGGAAAAAGGGAGGGGTAGGTAAAAAGCAAAATTCGGGAGTGCAAACCCCAAAAAAAAGGAGGGGAGGGGAAGTCTTTGGACTTCCTTTGATGCAGATAGAAACCTAAAAATCAATGACCCTTTGAACTAGAATAAACCGTTACTAAGAGTACTCCGAACATTTAAAGAAGTCTAATTGTTAAAACCCAAGGTTAAAGCGATGATGTTTCATCCTGAGAAAAGATGACTGAGCAAGTTTTTCAAATAATGGAAAAGTTGTCGCAGTGAATGCCATAACTTTTTTCCTCAGCACTGCTGCGCACGCGAAGGGATCATGCTCCGGAATAGCCAAACTTTTGGGTTCTAGCACGTATGTGTGCCTGATGATTAGCTGGCCAGCACTCATACAAAAGCCGGTTTTTGGCACTGCCAGGCTCATGAAGGACAGATGATCATCGTGCATGCATGTAGGCCAAAAACCCGGAAGACAAACAGGCAAGGCCGCGTGTGCTGGGCGACATGGCATTGGGTGCCACTTTGGGCACACGTGCCATAGGTTCGCCATCACGATTTTAGTGTAACAGGAAAGCAGATTTTAACTGAATGCTAAAAACAACTTCCTAAAGTAAGAGCAGATTGAAAGTAAAAAAAACCCACCAATGATCTAGAAACTGCAAGGTTATTATTTCATTTTGGATTTATACATTAAATATCCACCAAATAGCCATTTCCAGCTGGGTAAATCTATACAATTATGATTCTGCATCTTTGGATAATAAACAAATATAAGATGGTAATTTTTTTTTCACCTATTAGGTAGTAGAGTAGATTTTATTTTTCGTTTAGTAGTAGAATAGATCTTATTCTTCATTTATCATAGCTCTATACCTTTCCTTTCCCCGATTAATTAAATGCATCCCATCTACAGCAATAAAGCAGCTTCTGACACCATCTCCATATAAAATTAAATAGCAAACTCTTAAAGTCCAAATAGGTATCTCGGGGTGGAGGGGAGAGATTATAATTTTAAAACATGCATTATGTCACACTGTGAAAATCATTGCTGGGGTAGAATTGTCTTAGATGAACTGGCATGTAGCCAGTTCATGTCGCAAATCATGACCACTCAACATATTTAATTCATTCATTTATTTATAAAATGTATATTCTATCCAGGCTGAGTATATATATTCTATTCGGCAGACTGAGGCAAAAAGGCAGTCCCAGAACCAGTGAAATCTGGGGGCTGGGCAGGGGACAGAATCAGGGGTGGGTTCTAAATTTTTTTATTACCGGTTCTGTGGTCGTGGCTTATTTTGTGGGCGTAGCTTGATGGCCATGTGACAATTCTTTAGGATTTAGCAGAGGTACTGGTCTACCAGGCTTTTAACTGCTTGCAGAGCTGTACCGGTCTCCTCATTTGTTTTTGGAGGCACTGGTCTACCCATTTATTTTTGCAGACATCAATCTACTCATTTGTTTTTGCAGGCACTGGTCTACCCATTTATTTTTGGAGGCACCGGTCTACTCATTTGTTTTTGGAGGCGTCGGTCTACTACCACACTGCCTTTTAACACTGATCAGCTGTAGGGCGGCCCTTTAAAGCCCCGTGGCAACAGTTTAAACAGTTTTTTTCCTTCTAGCCGATCAGCTGAGACTCAGGAGGCAGCAATAGATTGGGGGTGGGGCCAAATAAAAGGTAAGAATAATGGGGGCGGGGGAGCAGAACCGGTTTGGTGACATCATATCATCACCGCTACCGGTCGACCAAACCGGGCAGAATCGGGAGGAACCCACCACTAGACAGAATGTATCTGCCCTCAGTGTGGAAGGGATTGCCACTCTCGAATTGGCCTTTTTAGTTACACTAGATGCTGTTTTAGGACCTCTTTCCAGAGCACAATACAGTAGTTTCTTGAGACTGAAGGATGCCAATGCAATGCAATTCTATCCAACTATCAGAGTCAAGTGTTTACTGTTATTCATTTAATAATGAATAAATGAAGAAGTGTGTGTGTGTGTGCGTGTGCGTGCGTGTGTTAACCATATCTATGAACAGAAACATGCCTTATCTTCCTGCTCATCTAAGATCTCACACAACTTTTTAAGGGCTCATAAGAAGAATCTCATCTTGGAAACATTTTCTTGCAAGCAACCTTATTTATCTCAGATGAAATGCTTTACAAACAAGTAATTTCTCCTCCACCACCCCCTCCCAAAAAAGCCTACAGAGTAAACCTTACCTACTTGTTGGTTTCAACTCTGTGGACAAGTACCTTTGGATGAATCCAGTTACAGCAAAATAGTCCTTAAAGGGTGTGATTTGTTGAAGGAAGAATGATGTGTTAACTCAACACCAAATCCTTTGAGATAATCTGCTATAGAAAAGAGAGAGAGAGAGAAAGAATGTAATCATAATTAATTCTATTCTTTTAAAAGATCCAGGGAAAGGGTTAGGATTTTCATTTGTTCACTTGCTAAACTAATAAGAGTACCAGAATATAATTATCTTTTTTTCCCTTCTGCAATTCCTCAACTTTTGTGATTTAGTTCTCTGATTCTATTTTTAAAAAAGCAAGAGTATAACTATGCATGCATTAGGGGAATACAAAATTCTGTATGTCAGGACAAATTTATGCGTGCCTTTTTATTTATAAAATTTGTTGTTTGCTTTTCATTAAACTCTAATCCCAAAGTGAGGCACCAAAATAGGATTTAAATCCATGAAATCACAATAGTTTGAAGTCATGTAATTACAACTCATCATTAAAACATGAAAACCAGGACAATTAGAACATAAGTGACACAGCAGTGTAGATTCAATTAAAATGCTGGGTGAATAAATAAATTCTCAGCTGGCACTGGAAGCATGTTAGCCATAACTTGATCAGAGGGAATTTCATCATCCAGAGGCCTGTATCAAAAACATTCTTATGGGTTACTAAATGGTGAAAATATATATATATATATATATATATATATATATATCAAACTATTCTAAAAATACGAGTTCCAGGTATATTAGTAAAAAAAGAAGCAGACAAACTGCGAACTCCAGAACTTAAGATTTTAAAATTTTAAAAGAATTAAACTTTTATTTTACTAAGCTTTCGTCAGCCATCTGCAGACATCATCAGAGTATTAAACTACCATTACAGAGATCTCTGCCTTTATATGCCATTAATCAATTTAATGTTGTGTTGTTTTATATATATATGGCTACTTTCAAGAGGGCATCCCGCCAGTCTTGAAGACTGAGAGGATATACCAGTAACATAGCATCTGATATTCAAGTTGTTGGCTTTACATGTCAATATGAACACCTTGAAATGCTTAAAAATGCAAACACATTTCTATTGTCTATAGAGTTCTACTACAGTTCCTGCAGACACCAATGTTTCCAGCAATATCTCTTTCATACTCTATCAACATCATTCATCGTCGTCGTCGTCGTTGTTATCATCATCATCAACACCACCACCACTGCAATCTTGCATATTAAGCTCAGGGCTTATATTGAAATACAAAAATGTTTCTAGTCTCTATATAGAATCCCACAGCATAGGAGGGACAAAGAGGAGAAGGAGAAGGAGAAGGAGAAGGAGAAGGAGAAGGAGAAGGAG
>WNWU01000031.1:3571827-3617406 GCA_012654045.1 Ptyas mucosa
AAGAAGAAGAAGAAGAAGAAGAAGAAGAAGAAGAAGAAGAAGAAGAACCATTTTTTTCTCTCTGCAAGAATTCAGTTGTAAGCATTGACTAAATAGGTAAAAATGTGGAAGGCAGAGAAACAAAGAGAAATAAAACAAAAGCCAAACAAGCCAACAAAAACACCAAAACCTGGATTCTGAAGCCAAATTTTGATCTGTTTTAGAATTGATAGAAAAGGGCATAAAAAAGAGGATTTCTCTGTTGAAAACCAGAAAGAAAGAAAAGCAAGACATTTGGTCTAGTGGTTAAGGCACTAGGCTAAAAACGATGAGACTGTGAGTTCTAGTCCCACCTTAGATATGAAAGTTAGCTCGGTAACCTTTGGCCAGTCGCTCTTTCTCAAACAAGACTATCTCACAGGGTTGTTGCTGTAGGGAAAATAGAAAGAGGATGACATATTTGGTATGTATGGTACTGTGTATTATTTACAAAAATGATAAGGACAAGATATACTGTAAATAAATAGGTATTGCTTTGCTAGCCAGGATATTAAATTGAAAAGAAGAAAGCATATGAGGATGAATCCAGAAAAATGTCTTGAAAAAAGTTTCTAAACCGAATGAACTGGGAATCAAATTAGACAAATATGTTAAAGGGTTTTTTTTTAATTTAAGCAAGAGTCCAATTTTGGGTTTATACAGGTGGTCCTTGAGTTACGACCACATCTGAGCCAGAATTTATGTTGCTAAGTGAGAAATTTGTTAAGTGAGTTTTGCCCCATTTTACGACTTTTCTTGCCACATTTGATAATCACTGCTGTTGTTAAGTTAGTAACACGGTTGTTAAGTGTACATTTAAAGTGACAATAAAGTTATTCTAAGTGAATGTCTAAGCCTTTTATTTAGAATATTTGACATTCATTCTTACTTGATCCCCACATGTTGACCCTAACAATGTTTCCGAATGATTTTAATCATATCATCCATCAACATAAAATATTTGAATGAATATTACATTGTTACAGTTAGTAAGCATGTTAATGAATATACTGATTTTCTTTAGAATGAGAACTACTGAGAAATACAGTGATAAGCAAAAAGGATGTCCCTGGCATTTATTTTGTCTTTATAGCCACCAGATGAGGGATTTACTGTAGGTAATAGTTGGAGAAGTGTGGGGGAAGTAGTGCATGCCTCAGCATTTCCGCCAATCCATATCAATACCTAGAAGAGACATTGCTTGACTCTATTAGGCTGTCCTCAAGCATTTACCTTGTCTTCATAAGAATTCTTTTGTAAAAAATAATTTTTATTAAACAGTTTGTCTTTAAAAAACAACACAAAAAACAATCACACACATATTAAAAAAAACAAAACATGTCAAAACAGAACGTATTGAACATTGCACACCGTCAATGGTAATTTTACAGCATTCTGTATCGACATACGTATTTTGCTTTTGTAGTTCTCTATTCTATCATTTCTATTTACTTCCCAATAGTATTATAATTGCATTACTCCAACATGTATATATCTATACATTATAATATTCATTGTTCTTATCTACACATTTATATTTGTTTATGTTTACATCTCTTTATTTAATGTTGTTCAATTTACTCTAATTTAAGTTTCATCAGTATTAAGTTAAACATTTCCTGTTCTGGTTTCTATTTTCAAGCCAATTGTACATTTTATTCCATGTTTCATAATAATCCGAATCCTCCCTCTCTTTCAACTCCATAGTCATTTTATCCATCTCTGCACATTCTAGAATTTTCCTAATTACCGTTTCATTTGAGGGTACATTGTTTTCTTTCCAATTTTTTGCTAATGTGATTCTTGCTGCGGTAAGTATGTGCAGTATAATGTCCTGAAGGTTTTTGTTCATTTTTGGGTCCAGTATTCCTGATAAAACAATTCAGGTTTCAAATCTATTTTTTGCTTTGTCATTTCTTCCAGCCATTTTAGAATTTTACACCAATACTTCCTTGGTCTTCACAAGAATTCTTATAGGGCTATCTACTGACTTGAGTATCTTTGATCAAACTCATCTGGCATCATTGGCCCTATTTAGTAAGCTAAGGAAATCAGGGTAAGGTCAAGTTTCAAAGTCTATGTTCAACACAAAGGAAATAGCAACACCATATGGGAACTTGTGATTGGTGTCTGCCCTAGAACAATTCTGTAAACCAAGAAATTGATTTTGGCTCTTTATCTGGCTATTAAAAAAGAATATGTTATGTTCTATCCTGCAAGCTCCATTTCTATTTAGATCTATTTTAATTTCAAGAAGCTTGCTTCAAATTCAGGTCCTCTTTCATTACTCTCAACAACACTGACTTTGTCAGGTTTTGTGACTTAAAGCCCAAACAAATCACAATTTGGATTTAACACTCTTAAATTAAAGATCCTGTAAAAGCAGATTAGCAACCATATAACTCCTGAGTCTCCTTTTTGGGTATTCATAGTCCCTTTTACTATAACTCTAAACTGCCAATTCTTTCCCAATGTGTCAGAGTTCCAAGTAATAGCCCCAATTAAAGCTGACTCCAAGGCTAGCAATTCCTCAAAGATCCATTTTATTAGAGATTTCATATTGGCACATCTGGGAAACCCCGAATCTGAAAGTTCCCGGGCTTTCCCCACCCAAAAAAAGTCAAAGACCCATCCCCTACACCCACATGTCTGTCACATAATCCAATCAATTCACCGTCTGAACTGGGGACAGCCCCCAGTCACTCCTATCCAGCTGAATGTCCTTGACTCTTGGAGAAAAGAATGTTGTTATGACTTCACCAACGCCTTGCAAATCCCCCCTCCCATTTTCCCAGGCACTAAATGTGGGGCAGCCCTGAAGTTCCAAAGAAAAGATGGCTGACACTATGCTTCAATTAGGAAATCAGTGGTAACTGTAATTCAAGCCCTAATATACTGTAGATATATTGCAAATACACACAAACACACATATAAACCTTCTTTTCATTTAAAGCAGGGGTGTCAAACTTGATTTCATTGAGGGCCGCATCAGGGTTGTGTTTGACCTCAGGGGTCCAGGTGGGCATGGTCAGAGTAGGCGTGGCCAGCTCGACATCTCTCGTGTTGGGTGTGCCTGTGGTGGCCCGAGCACTCTGCCAGTGAAAATGGAGCTCGGGAGGGCAGCGTGCAGCCCTTATGAGTTCCGTTTTCGCTGACAGAGTGTTGCAGGAGGCCGTCGCAGCTGAAAACGGAGCTTGGGAGGGCCATGTGCAGTCCTCCCAAGCTCTGTTTTCCCTGGCAGAGGTACCACAGGCTGGTCCTTTGCTGTTTCCAGGGTAGCCCCGCAGGTGAGATCTAAGCACCCCGTGGGCCCACAGGTCTTGAGTTTGACACCCATGATCTAAAGAAAGCCCATCCCTCAGATATGTTGTTGTCCTTTGGATTTCTTGAATGGTCAGCTTTTGGCTCACAAAACACCATCCATTCCAGTTTGATAAGTCTGGTGGCATTTAGTAGACCTTCTTAGATCCAAAGGCTGAGTCCACTGTAAAAAAATGAGAGATGAGGGCCATCCCACATGTACTGAAATCTCTGTTTGGTGTAAAGAACAAAGAATCTGCGATGGGCCCAGGGAAAATCTGCTGAAAACATTCTGCTTGGAATTTTTCTTCTTTTTCTTCTTTGTCTAGAGATCAACCCCTTGAGCAGGGGTGAAATCCAGCCGGTTCTGACAGGTTCTGGAGAACCGGTAGCAGAAATTTTGAGTAGTTCGGAGAACTGGCAAATACCACCTCTGACTGTCCCCAGGAGTGGGGTGGGAATGGAGATTTTGCAGTATCCTTCCCCTGCCATGCCCACCAAGCCACGCCCACCAAGCCACGCTCATAGATCTGATAGTAAAAAAATCTGGATTTCACCACTGCCCTTGAGGCTGAAAATGTCGCATTTTCATTCACCTCCAACTAATGGCAATTCAAGTAAACAAGCAAGAATCAACATCAATTAAGTTGTAAGCCGTTTCAGCAGGACCAGGCGGAAATTTATTAGGTGCCTGTGAAATTATTCCTACTTGCTAGTCTTTCTTAATAAAGAAGACAGCTGGGTATTTCCTTTAATTATAAGATTCGATATTTTTAATAGGAGTGTTAGTTTGACAGCTTTCTCTCTGTTTAGGGGAGGGGAAAAGTCAGTGCTTAAACTCCTGAACACCAGCTTGGTCATTGAGATCAATATTAGAAAAAAAAATCAGTCTGTCAAGGAACTTTGGTCTCCTATTGATTTAAATAAGAAGCTGCTAGTGAACAGAATAATAATCATCCAACTGTACTCTAACCATTGGGAATGTCTGTGCCCCTTGCTAATACATTTCCCAGCAATGCAAATGCAGGATTATTTTTTTTCCTTCCTAGAGAGCACTATAGGGTGTTTATCAGAGATGGGTTTCAGCAGGTTCTGACCAGTTCTGGAGAACCGGTAGTGGGAATTTTGAGTAGTTCAGAGAACCGGTAGTAAAAATTCTGATTGGCCCCGCTCCCATCGATTCTCTGCCTCCCAAGTCCCACCTGATCGGGAAGGAATGGAGATTTTGCAATAACCTTCCCCTGGATTGGGGAGGGAATGGAGATTTTACAGTATCCTTCCCCTGCCACACCCACCAAACCACGCCCACCAAGCCATGCCACGCCCACCAAGCCACACCCATAGAACCAGTAGTAAAAATTTTTGAAATCCATCACTGCTGTTTATATTAAAATAATCAAACCCCATATTCCATTCTGAGTACCAGTCCCTTGTTCTTTGATGATGTTTTGCCACTTTAATAAAAGAATGTAGGAAATGCATTGAAACTGTTGAATATTTGTGCCTTTTTGTAAAGTACTTAAGCAGGTTAATGATGAACATTGACCTTTCGATTTGAGTTTAATACAAACCCTGCAGATGGGTTGATTGTCTTACTTTCCTGAATGTACGTATATACATTTTGCTGGGTAATATCAGAATCAAAACTGACAATTGTAGCAAATTGCTTGTTTTTCTCTTCCTTGAGCAACACTAATGAAAAGACTGCCAGGGAAAAAAAGAGAGAGAGAGTTTTGAACTGATGTCCAAGTTCCCACTTAACAGGAGATATCCAAACGCAGCAGATTTGTCTTATAAAAAATTAACCAGATTATTAATTACCATCTACAAGGGGAATACGTAACTCAAACAACCTAGCCAGCACATATGTACATTGTTTAATCTACAAGATGAGATTGATTTCTACAGTGTGGTTAATTCTGCAGTGTTACCATATAGTAAATATAAAGTAAATGCTTTATATTTACTATAAAATATACATAATATATTTTACTATATACTATGCCAAACTGCCTAGCAGTTCGAAAGCAAGTAAAAAATGCAAGTAGAAAAATAGAGACCGCCTTTGGTGGGAAGGTAACAGTGTTCCATGTGCCTTTGGAATTTAGTCATGCCGGCCATGTGACCATGGAGACGTCTTCGGACAGCACTGGCTCTTCGGCTTTGAAACAGAGATTTAACAAATTAACAGAGTTGGAAGGGACCTTTTAGGTCATCTAATCCAACCCCCCGCTCTAGCAGGAGACCCTATACCATTTCTGACAAATGGCAGTCCAATCTTTTCTTGAAAGTCTCAAGTGATGAAACTCCCACAACTTCCGAAGGCAACTTCTGTTCCATTGGTTGATTGTTCTCACTGTCAGAAAGTTCCTCCTCATTTCTAGGTTGAATCTGTCCTTGGTCAGTTTCCATCCATTATTCCTTGTCCGGCCTTCAGGTGCTTTGGAAAACAGCTCCTCCTCCTTTCTGTTGCAGCCCCTCAAATATTGGAAGACTGCTATCATGTCTCCCCTGGTCCTTCTCTTCACTAGACTAGCCATGCCCAGTTCCTGTAACCATTCTTCATATGTTTTAGTCTCCAGTCCCCTAATCATCCTGGTTGCTCTCCTCTGCACTTTTTCTAGAGTCTCAACATCTTATATATATATATGAGCAGCACTCCCTAGAATCGGCAAAGACTAGCACATGTGAGGGGAACCTTTACCTTACCATGTAGTAATCTATTGGAATACTAATAGCAGAATATTACCTAGATCAGGGTTTCTCAACCTCAGCCACTTGAAGATGGATGGATTTCAGCTCCCAGAATTCCTCAGCCAGCATGGCCTATATACCAATAAATTCTCTTTAAAGAGGATTTGGAAATGTAAGGTAATGCAGGCCAAGTCATTGTTGGAAGACAAAGTATATGATCCAAATTATGCTTGTTATAATTAATATACTGACAAAACCTATTAAGCAAAGCTCATTGACCTATCACACTGAGATTGCAGTGCCTTTTTGATTGTGATATGTTGGAAGTGGGATATTCATGCTATGAATACTACCAGCTTCTATGAATTCTATTATCCATCAGGAATACTGTTTAAAAAAGAAAAATTCGATCAGTTATCTTGAGAGGCTTTTACACCCTATATGATAGCTTTGAAATTTTTTTCGCTAGATAAATAAAATAAGTATACTTTACTTGAAGCCTCCAGGTGATGGACAAGTAAAGGATAAAAAGATCAAACCCAGTGAATGGATTAGGATCAAGGCAAAAAAGAGTCTATGTTGAAGGTTGACAACACAAGGATACAATCAAAGTAGGCGTAAGAACAGAGAAAGACGATCTGTCAGAAGTTCCAGCCTGATGTCGGATATGTACTTATGCCATGCATGAACCTCTGACAAGCAATCTTCTCCATCAACTTCAATAGAAGGAAGGAAACTATGCAGAAATCTCTTTAGGGGAACTCAAAATGCATGCTTGGACATACTTGGAAATTTTGGGCTTAGACAACCTAGAACTACGCCGCCTTCGGTCTGATCTAAGCGTAGCTCATAAAATTATCAGCTACAATGTCCTATCTGTCAATGACTACTTCAACTTCAACCACAATACACAAGATACAAACTTAAAGTGAACCGCTCTAAACTCAATTGCAGAAAATACGACTTCAGCAACAGAGTGGCCAATGCCTGGAATGCACTACCTGACTCTGTGGTTTCTTCCCCAAACCCCCAAAACTTTAACCTTAGACTGTCTACTGTTGACCTCACCCCATTCCTAAGACGTCTGTAAGGAGCATGCATAAGCGCACCAACGTGCCTACCATCCCTGTCCTAATGTCCCCATATATTCATGTTTATACTTATATCTGTTATCTAATACATGCTTGAAAAAATAATTAAAAAAAAATAAAAAAAGATAAAAAGATGGCGTCTGGATGTAAATTTTTCCCCGAAGTTTTTGTTGGTTTTAAATGAAGTGCAGCTGTTATTTATGAAAGAGTGAAGTTTCAAAACTTGACATTTTACTGTTTGAGTATTGGCTTCCTGTCTCATTTCTGAAATGTCATGAAAGATAAAGCGTAAGTCATATATGTTCAACATCCCTTGCTTCAGTGCAATATTGCCATCTTTTTTCCAGTTTTTTTTTAAGGCAACCATAGACTCCCAAAAGTGCTTTTCCAAAAGGTAACTGGATTTTCTTAATTTGTTTTTCCTTTTTCGTTTTTTTTTTTTAAACAACCATGATCTGAATGATTGAGAATCTCCATAGACATGTAACAATATACTCTACAATAGTGGCCAAAATTGTGGAAACCTTTTGGGGAAAATGTATTTTTGAGGTTTGATGGCTAATAACACCACTTTGTTTTCTGGAGTTTCAAGATAATCCTATTCCACTGCTGGAATGGCCCTGGAATAGCCCAGACCTTAACCCAATTAAAAATCTATGGAGCTGACTAAAGGAACGTGTTAGTCAGAAGCAACCCAGCGATAAAACCTAGTTAATAGAAGCAAACCTTCAATCTTGGTTTCACATTATAACAGCTGCAGAACTAAAAGACTTGGTTCACTCCATAGGAAGATGTTGTAAGGCCGTAATTCATGCTAAAGGTTACCCAACTAAGTATTAACTGACATGGTGACAGTTTTTGTATATCTCATTTTTTCTATGTGTTTCACTTTTCTTCTTTATATTTTAACTGCTATTCTAATAGCAAATGCTTCATAAAAGTTATTGCATTACATTCTTGATTAAATTATCTTTTCATTGATGAATAATTTTATGGTACGACTCCCACAAAAAAGTGGTGTTATTAGCTAGTTTTAGAAAATACACTTTTATCAAAAGGTTTCCACAATTTTGGCCATTCCTGTATATATAGAACTTGTTTTAGGCAATGTAGAATTTGTTAATCTGCGCAACTTGAATTGAGCAATTAAGTTTGTAGAATGCTGGCTCTATATTTGATCTTCTGAAGAAATGAGCATGTACAATATTACCCTTAATTATATTTCAGATGCAAAAAGTAGGAGAAATGGGCATATGAAAAGGTAGATTCAGAATGGTGCAACTTCAATGTATTTCTACAGATCCCTTTCTCAATGTTTCATCAGATGGCTTAGAAATTAAGTCACTTTTTAATGTGCTTCTTATCAGTGGTGAAATTTTTTTACTACCAGTTCTGCGGGTGTGGCTTAGTGGGCATGGTGTGGCTTTGTGGGAGTGGCTTAGTGGGCATGGCAGAGGAAGGATACAGCAAAATCCCGATTCCCTCTCCACTCCCTTGGGAAGGATATTGCAAAATCTTTATTCCCTCCCCACTCCAGGGGAATAATACTGCAAAATCTCCATTCCCTCCCCACTCCTGGGGGAAGGATACTGCAAAATCTCCATTCCCTCCCCACTCCTGGGGGAAGGATATTGCAAAATCTTCATTCCCACCCTACTCTGGGGCCAGCCAGAGGTGGTATTTGCCAATTCTCCGAACTGCTCAAAATTTCCGCTACTGGTTCTCCAGAACCTATCAGAACCTGCTGGATTTCACTCCTGCTTCTAATCAGAGGTGGTATTCAGTTACCTTCACTACTGGTTCGCAAATGTGAGAGACTTCCGCGCATGCGCAGAGCATCAAAAACGGATGTAATGACGTCTGGGCAGGTAGGCGGAGCCTCCCACAGCCACCACTACTGGTTTACCCGAACTGGATAGAACTGGCTGAATACCACCACTGCTTCTCATCTAATATTATTCTTTTGAATAAATATGAATTCCAGTTCTTCATTGAAATCTATATGTTCTTTTTTAAAAAAATTATGTGATGCTCTTCTCCAGTAAACCATTGCACACAGAAAAAAAGGAAGGATGGATGGATGGATGGATGGAAGGAAGGAAGGAAAGAAGGAAGGAAGGAAGGAAGGAAGGGAATAAAACTTATTTACCAAAATAGTTTTCAAAAGTATGTGGATATGGAGAGAAGTTCAAAGAAATTTATATTTTGTACCGATGCTGAATAAAGAATATATTTTCTTCAGTTAATTCCTTTTATGCTGCTTGACTCCGTCTAACTCAGTTTACAGCAAAACCAGCAAAAATACCTCAACGGGTAAAAATAGTCAAAAACTCATAATTTAAACCAACTCTAATTAATACAAATTACTTTTCTTCTACCCTCCCTAAGGCTCTTTGAAAAAGCTTATTTAAACAATGTCTAAAAACCAAGAAAGAAAATAGAGAAATTTCCAGAAGGAAGACAATGCTTATAGTAACTCTGAGTTGTATTCCGAATGAGGTGTGGACCCTCAAGCAAGCATTCTCTGCAGGCATACCTAGGGGTAGGTGTATTTTTTTTAAAAAAATAAATTATCTCAGAGATCACAAGATTTCAAACCACATTTAACACCACAGGTTTCCACCAGCACCTTGAATTGCATCCTGAAGCCAATCAGCAGCCAATGAATTCTCACAATATCAGTTTTTATTGTTAGATCTGATAATCCCAGCTAGCACATGCACTGTTGCATTCTGCCTTTTTTGTTGTTGTTAGTTGTGAAGTCGTGTCCGACCCATTGTGACCCCATGGACAACGTTCCTCCAGGCCTTTCTGTCCTCTACCATTCTCTGGAGTCCATTTAAGCTCACACCTACTGCTTCAGTGACTCCCTCCAGCCACCTCATTCTCTGTTGTCCCTTTCTTCTTTTGCCCTCAATCTTTCCCAGCATTAGGCTCTTCTCCAGTGAGTCTTTCCTTCTCATTAGGTGGCCAAAGTATTTGAGTTTCATCTACAGGATCTGGCCTTCTAAAGAGCAGTCAGAGTTGATCTCCTCTAGGACTGACCAGTTTGATCGTCTTGCCTTGTAGTGGTGAAGGGGCTTGCGTAGCTCAATGAAGCTATGAGCTATGCCGTGTAGAGCCACCCAAGATGGGCAGGTCATAGCAGAGAGCCCTGACAAAATATGACCCACTGGAGAAGGAAATGGCAACCCACTCCAGTATCTTTGCCATGAAAACCCCCTGGACAGTACCAAAAGGTACTGTCTAAAAGCTTCCAAATGGTCATCAAAGGTGGTTCTATGTAGATTGTATTAGAGAAGTTCAGTGAGTTGATGAAGTTTGAAGAATTATTGCCAATACCTCCTGATCCAGAAATGGTCACAATTGATGTGCCATATCAACTATACATAGACAGAACAGCACAGAATAACAGATTTAGAAGGGACCTTGGAGATCTTCTGGTAATCCAATCCTCTGCTCAAGCAGGAAATCCTATACCATTCAGAGAAATGGCTGTCCAATCTGTTCTTAAAAACCTCCGGTGTTGGAGCATTCACAATTTCTAGAAGCAATTTCCATCTTGTTTACAGCCATTCCACCTCAAACTGTTTATCTCCATTCAGACAACCTCCAAACATCAGGGTTTGATATGGGTAGAGACACTGGTGAAATGTAAATTTAGTTACTACCGGTTCTGTGGGCGTGGCTTGGTGGGGGGGCTAATATGACTGAGTGGGCGTGACCAACTTTTTTTTTTTACTTTTAAAACCATTTTTCTACAACCTCTTTGGCTGAGGAGGTTGTTTAAAAAATGCTTTTAAAGCCTCTGACGATCTCAGCTGACTTGCTTGATCGGCAGAGGCTTTGTTTTTCCTTTTAAAAGCATTTTTTCTATAACCTCTTCGGCCCAAGAGATTGTAGAAAAAAATCCTTTTAAAAATTAAAAATAAGCCTCTGATGATTGCGTGGCTCAGCTGAGCAATGGGGAGGGGCAGGGATTTTTGCTACCGGTTCTCCGAACCACCCGCCTCCATCGCTACCTGATCCAGCGATCCGTTCCGAACCGGGAGCATTTCACCCCTGGGTAGAGATCTATCTCTGGGAACTATCAAAATACCGATGATATATTTCAAAAAGTTAGGTTGCCAGCAGTGATGGTATGAAGACTGAAAATTAGAATTCTGGCATCAGATTTCTGAGATTCTTCTAACTCCTAACTATTACACTTATAGAACCTTCTGTGGTTTCTAGGTCTGATCAAACATTCACTGATATCTACTTAGAACCTGTTCTGACCTAGGATTCCTGAGAAAGCATAATTCAGAAACAATCTGTGCAGATTCCGACAGATGTCTGCTCGAGTTGACAGAGTCATTCAGGGTGATGTTGATAAGCATCCACCTTTATCTCCCATGAAACACTGCCAGAGACCTAATTGCCAATTAGTTTTGCAAGGCCAAACGGAGCACAGAGTCAAACAGGACTTCTCAGAGCTTGAATTGACTATATGAACTAATTGCTTCCTGCAAAGGCTCACATCTGTTTGCTCCTCTTTTATGTCTTATGGGAGGAGCCAATCAACTCCAAGCCTTACTCCTGAGTCACCTTTTTTTCTTAATTGTTCTTGCCTTCTGGCAGCTCTGCACAGGCACACACTGGGGACAGGCTCACACTGTTCTTCTGCCTCACTGATGTCAGATTCCGGAGGCTTCGGAGACAGCACATAACTCCCAGATGGCCCTGGCCCCCTCTCTGCCTCCGATGCAGAGCCCTCGTCCGAGCCTTCCCCAGACTTCAGGACTGCCTCATATTACTCCCCAACCTCCTCACTGTCCAACTCTGCTACCAGCTCCGCAGGCTGCCAGCGGACCACAACAGAACCCTTCAAACATTTCTAAAACATTCAAAGAATGGAGACCCAGTGTTGTGACTCTGGCCCCGGAGGTTGATTTATCTTCGCATGCTGATTCGGAAGATGAGATGGAGGAAGTTGGCACGAGCTATGTGCCGGAGGGGCCATCTTCACTGGTTAGTCAGCAAGAACTGACAGTAGCTGACGTGCCTCTGAACCCCAGCCAAATTGAGGAGGAAACAGAGGCCGGTAACGAGGAGAGGGAGTCCCTATTGAATGCAAGATAGAGATGTAGGAGACTTCGTAGAGAACAGCTATTGCTACGTCCCAAGAGGTGTGGTCAGAAGATGTAGGGCCACACCAAACAAAGTTTAAAAGGGGTGTAGTTGGGCCGGAAAGGTGTGGTGAACAATTTGTTGGCGTTTTGGAATTTAGAACTCCTAGTTTTGAGTTTTGAAAAGGAGTCTGCATTAGCCTGCTGGCCGTCTGCCAAGACCTCTGGAACATTGCCCGGTAATTACTGAACTGATATACCTTTGGAACATTGCCGGTAACTACTGAACTGTTCATTAAAGGGCCAGCTTCAATCTCTTTAGCCTGCATTTGTTACTGCCGGGCTATTTGAGCTTCTACAAGGCCGCTCGTGGGAGGGGACAGAACACCCATAGCAAAGGAGGACTTTTGCAAAGGATTCTACAAAACATTCATTCCCATGGCTCAACATCTTCTGGGAATACTGGGAAACGCTACTCCTTTGTTTCCTGTCATTTCTAGACACTGTAGCAACCATATTGCAGAACTATCCAGGGACACCAGGAGCCATGAAGAATCTATTCCTATTTTATAGATTCCCTTCTGAACGAGCTCTTTCATCATGCAGCAATGCCTCATTGGAGAAATATTTGTCATTCCAAAATATGAACTGTAGTCTTTAAAGTATGGCAATTGTTTAGCGTTAAGTGTATCATTGATCTTGCAGACATAATCAGTATCTGGTTCGTAATATATGCATTGAATTTATTTGCAGCGTCTTTTTTTTTTTTACTTTTTTTCTTCTCTTTTAGTATGAATAAATCTTTGCAAGAGATTGTCGAAGATTATCAATAAAGGCATTGTTGGCCTGAGTTTAAAACCACTCCACTCCATCAACATTCTGCATTTGGTGGAGGAGCCTTGGTGGAGCAGCGGACTAAAGTGCTGTTAAAGTAGCACTTAGCTGCCAGCTGCCTGCAATTACTGTGAGTTCAAATCTCACCAGGCTCAAGGTTGACTCAGCCTTCCATCCTTCCGAGGTAGGTAAAATGAGGACCCGGATTGTGGGGGCAATAAGCTGACTTTGTATAAAAAAGAATACCGCTTTGGGGGGGGGCGGGGGCAAAGCCCTACTAAGCAGGTATATACAAAAGTATGAAGGCTATTGCTTAACGCATTGTAAGCCGCCCTGAGTCTCCAGAGAAGGGCGGCATATAAATCGAACCAATCAATCAATCAATAAATAAATAAATTTAGCCCCCCTCATTTATTAGTCTCAAGAAAACGCTTTGCTTTGGGGAGGGGTTTTCTTTTGGGGGTGCGTGTGTGCAAACTGCAATGTAAATTAACTTCAAAAGTTAGGCAAAGAAAAGTTAGAAAGCTGTAAAGCTTTCAGAAAGCCAGTGGCTTTTTCTGTTAAGGCACTCCCTAACTTCAGCTCTGGAGAAGCTTCTTGGATGAAAAATGAAATGTCTTCAAAGAAAAACCATAAAGTCCACTTGCCTCTTGAAAAAACACCTTGGGGACAATCATGACCTGAATGACTGAGAATCTCCATAGACATTTATCTTGTCCTAGTTAATGCTTAGAGGGACATGGTGGCTCATTGGCTAAGACGCTGAGCTTGTCGATCAAAAGGTCGGCAGTTCACTGGTTCAAATCCCTAGTGCTGCATAATGGGGTGAGCTCCTGTTACTTATCCCAGCTTCTGCCAACCTAGCAGTTCGAAAGCGCAGAAAAAAAATGCAATTAGAAAAATAGGGACCACCTTTGGTGGGAAGGTAACAGCGTTATGTGCACCTTTGGCATTTAGTCATGCCGGCCACATGACCACAGAGACATCTTTGGACAGCGCTGGCTCTTCGGTTTTGAAACAGAGATGAGCACCGCCCCCTAGAGTCAGGAACGACTAGCACATATGTGCGAGGGGAACCTTTACCTTTTCCTTAGTTAATGCTATTTCATTGAGAGAATATAGAGAAGTTGTTAAGAAATTGGACTCAGAATCTCCAGGCTTAAATCCCTACTCAGTTTCAGAACTTGTAAGTGGAAGTCACATAATTTCTCATTTAATGACTGCAGGTGATTTCCTTAATGACTGTGGTGGAAGTGAGGTCGTAAGCCTGTCATAGTCACATAATATTTCAGTTATCCATTGTGGGTGATTGCTTAATGATCACAGCGGGACTAATGTTGTAATTTTGGCAGAGTTATGTGATGTTTCCCTTAACCACTGCATTGCTTAGAGATGAAATTGCTGGTCCCAATTTTGGTCACTGAGAACTACCTGTAATGCATTCTAGAAATTTCCCAGATCAGGATAGTTACGTGAGTAAAATAAGCAAGGTGATCTCTTTCTAAGAATACTTGGTCTAATATATTTTTTTCCAGAGGAGAGAAAAATTCTCCAACAGGTACTCAAACCCATGGTTGATTCTGCACCCAATAGTATCTCTTGTGAAGTTCTAATGAAGAAAGAACAATCATGATAGAAATACAAAAATAGAAAAAGCCTATTTGTTGGTTCTAAAAATGAGACAGTTATGAAATATGTCAGGGCACAAGGGAACTTGGATAATCCATTTTCCAAAGCTGTTTCTTTCTTTTATTTATTTTCTTTTTAAATGTAAGGAGACTGGGAATTCAGCTAAAGCAATTAGCAAATATTGCACATACATATAAATCCTGATTAATTATTCTGTCTACAAATGGAGCAAGGTGGGTTTTTTGGCAGCAAGAAAAAGAAAGGCTTTCTTTGTGTATAGCATGCCATTCATTCATGTAGTGATAGCACTTAAGACTTATATACCACTTCACAGTGCTTTTACAGCCCTCTCTAAGCGGTTTACAGAGTCAGTCTATTGCCCCCAACAATCTGGGTCCTCATTTTACTGACCTCGGAAGGATGGAAGGCTGAGTCAACTTTGAACCGGTGAGAATCGAACTGCTGGCCATGGGCAGAATTAGCCTGCAGTACCATATTCTAACCATTGCGCCACCACGGCTCCTAGCCGATCCAACAAGGTGTCCATATAGATATGGAAGAATATTCCATGTTTGTACATATAATTTAAGAAATTTATTATTTCTTTATTACATTCTTTTAATTTATGTCCATTCATCTCAACAAAACTTACTCTGGGTAGCATATAATTAACAATTAAAACAATTGTCATTAAAAAATAAATAAACAAAAGCAAAACTGAGGGAGAAGAATATCCCTCTAAACACAATATAACCTTCTTGTAAGCTCCTCACAATTTCCCCAAGTCTGCTAGAAAAGCTACATTTTCAGGGACTTCCAAAAGGCTAACCAGTTAGTTTAAGATTTTTGTTTTAAAGAGCCCACACAAATGCATTTTCACTCATTTTTCTGTCAATAAATGCATATTACATTCACCCTTCTATAATATACACATTGTTTACAAATTAGCTTAAGGCTTTTCTTTTAAAGCTCCTATTTTCACTCAATTTATTTCCAATATATACAACTATGTGTAAAACAGATTTGTTCTGTACTTCCTTAAACTGATGCACTTTGCTGTACTTTTTTCCCACTAACAAAATAATTTTATGCCCATTAAACTCTAATATATTCATTTTGACATGCATGTATGATGGGACAAAAATAAGATAAAACTTTCAGGCAAAAGAGAAGCTCACAAAGTTGCAAGAAATAACTTTTCTAGCTGGGAAAAATATTGAGAGAATTGGATGTGACACATGTACTATTACACAGATTTTTTTTCCCAACAAGTTTCTATGCAAATTGATGAAATGGATTTAGTTTTAAAAATTACTTCAAAGGAGAATAGTATTTTAAATAAAATCTCATAGATAGGGTGTTTTCTGCATGCATTTATTTATGTAGCATGTGCAGATGTTCCATTGCACAACTGTTTCTCCAAAAATGTGTAGCAAGTAGGAAGATGTGGAGATGTTGATCCACATTTCATAAAGAAACTTACGAATGAACAGATGTGAAAATGATGCTTCTTTAATAAAACAGGACAATTTGCAATTAACCATGATACCGTTGTAACTCACAATTTCTTTGAACGTTTGGCTGTCATGATAACAGAGCTCAGTAAATTTTCACTAAGCATATTCAAATATAGCATAAATGTGCTTTAATGCTGATACACAGTTTTGATGAATATCCAACAATTACTATCATCATGAGGTCCAATTATCAATAGTCACTGAATTCTGTTTTTTTCCTTCCTTTACATATTAATGATAATAATTTTGGTAACAACCTAGAGTGATATGGATCACGATCTATTTGACTTCACTATTCAAGTTAAGTCCTGAAAAAGCAAAATTCCACAGGAAAGCATCAGAACAGAAGCTATGGTAGCATCTATTCCGCTCCATATTTCTTTGGTTGTAATATTCAATTGAATTGAATTGAATACTTTATTTGGCCAAGTGTGATTAGACATGAAAGGAATGTGTCTCTGGTACAGAAACTCTCACTGTACATGCAAAGCAACAGAATAGTAATAATATCAATAAAAGGACCCAGTAAAGAAGATAATAAGGATACAACAGCTATGCTACATGAGTAAGTATACATTGGCATTAGGCATGCATTTATTATTAGTCATACATGTTTTCTCTTTGGATTTGAAAGGAATGACTAAATTTCAGTGCCGCCAAAGATTTGTAGAGTAGCCCTGGACCTACTGTTCCATCTATTATTACCGTGTTTCCCCCCCAAATAAGACTGAGTCTTATATTAATTTTTGCTCCAAAAGACACATTATGGCTTATTTTCCAGTTAGGTCTTATTTTGGAGGAAATACAGTACTAAACGCTGGTTGACGATATTAACTGGGGCTTATTTTGGGGGTAGGGATTATATTACGAGCATCCTGAAAAATCATGCTAGGGCTTATTTTCTGGTTAGGTCTTATTTTCGGGAAAATAGGGTATAGGAAAATAAACATGAAACACAACCCAGCAGAGAAAGAATTAGAACCTTATCCTGTGGGTGGCTCACAATCTGAGCTAGCTATGTTATAAAAGTCTGGAATTGGTGCCGGGAAGCTGTTAGGAACTGCAATGAGTGAAACAAGCTCAGAATAAACCTTGGAATAAGGTAGCGGCTCTTTGCCAATAGACAAGAAACTCTTCTCTTGCATTATCCTCGTCCTTGGGAGTCAACATGCTATCATTCAATTCCTTCAGAGAAACACAAAAGGCATTTCCTGTTCTCTCTTAGTGATAGAAGATAAAATAGCGATATTCTCGAACATGTATGTCTTATCTTTTTTCTTACCCATCTGATATTATATGAATGAGCGAGGATGTCTTTGAAGTGTCATCTCACTCCAAGGAGCTAAAACTAACCTCATACAAGTGAAGCTATCACTCGCAGGCTTTTTAAAGATACTGTGCATATCTATGGATGGATGTATACACACACACACACACTGAGAGAGAGAGAGAGAGAGACAGACAGAGAGAGACTGAGAGACAGAGGGACAGAGAGAGACAGAGACAGAAACAGAAACAGAAACAGAGACAGAGACAGAGAGAGATAGAGAGACAGAGAGACAGAGAGATAGAGAGACAGAGAAATAGAGAGATAGAGAAATAGAGAGACAGAGAGACAGAGAGACACGGAGGGTGGGAGGAAGGGAGGGAGGGAGGAAGAGAGAAATATTGAAATGAGTAGCCCATTTTAATTGGGTTATTCTACTTGAGAAATTATCTTCTGATCAGACACTGACAAGACTGAATTTGTCCTGATTGGATGAGCAGCATACAGAGTTGGCAGAATTTCATTCACACCCAGCTTATGAAGACATTTATGTGTTATCCCTTATATCATGCAATTAAATACCACAGTTAACCATGAAGTTGTAGAAAAGTACAGCAAGGTCATCATTCCATTTAATGTGACATGGCGTATAAGGAGATTTCACACAGACAGAGCAGGGATAATTTTTAAGGGCAGACAATTGACTCAGAACCATCCAACGCAATTAGTTCCAGTACTGATTTGAAATCTTTAGGCTTTGAAGGACTGTTTGATCACTCGACACCTGGATTATTTTCTTATAAAAGCCTTATCCTAGATTCAACTGGAAGGGTTCAAAACATTCTTCTATTTTCTCCTTTTGCAGAAGATACTTACATGGGGCGCAATAGCTCAGCAGTTAAAGACGTTGAGCTTGTCAGCTGGAGTTCAGTCCAGTTCGAGTCCAGTCCAGTTCGAGATTTGAATGCCATGTGAACAGGGTGAGATCCTGCCCTCCTAGCAGTTCACAAGCATGCAAATACAAGTAGAAATAGGTACCACTTGGGTGGGAATGTAATGTTGTGGCCTGCCAGCGGGGCGGTGGACAAAGCTCAGATGAGGGCTTTGCATCAGAGGCAGAGAGGGAGCTAGACAGCAGTGAGGCAGAGGAACAGCTGGAGCCTGTTCCCAGTGTGCACGTGCGCAGAGCTGCCAGAAGACAAGAACAACTAAGAAAGCAACGTCAGCTTGGGACTAAAGCCACAGCTTGGAGGTGATTGGCCCCTCCCATAGGAAACAAAAGAGGAGGAAATGGGGGGTGGGCTTTTGCAAGAAACAATTCATTTGTTCGGTCATTTCAAGAGTGGGAAGATCTTTCCGTGAATCCCAGAGACTCTGTGCCAAGTTCTGCCTTGCCCTGCGTTTAGAAACTATCGACATGGCAGCTTTCCAAGTGAGATAAGGTCTGTGTTGATAAATATTCCTCTGAAAGACTGTTTGCCAGGCCTTGCTGACTGTGAATGAAAGGAATTCACAGTCATGCAAATAAGAGGGGTTTTGCTCTGCTTCATGCTTTTTAGGGAAGCCTAGGTGAGAACATGTAACAGTATTCCATGTGCTTTTGGCGTATAGCCATGCTGACTTCATGACCATGGAAATTATCTTCGGACAATGCTGGCTCCCTCAACCAAGAAACAGAGATGAGCATTGTGTCCTAGAGTCAGACATGATTAGTCAGAGGAACCTTTACCTGTTATTACTCAGATAGGATCATATCTGAGAATTAGTAAGAATTCTCCTCTTATCACCTTTTGTTGTTAAGCTGATGTGGGCAACTGAGTTGCATTGTATTAAAACCGTGCAGGGAAATGCATTATATGTGTAATAAGGGTTTTGTTTCATTTTGCTTTGTTCTTTCTCCATTTTCTGAACTGAAATTGGGTTCCTAATACCTAAAGTCTATTTAGGGCATGGTATGCCCTTAAACTAAAATATGCATAGAGAAAATAAGTTTGCATACCTTTGTCCTTTCCAGTAAATACCTAAACCTATATCTATGATTATATTTCTTTAAACATGCTCACATAGAAATATATGTATAAAGTAAAAATAAGATATGAAAATTCTTTTGGTTTAGGAAAGTTTTCCATAAAAGAAGGAAAGGAACAAATCTCTATAGAGTTGGCTAAAATTTGAAAGAGAGATGTGTCTCTTTGGTCTCCTCCAATCATCATCATCATCATCATAGATCTAACTTACTACAATGTAAATCACAAGCCTTGAGACTTATTTTGACATCTATTTTGACGTCTTTAGTCTCTGTATTAAATCTCAAAGCATACCGTATTTTTCAGAGTATAAGACACACCTTTCCCCCCCAAAAAAGAGAGTGAAAATCTAGGTGCATTTTATACTCTGAATGTAGCCCCGCCCAGCCTACCAAATGGAAATTTCAGAGGCTGAAAGAAACCTCTGAAAAAAGCTTCAGAAAAAAAAAGGCTCAGAAAGGCTTTTATCTAAAATAATATGGCAAGCAACAAAAGAAGAATCAGTAAAGGTTCTTGTCAGATATTGCCTACGTATGATGCCCCAGGCACCAGAAGGGGTTAAGTCTTCTAAGTCTACAGACATCCCATGTGACTGTATAAACCAATGAACTCCCTTATTGGAGTCATACCCACAAATCAATTGGATATCTTCCCTAATTTCTTCCCATCCATCTCAGCAAGACAGCAGTGAACTTCTCTCCCTCTCAACCTCTGAGTCATACAGTCAGGGTAATAAATGCAGCAGGACACCCTGTTCATTATTGTATATTTGTAAATAATAAAATAAGTTTTAAACCTGAAGCTGTATGGCCTAAATAACTTCCACATAGACTGAATGAGCACGACCATCAGTATATATCTGACAAATGGTAGCAGACGATGGAGAATTATTGCTCAGGTCTATGAATTTTTGTAATTTTTTTTAAAATCATAGAACGTTTTACCTAATATGGAATCCTTGAACCTGAACGAATTATCTTTACAAGAGATTGATGCATTAACCGTATCCTTAACAAAACAGCACCAATCATTAACCAAAAGACTAAAAAAACTTTCTATTGAAGCTACCCAGCAAGTACAAACCTCTTTACAAAAGGACCCAACTTTTTTTCCTTCTCTTCACTCGAACACCGAAAGACCAGACCCACGCTTACAACAACCTTGCTTCGATCTCCATTCTACTCCACCTCATGACTCTCATCAAGGACTTCAACCTTCTGAATCCCTTGTATGTTCCAACCCTCCAACTTCAGACCAATTTTTATTTTCTCAAGCTTCTCCAAAACAGCATTTATATCAAGCTTTACATGCGACAGGCCTGCTAAATGCAGGCTGGACTCCTCAAAGAACTCTTGAACTGTTAAACACCCTTTCAACCTCACCAGACCTGGTAAGCGACAATTTTTTGCTTCAACCCACAGCTTCCCAGACTGAACTTTTAAACACCCATTTTATTACAAATCCTCCCTCTCCACCTACTGACTTTATGGCTTCCAAAATGGCTTCCACCTTTTCCGAAAGCATGGCTTCAAAAATGGCTGACAAAATGGCCGCCCCCATACCCCACCATGCGGTCCCCAAAATGGCCGACAATTTATATGACCACACTTTAAACAAAATGATGTCTACCACTTCAGACCACAAGGTCTCAACCAACCCCCTTACCCCCATACATCCTCCTACCCACCCCACAACTGGAGATATTCAGACTGATTCCCTATCTTCTTCATCCAGAGCACCGAGTTCGAATCCTCCCAATTTCTTTTCCAATTTTCAGAACTTTTCTATTTTTGCTGCCGCTGCAGACCTCCCTATCTACACCGCTGCAGCTGTAGCAGCTGCAAATATTTCTACTGATACCAATATTGTTTCCAATGTAAAAAGATCTTTCTCAGTTTTTGCAGCTGCCGCCTCGCTCCCCCCCCTCATCGCCGAAGATGCCGCCACCGCTGCTGCTGCTGCCGCCTCCAACATCACCGATGCCCCGTCCAAACAACAAATTCACATGATTTTTGCAGCCTTTGCATCAAAAGCCAACCTACCTTCTACTGCAGCCGACGCTGTCGCAGCAGCTCTTCCGAATCAAACTACAACCACCATCTCCATTATTCCTCCTATCGTCGAATCACCTACAACATCTTCTCTCACACCAAACGACTCCAATCAACAATCCAACGTTCAATTACCTATCTCTGCTAACAGTAACTCATTTCAGCCTTCTATTACTGTAAACTGTAATGATTTAAATATTGAAACTAATAATTCCTTGTCTTTATGTACTAATGTAAATTTATCTTTAGAAATTGAAACTGTTTTGCAACATTTTAAACAACATGGCCCATTACCTTTATCACCAAACTTCAAAAAATTACAAACCTCAGGTAATAATTTCCCTACTTGGGAACATGAAACTCATTTACATCTTTTAAGAGAAGGCACATTCCTTATTATTGAATCTCCCCCTAACAAACCTTGGTCATCTGACTTAACCTTTCTTCACAATAGTGTTTATGCCACTCTTATGTCAACTTTAGAAAGTGATATTGTTCATTCTATACCTACAGGTTTTACTGCACAAGAAGTATGGCAATACCTACAAAAACATTACAACACACCCTCGCCTGCAACTATCGCTACTCTTGCCGGTGACTTTTATAGCACCATATATAAACCAGGCACATCTATGGCCAAACATCTTTTCCACCTCGAATCCATGCGAAAACAACTGATTCAACGCAATCATCCTGTACCTGAAACTGCCATGATTGGTATCATTTTTAATTCTATTAAACACTTTCCTGGTTGGTCAGGATTCATAAATAGTCTCCACTCCCTACCCACCCACATGTACACCGTCGCTGAAATCAAATCCAAATTAATAGATGAAGATAGGAGACGATCTAATGCTTATAATACATCTGAACCTCTCTATGATAGAAGACTCTACCATACTGATAGATACCTTACTTCTTTTGACCACCCCTTTTATTCTAAACATGATTCCCATCCTTCACATTCTTCACACAAACCCTTCTGCCAAAACTGGCAGAACCACCCCTCTCAATATCAAAATAATTTTAATTATTGTAACTATAGAGGACGTTATCATACCTACAACTCCCATCCTCCACACGGTGATAACACCACCCACACTCATGATACAAGGGAATACACCCCTACAGACAAGACTAACAAAAGATATCATACTATCAAAGAACATACTGAACCTAAAAGATCCATGCACACTGAATCTTACATTAGAAAGGGTCCCACACACAAAGATTATAAAGACAGAAGGGGACAACCTACTGAACAATCTATATATTCTAACTCCGAATCCCAAACACTTGGCATATTTCCCAACACCCAACAATACCTGCGTGACACCACGCACCTATGGGTCATCGATTCTGGAAGCATACACCATACCACCAATGACAAATCCATATTATATGATATCCTCCCAACCAATATCTCTATTACAGCAGCAAATGGTACTTCCAATACAGTTGAGTATGAAGGATCTATCTTTATACCCGGTATAGGGGAAATTAGTCAAGTGCTCTATACACCTACCTTTGGCCACAATATTTTGAGTACTTCAAAATTAGGTAAAATCGGTTTTAAAGTATCTCTTGATGATCAACACGGTTTTATAAAATCCAAACATGATAACAATATTATTGCCAATATTTCTGTCATTAATGATTTACCCTTTCTTATTCCAGATTCCTTTACATCTTCCTCACCCACGACTCAACTACCTCAATCCTCATCGAGACCTGACCCTGACAATCATCCCGACCGTACCCCTGCCACCCACCACGAAGGTACCACACCTCACCATATCAATACACATGACACTTCCGACTCACATAATGACCAACACACCATACCACACCTCTCTCCAACTTCACCAACATCACAAAACCAACGAACCTCGAAAACAAAAATTCAAACTCATATAGGTGAACCTTTACATGATAATTGTGCCCATTTATTACACAGACGTTTAGCACATGCCAATACTGTTGCTGTAGACAATACTCAAAATTTTTCCCAAGGCGTCTGCACTAAGGATTGCCCTATCCAACTTGACTGTGAGATTTGTAAAGCTGCAAAATCAAAGGCAGCCCCAATTCCCCACACCAGCACTAGACGATCAAAACACATATACGAATTGGTACACATTGACATTGTAGGCCCTTTTCCACTTTCTTTGGGCAAACGGAAATATTTTTTGAATTTAGTCGATGATTTCAGTCGTTTCGGACATATCTATACTCTTACTGAAAAATCTCAAGCCTTTCAAAAAATAAAAAATTTTTACACTCTCATACAAAACCAACACAACATCAAATTAAAGAAAATTCAAACAGATTGTGGAGCCGAATTCACATCTGTACAATTTCAAAACTGGATTGACTCCAAAGGCATTATACATTACAAAACATCTCCTTTTACCCCCCAGCAGAACGGGATTTGTGAAAGAAAAAATGGAATCTTACAGACCATGATGCGCAGCGTCATGTTAGATGCTGATGTACCCCCTAGCTATTGGGCAGAAGCCCTTGCCTATGTCAATTACACTTTTAACCGCACATGGAATAAGGTTATTAACCAAACACCCTATTTTCTTGTATATGGCACTCAACCACACCTCACACATCTTCGCGTTTTTGGCTGCTTTGCATATGTCAATATCTCCAAACCACTCAGACGGAAGGGGAATGAGGTGTCCAAAAAATTACGTTTCGTAGGATATGCACCAGGTTCGAAAGCATATCGATTCATAAAAAACAACAACACAGTAATAATTTCCCGTTCAGCCACATTCATAGAAAACCACAACTGGACCAAAATACACTCAAATGACTCATACGTATTAACCCAAGAACCAAATACATCAGATACACCACAGAGAATTCAACATGTACAAACAACAACACCAAAAGTTACACCTCGAACAAACAACACAGATACACAACTACCAATCAGAAAATCCAAACGAATTACACAAGGCATCCCACCTAAAAGATTTGACGTGAACAATGTGACACAGACAAACCAAATACCCATCACTCCAAAAAATTTTAAACACATGCTCCAATTACCGGAATCAGAACAATTAAAATGGTGGGACGCTATGTCCAAAGAAATGGACTGTTTAATAAATTTAAAAGTATTCACAAAAACAACACCTCCACAACACAAACACCCAATTGGCACTCGATGGGTTTACAAAATTAAAACACTCCCTGACAACACATATCTATACAAAGCACGCCTCGTAGCCCAAGGTTTTGCCCAACGCTTTCCCGAAGATTATGATGAAACTTACTCCCCCACAGTAAAACCAGAAAGCGTAAAAACGGCACTGACTTCAGCCATTATCTCAAATCAAGAAGTCTATCAATTTGATGTCCAAACCGCATACCTCCATGCACCATTAGAGGAGGAAATTTATGTCAATGGGGCACCAGGGTTCCAAGTTGAGTTCGGCAAAACATGGAGGCTACACAAAGGGTTATACGGCTTAAAACAATCGGGCAAGCTCTGGTTTGACTGCCTTACCAAAACTTTAAAATCAATGGGGTATAATCAAATTCGATCTGACCAGTGCGTAATGACAAAACCTTATGAAGGGGGAAAAGAAATTATTTTAATCTATGTTGATGATTTGATTTATATCGGGCCCAACGAACAATCCAGCAAACAATTTGCAAACAAATTAAGAGAACATGTTAATTTAAAGACCTTAGGTCATATAGACCAATATCTGGGTGTACAAATTTTTAAAACTGATAGAGGTTTTTGCT
The DNA here is from genome assembly GCA_012654045.1 of Ptyas mucosa. Classification (NCBI taxonomy): domain Eukaryota; kingdom Metazoa; phylum Chordata; class Lepidosauria; order Squamata; family Colubridae; genus Ptyas; species Ptyas mucosa. The sequence goes on from WNWU01000031.1 coordinate 3,597,132, forward strand.
TCTCACAAAAGGATAAGATTGAAGACCTGCTACAAAGATGTGGCATGGAAAACTGCAACCCCACAGATACACCCATGCGCACTGACTATAATAAAATTGCTTATCTAGACGGTAACAAGCATCATGATAAAGCTCAATATCAATCCGTCATAGGATCACTCCTTTATATCAGCAGATGGAGTAGACCCGATATATCATTAAGTACAAATCTCTTATCTAGACAAGTAGATGAGCCTAAAGAACAACATTGGGTTGCTATGAAAAGGTTACTCAGATATTTGCATAATACAAAAGATATGGTCTTATTATTAGAACCTGATGAAGGGGTAACCCCAAAACTTACCTGTTATTCAGATGCCGATTGGGCAGGGGATGAAAAATCAAGAAAAAGCACATCAGGCTTTATATACTTCCTAAATGGTTGCCCCATAGATTGGCGCGTTTGTCGCCAAAACTTCATTGCTAATTCCACGGCCGAAGCTGAATATGCCAGTGCTTCTGACGCTTGCACACTTCTCACATGGATATATGAATTAGTTTCAGACATTTGGACACAACCTTCACTACCTATCACTCTCCACGAGGACAATGAGTCCGTCATAGCCTCTTCGGTCAGGGATGATGTCAGCTTCAGATCTCGCCATATTGATATACGTTATAAAAATGTGAGAGACCTAGTTAAAAAGGGTTTTGTTGAATTTGTTTATTGCGATACCAAGGATCAAATTGCTGATTTCTTAACTAAACCTGTACCTTGTGAAACACATTGGAACCACTGCAAATCAGTTGGACTGTACTTATAATTTATTTTTCTTATACTTGTTTATTATTATCTTTGAGCACTGTTCCATCACACTTGGCAATAGAAGGGGTCTGTCAGATATTGCCTACGTATGATGCCCCAGGCACCAGAAGGGGTTAAGTCTTCTAAGTCTACAGACATCCCATGTGACTGTATAAACCAATGAACTCCCTTATTGGAATCATACCCACAAATCAATTGGATATCTTCCCTAATTTCTTCCCATCCATCTCAGCAAGACAGCAGTGAACTTCTCTCCCTCTCAACCTCTGAGTCATACAGTCAGGGTAATAAATGCAGCAGGACACCCTGTTCATTATTGTATATTTGTAAATAATAAAATAAGTTTTAAACCTGAAGCTGTATGGCCTAAATAACTTCCACATAGACTGAATGAGCACGACCATCAGTATATATCTGACAGTTCTAACCAAACTATGCTAACAAATCTGGAGAATGACACAACAACCAACAGATCGGAAGAGGTTAATCTACATACCAATACCAAAGAAAGGAGATTGAACAGATAGTACAGATAGTCCTTCAGAATAAAAGCCTCTGAAAGAAGCTTCAGAAAAAAAAGCCTCCAAACAGAGCTTCAGAAAAAAAAGCCTTTTTTTCTGAAGTTCTGTTGCCAAGGCTTTCAGAGGCAGAAAAAAAAAGTTTTTTTCTGAAACGGAGTTTCAGAAGTTTAAGAGGCAGGGGGGGAAAAGCAAGGCACAGAGCTCACAACCAATGAGCCTGTTGCTAAAATTCACCGCTGGGAACTGCTGATTGGGGGTATTCCGGGAGGCTGATCCACCCACCAATCAGCTTTTTACTTAGTTTCCTCCCCAAAAACTAACGTGCATTTTATACTCCGAAAAATATAGTAGATCTGTGAATGTATGAGCAAGAGGGGGGGGGGGGGGAGAGAGAGAGAGAGAGAAATTTGCTTTTCCTTTTTAAAATTCTCAAAGTACTATAGAAAGTGGGCGAGCAAACTTCAGACTGGAAAACTGAGCAACTAACATGTTATTGATTGATCCACTCTATTTGTATGGCTGCCAATCTCACCAAAGCACTCTAGGTGGCTACAAAGATGTAAAAGCACACTACAAATAAACCAAACAACAACATACTGCATATACTGTACCATTAAAGTCACCAGACTTTCACCTACCTAACGACCCACTCTTTAATAATAGATCAACATTCTATATTTTAGTGATGAGATGGAATAACATTAACCAATACAAAAATAATAATAATATTTGCTATGAGGATTCCTTTGAGAAGATGGAATTCATGATAAACTCTGATGCATTGAACTGACTGGTCAGGAAAGAACATTTTAAAAAAGACAGGTTAATGCCATGATTCCTGTTTGATTAGTTTTGGTCGGGGTGGGCTGCTGGGGGTTCGCAGGGATTCAGGAGAACCTCTAGCTAAGATTCTGAGCAGTTCAGAGAACCCACAAATGCCACTCCTGGCTGGCCCCGCCCACTCCACCCCTCCCCTCCCAGGAGTCCATGTGGCCCATTTTGGATGCAAGTAAGTACAGGGTGCGCGCAGATGCTCAGGGAGGGTGAAAAATGGGCCTACCAGAAGTTCAGGAACGCCAGAAATGCGCCCATTTCTGGCCTCAAGAGGGCCTATGGAACCCGGGGAGGTCATTTTTGCCCTCCCAGAGGCTCGAGGAAAGCCTCCGGAGCCCGGGGAGGACAAAAACACACCCCACCACCATGGTTCAGGAGGCCAACTCGGTCATGCCCACCATGGCCATACCCACCCAGTAACCGGGCAGAGAACCTCTTGCTAAAATTTTTGAAGCCTACCCCTGGTTTTGGTTGTTATGACATTAGCAACCCTCAACCAACAATCTAGTTCTCTTAATCACTGGCTCTTGACTGTATAAACCAGACATTAAAAATGCAAACTATCTTACAAAGGGATATCATTAATTAGGAAGAATCACACTTCATCCAGTGATAAAAAGGCTCCTGCTGGAATATGTAATACTGCCTACTGTTACTAAAATTAAGAAAAAGAAAACTCGGAGGGAAGGGATGACGACGACCCATTGTTTTTCACTCTTAAAACAAAAAGCCAAGTGTTTATGCAATTAATAATATTTATATATATGTGTGTCTGTCATTTGCAATTTATCAGTTGTGATTCTCCATCTGTACTTTTGATTGTAATGTCAGAAGCATGAAAAGAGCAGAATAGGCCCTGTTTGGTACAAGACTCCCTGGAGAAAATATTTTGCTAGTTATTTAATTATGAATGAATCCATTTATTCTTGACCATATTGGTTCAACACCGTATTTATTTATAAATTGCTTCTCTCCAATTTTTATACCAGTATGTTACTTTTAAAAAAAAATACAAGACAAACATTTCTATTTCAATATATATATATTAAAAGGTATTTTTGAATTAATTTTCTCACCAAATATGCAACTGCCAAACACATTCCCTCTCAAAATGCCCAAATATAAAAGAGGAAGTTATTTTTATTTGCATTCTGGTATGAAAGCAGCATCCAAACAATTTTGGTTTAACTGGAAAAATTAAGTAAGGTTGAACTTGGCTAAGAATTTGATGCAATTGTCAAATCAGGAGATTCGGGCATTCAAATGAATATAAAAATTTATTGCAAGCTTAAGCTCTACAAGAATCTGAACTATTAACGGTCCGGGGAAACTAGCGAGAGTTAAGGAAGGAATTCAAGGTGGGCGGGACTTAGATCTCCTGTGGGCGCGAAGGGACTTATGACTGACAATGCGTTTGATCCTTCCCTTGGCCTCAGCCTACAGGAATCAAGAAAGACAGGGATCAAGACAAGAAACCCGAGGTGGCGCACTGGTTAGAGTGCAGTACTGCAGCTACTTCAGCTGACTGCTAGTTCAGCAGATCAGCGGATCAAATCTCACTGGCTCAAGGTTGACTCAGCTTTCCATCCTTCCGAGGTGGGTAAAATGAGGACCCAGATTGCTGGGGGCAATATGCTATTTAGTATACTGTCTTTGGTGTAAGACGCCCAGAGTCCTCGGAGAGTAGGTGGCATAGAAATATGACTAATAAAAAAAAAATAAAGAAGCTGGATGAACAGTCTGGATGAAAACAATGCTAAACCCAGGGGTGGGCTGCTAGGGATTTGCAGGGGTTCGGGAGAACTCTACCTAAGATTCTGTGCAGTTCAGAGAACCCCCAAATCCCACTCCTGGCTGCCCCCCCATCTTACCCAGGAGTCCCCAAGTGGCCCTTTTTGGATGCAGGTAAGTTAAGTGCAGGGCGCGCATGGAGGCTTGTGGAGGGTGAAAAACGTGCCTATCAGAAGTTCGGGAAGGGCCTCCAGAGCCTGGGGAGGTCATTTTCGCCTTCCCGGAGGCTTGAGGAAAGCCTCTGGAACCCGGGGAGAGCAAAAATGCCCCCCCCATTGTGGTGTAGGAGGCCGACTAGGCCACGCCCATCATGGCCACACCCACCCAGTAACCGAGCAGAGAACCCTTTGCTAAAATTTTTGAAGCCCACCCCTGGCTAAACCATTTCATAAAGAAAAGAAAACTTTATGGATATCACAATTCTTTGAGACTTTTGTCACATGCAGAAGGTTTACATTTATACCAACATTTTCTCTTGAAGAAAAGTTCATGAATAACCTTATGTCTCATACATCTATTCACTCCTCCACCATTATCCTCCCCTTAAGGACTTCCTCCATCAGCTTCTGAATGAAATTCAGATTTATTTATTTTTTAAGTACAAGTATGCCACAGCATTGCTAAAGTCAGCATTCATACCTTTTGTGATTCTCTACAGATTAAATCATATCCGGTCCCTGAGGATAGCATGTTGTTAAGGAGAATTCTGACATTCACCCTAGCTTCCTTGGCTACTTTACTTGACAAAATACTCCATAAGTACTTAGTTATTGGTCTTACAAAAATGTCATAGTATTCCTATAAGATAAAAGTTGATAGTTACACTCCATTCCTTAAAAAAAAAAAAGATATTCAATACTTGTTCAAAAAAGTGCTGCCTACTAGAGTACATCCTGAGGGGCTAGAAACCTTATTAATGTGTTTCCTAAGAATGGATTGTGGGACCCATTTGTCTATAACCAAGCAAATCTCACTTTCACCATGTATCAGCTACTGAAGAACATCTCCAACATGGCAGCAGCCTTCCAAGAATAAATGTGGGATTTATAATAGACTGAATGTAATGTTAGGTGTGAAGAATAAGGATCACTTCAAAAGTCTTCAAAGAAAAACAAGAAAGTCCAGTTTTCTCTTGAAAAAACACCTTTGGGACAACCATGACCTGGATGATTAAGATTCTCTATATCATTTTGTGTGTATTATCTTAGGAACCGCCTTGCCCCAATGGGACTAACCCATCCCACTTGTTCCAAGAAAGGGCCTTCTTCAGATCCTTGGGTGGGTTGCTGCGGGTTCGCATGGGTTTAGGAGAACCTCTAGCTAAGATTCTATGCAGTTCAGAGAACCCCCAAATCCCACTTCTGGCTGGCCCCGCTCACCCCTCCCCTCCCCTCCCCTCCCCTCCCAGGAGTCCCCATGCAGCCGGTTTTAGATGCAGCTAAGTGCAGGGCGCGCACGGAGGCTTGGGGAGGATGAAAAACGGGCCTATCGGAAGTTTGGTAAGGCCAGAAATGGGCCCGTTTCTGGCGTCCAGAGCCTGGGGAAGCCATTTTTGATCTCTCAGAGGCTTGAGGAAAGCCTCCAGAGCCCAGGGAGGACAAAAATGCACTCCCCCCCCCACCGCCGTGGTGCAGGAGGCTGACTAGGCCACGCCCACCATGGCCACGCCCACCAGGCAGAGAACACCTTGCTAAAATTTTTGAAGTCCACCCCTGTTCAGATCCCATTGGCCAAATAATTTCAGTTGGTGGGGTCTAGGAGAAGAGCTGTGGCTCTGTCCTCTGAAATATTCTCCGACCAGGGGTGAGAGCCACTACCTGGCCTTTCAGAAGAGCCTAAGAACTTTCTGGAGAATCCTTTTGCTTGGCCTGGGGCCCTGGCAGAGGCCTTCTACATTGGAGGCAGCTGACAGGGTAGAGAAAAATCCTCACTCTACGTCTGCCCATCACCTTGGCTCTTAAACTTTTTAATCTTTTTTATTCTAATTTTAAAAGTTTTTTTAACCACTTTTAATGCTTTTTATTATATCGTAAGCTGCCCAGAGTCACCGTATTAGTGAGATTGGCGGCACAGAAATTTCATCAGTAAAATAAAATAAAAAATACAACTCTTCCCAGAGATAGTATTGCCAATGCTGAATTATCTTTCTTTCAACAGGTAACTTTTCTGGTGGAATTCTTCAAGCTTAGAATCAAGGTCAATAAACAAGAACAGAAAAATGCATTATGAATTTATGACCTTCGCTGCCCACCCCATTAGTTCAAAATCTTAAAAGTTCAAAGTATAGAAGATGACTGTGGGGAGAGGAATGCTTTTACTGAATGAGATAAGGCTGTTCCACAGTCAATAATTTCCCACGGAAATTATTCCCAGGGTTCTTTCAATGTGCAATGCACTGGATTGTGTGGGGTTTTTTTTTTTTTTTAGGTTAGAAAAGTTAAAATTTAATGCAAGAAACAAGTTCTGTTACCTTTGGTAGGATACCGTATATATTTGGGGAAGCTTGAAAGGCATTGGGACACAGCTTCCAAATCAGGCAGATACAGAGAATATGAAGCAGGTACATTTCTGGCATGAAAACAACATAGATAATTCCAACATCATTTTCTGGACAATCATTTGAAAATACAACTGTACCAGGGGTGAAATCCAGCAGATTCTGACAGGTTATGGAGAACCGGTAGTGGAAATTTTGAGAAGTTTAGAGAACCGGCAAATATCACCTCTGACTGGCCCCAGAGTGGGGTGGGAATGGAGATTTTGCAATATCCTTCCCACAGGAGTGGGGTGGGAATGGGGATTTTGCAGTATCCTTCCCCTGCCACATCCGCCAAGCCACACCACGCCCACCAAGCCATGCCCACAGAACCGGTAGTAAAAAAAAATTGGATTTCATCACTGAACTGTACACATTAAAATGCACAGATTTAACAGTTGCAAAATAGAAGTATTAAATAAACCCGAGAACATCATCTTATTCAAGACTATAAGGCCTTGAAAACTTGACATTGTGCTCAAGCCTGGGACCCATCTCCAAGCTGTATGGATGATCAGTTAGGTCATGCCTCTGATTGCTATGTCTTTCGGTTTCTATTTGTTTTGCGACTGTCTATTTTGTGTTTTTATTTGTTTGATTGTTAGCCAGCACAAGCAGAGGTGAGTTTCAGGAGGTTCTGACCAGTTCTGGAGAACCGGTAGCAGAAATTTTGAATAGTTCGGAGAACCGGTAAATACCACCTCTGACTGGTCCTGTCCCCATCTATTCTCTGCCTCCCTAGTCCCAGCTGATCTGGGGATTTTGCAGTAACTTTCCCCTGGAGTGGGGAGGGAATGGAGATTTTACAGTATCCTTCCCCTGCCCACACCCACACCCACTAAGCCATGCCATGCCCACCAAGCCATGTCCACTAAGCCATGCCATGCCCACCAAGCCACGCCCACAGAACCGGTAGTAAAAAATTTTGAAACCCACCACTGAGCACGAGTCATGTAAAAATGATAGGTCACTATGTAAATTGAGCAAATAAATAAATGATTTGATTTGACTTCTTGTACACTGAAACTTAATTAAATTGAAACAAATTTAATATGAATATTATCCAGTCACATATCGAACAATGCTTCTATTTGGCTGCATTCTGTTACCTTATAACTTGATGACACTTTCAGATTTCTCAGAGGATCTGCAGAGGCTCATTAAAACACCAAATTCGAAATGGAAGTTGAAACTACACGACCAAGGCCTCAGCCTTTGTACATGCATGTGACATTGGTATATATACAAAGGAAGAATGTTCTTGCCCAATCTCGTGATCATGCTCCGTGGTGGCACAGTACTGCAGGCTACTTCTGCTGACTGCCGGCTGACTGCAATTTGGCAGTTCGAATCTCACCAGGCTCAAGGTTGACTCAACCTTCCCTCCTTCCAAGGTCGGTAAAATGAGGATCCAGATTGTTGGGGTCAATATGCTGACTCTGTAAACCACTTAGAGAGGGCTGTAAAGCACTGTGAAGTGGTATATAAGTCTAAGTGCTTTTGCTATGTTCAACATAGTGACTTTTTCACACACACCCTTGATGACTCTGATTGTATGCAAACTTGGAGCTTGAATTGATATTCCATAGTGTTGATATCTCTTTTATCCATTGGCATTTTTTTAATGCAATGAATTCCATTACATGCAAGTTTCAATGAGGAAGATGAGAAACACCTTAAAATGGAAAGAAATATGCACTATTTATAAGCCAGTCAGATCTCGTGGGCTTCTCAAAACAAGGCCAATTGAATTCCAGCCCAGGAATCATATTTCTGTGGCATGCCATTGCTCCCTCAGCTAAGTTTGCAGGCTCCGAACGGGATCTTTTCAGGAGCATCCTGGCATTGCATTTACAGGAAATGGGAGGGAAGCCAGAGGCTTTGAGCATCAACACCGTAGCAAGATACATAATAAATCTATCAAAGTCACTGGCAGAAGCAGCTGTTAATCCAGTGAAAAGACAGAGAAAATGATGGCAAAGTCTGGAAATGGTGGTCAATTTTTCTATTGCATTTGTAAATCGGGTAGGAACTTGTTTTGCATTTCTTTTTAAGCCTTTGGATCTCTTTGTTGTTGTTAGTTGCGAAGTCGTGTCCGACCCATCACAACCCCATGGACACTGTTCCTCCAGGCCTTCCTGTCCTCTACCATCCTCTGAAATCCATTTAAGCTCATGCCTACTGCTTCGGTGACTCCATCCAGCCACCTCATTCTCTGTGGTCCCCTTCTTCTTTTGCCCTCAGTCTTTCCCAGCATTCAGCTCTTCTCCAGTGAGTCCTTCCTTCTCATTAGGTGGCCAAATTATTTGAGTTTCATCTTCAGGATCTGGCGTTCTAAAGAGCAGTCAGGATTGATCTCTTCCAGGACTGACCAGTTTGATCACCTTGCAGTCCAAGGGACTCGCAGGAGTCTTCTCCAGCACCATAGTTCAAAGGCCTCAATTCTTTGGCGCTCAGCTTTTCTTATGGTCCAGCTTTCACAGCCATACATTGCAACTGGGAAAACCATAGCCTTGACTATACGCACTTTTGTTGGCAGGGTGATGTCTCTGCTTCTTAGTATGCTGTTGGATCTCTTTAGGGATATATTAAGAGCCTTGGTAGTACAGTGGACTAAAGCACACTGTTATTAACACCAGCTGCCTGCAATTACTGCAAGTTCGAATCTCACCAGGCTCAAGGCTGTTTCAGCCTTCCATCCTTTCTAAGGTAGGTAAATTGAGGACCCAGTTTGTGGGGGCAATAAGCTGACTTTGTATAAAATATACAAAAGTATGAAGGCTATTGCTTAGCGCATTGTAAGCCACCCTGAGTCTCCAGAGAAGGGAAGCATATAAATCAAATAAAAAAAGAAATTAAAAAAAAGATCAAATGCCTATTGCTTAACCAATCAATACATGCAAACTATAAGGACCTGAGGCTATATGTCCTCCTTAAAGCTCCCAAATTCTACTAAATTTTACCATCAAAAAAACAAGCCAGTGTAACAGAAAGGAAAAGTGTTTAAAGACCTGAGTATATTAGCAACACTGTTTTCAATTTAAAATTAAATGTAGAATCCATTAAATCAAAGGTACTTTTTGGCCTGTCCATTTTCATTATGCACTCCTGGGGCACATTGCAGGTTCAAAAAGAATACACATTCCTGATCTTAGCATTAAGGATTCTCCTACTTTAAAAAAAAAAAAAGTCTAATTAATATTTGTTTGTTTGTTTGTTTGTTTGTTTATTTATTTATTTATTCATTCATTCAATTTGTATGCCGCCTTTCTCCGAAGACTCAAGGCGGCTTACAATGTATTTAAAAACTATATATAAAAACATTAAAAATTAAAACATTAAAAACAATTAAAACCCATTCACACCATTCATGGCCAGATCTCGCCAGATCACAAGAGCGAGATCAACAGCCCCAGGCCTGCCGGAAAAGCCAGGTCTTCACCGCTTTTCAGAAGGCCAATAGGGTGGGGGTGGTCTGGACCTCAGGAGGTAACTGGTTCCAGAGAACTGGGGCAGCCACAGAGAAGGCCCTCTCCCGTGGGCCCCCCAGCCGGCACTGTTTAGCTGACGGACCCAGATAAGACCGGATCTTACCGGTCGCTGGGAGCTATGCAGTAGAAGGCGGTCTCGAAGATTACCTGGCCCTGAGCCATGTAGGGCTTTAAAGGTAATAACCAACACCTTGAACTGTGACCAGAGACCAATAGGGCTGAACCGAGTGTGAGATGGTAGGCATCGAAAATGTATAGAAACACCCAGTTATTTGAATAACTTAATTACACTTCTGATTCCTCTGCACTCAGTTTATTAGTGCAACCAGAGTCACTTTTGGCTTGCATCAAAATGGTCACCTCCGATCTTCAAGCTTTCCCCCATCTAGGTCTAAGTTTTAAATTTTGATTCTTCTCTAAACTACATTTGGGGCCAAATTGCCATGGCAGACTTGCTGTAGCCAACTCACCACGGCCAAATCTCAAGGGGCCAACTTGCTGCAGGGCAATTCAATGCTGAATTCATCATTTCATTCAGTTACTTTTATTATCGGGGACCATGTTTTCATCAAAATTAACTGCTGTATTTCTGCATTGACTTTCTTTATTTTATTATTATTGGCCACAGTTCCACTGAAATTAATTTACCTTTTGTATCGGTTGAATTGTCCTGCAGTGAGTTGCCCTGTGGTGAGTTGGCCATGGTGAGTTGGTCATAGTGAATTGGCCATGGCGAATTGGCTGCAGCAAGTTGTCCCAATCAGGGGTGGCTTCTAAAATTTTTACTACTGATTCTGTGGGCGTGGCTTATTTTATGGGTGTGGTTTGATGGTCATGTGATAATTCTTTAGGATTTAGCAGAGGTACTGGTCTACCAGGCTTTTAACTGCTTGTAGAGCTGTACCGGTCATTTGTTTTTCGAGTGCACTAGTCTACCACCACACTGCCTTTCAACACTGATCAGCTGTAAGGTGGCCCTTTGAAGCCCTGCAGCAAGAGTTTAAACAGTTTTTTTCCTTCGATCAGCTGGGACTCGGGAGGCAGCGAAAAATTGGGGGCAGGGCCAAATAAAAGGTAAGAATAACGGGGGGTGGGTGGGAGGGCCCAGCTCCCAAACAAAGAGAACTGGTTTGGTGACATCATATCGTCACCGCTACCGGCTCGGCTGAACCGGGCCGAACCGGGCCGAACCGGGAGGAACCCACCACTGGTCCCAATTCATGCATTTGGAGTCTGAATGCTTTAATTTTCAAACAGTTTACACCCCTGGTCTAGATCAAACATGGTGAAAGAGGATAATGCAAACATGTGGAGCAGTTGCATTTTGTATATCCTTGTCATGACTCAGTCTGAAGAACCTCCCTCAAATATGGGAGAAGACTAGGAGGAAACATTTCAGAAAGCTGCCTGAAGCTGTAGCCAGAAGGACTGACCTAGATTGGGAAGTTTCTGCAGAATGATGGTGTATGTATTAAGTACATCAAAAGTTAATGAGGCACAAAAATGCTTGGCAATGCTGAGTCATATCTGGATCTTCTCAGAAACAATCTAAAGCAGAAGTGCGTTTCAGCAGGTTCTGACCAGTTCTGGAGAACCAGTAGCAGAAATTTTGAGTAGTTCGGAGAACTGGTAGTAAAAATTCTGACTGGCTCCACCCCCATCTATTGTCTGCCTCCCAAGTCCCACAGATTGGGAGGAAATGGGGATTTTGCAGTAACCTTCCCCTGAAGTGGGGTGGGAATGGGGATTTTACAGTATCCTTCCCCTGCCATGCCCACCAAGCCACACCCACCAAGCAATGCCACGCCCACCAAGCTACACCCACAGAACCGGTAGTAAAAAATTTTGAAACCCACCACTGATCTAAAGGTATAACAACACTACCTAGTACTAAGGAGAAACATCCTGACAGAACTATTAATCAGTGGAACAACCTGCCTCCAGAAATTGTGGATGCTCCAATATTGGAAGTTTTTAAGAAAAGATTGGACAACCATCTCTCAAAAATGGTATAGGGTTTGCTATTTGAGCAGTGGGGTGGACTAGACAACCTCCAAGGTCTCTTCCAACTATTTTCTGTCAATCTACCAAAGGAAGCCAGATCTGATAAGGGTACAGCCAATGGTGGGATTCAGCCAGTTTGCACCTATTAGGGAAAACCGGTTGTTAACTTTCTAAGCAGTTCGGAGAACCAGTTGTTGGAAGAAATCTTATTTTGTTTTTCTACTTTACAGGACTAATCCTGTAAGGAAGGCAGGAAAGAAACATTCTGGTGTTGTTTCTAGCCTAACCTTTATTGCCCTGCTTACAGAAACTGCCTCGCTGCTTAACCCTTATTACATTGTAACCGATAAGTCCAAGTGCCCATCGATGTGAGTAATATTGAGTTGGCCACGCCCACACAGTCACATGACCACTGAGCCATGCCTACCCAGCTGGTCATTAGGGCAGAGAACCGGTTGTTAAATTATTTGAATCCCACCACAGAGTACAGCTGAAATCAGAGGTTGCTGGAGTAGAGAATAACCTGAGCTTGCTAAAGTCGCAGGAACAATACCAATCCATGAAAGCCTGCAATTATTCTTATCCTAGTTCTCCTAATTGCCAGATCTTTCCTTGATATTTGATCCAGATATTTATCACCTTTCTTTTATTGTTTTTTGGGGTGCTGTCTGCCCAGTTCATTCTGCCTATGAATCTAAGAAACTGGAAAGTTGAGATAAGCTTGCTAAATCAATACAGGGATACACACATCATTATAAAAACAAGAGATTTAAAGCAATAATATTTTTAATCAATATAATCAGTAGATTTCTTTCCCCAATGTAATAGTGCGACCAAGACTGCAGATTATTTTTTTAAATAAAATCATCAAAATCAGTTGTTCCTTCACCTCTGCTTCCTTTCTACCTCATAACACCGGCAAACATTTGTTTTGTCTACGTCTCTTTAAAACATTTCTTCCAATGTTCTAAGGCCATGATGGCATGCAGCGCCCTCTCTGATGGCACGTGAGCCGTCGCCCCAGTTCAGCTCCGCTGCACATGAGTGCGCACTTCCCGCCGACCAGCTGGTCTTTGGGACTCTGCCATGCATATGCGGGGGGCTGCGTCTGCATGCATGTGGAGGCAGGGTACATGCACAGAAGAGCAGGGGGCATATGCAGGGGCCATGCGCACATGTGCGGTAGGGGCGGGGCACCTGCAGGGGGCCACACACGCATGCACTGGAGTGGGGCACATGCACAGGGGCAGCACGCACATTGAATTTTGGGGGTTCAGGCATGCACATTTGAGTGTGCGCACGCTTTGGGCACTCGGTCCGGAAAAGGTTAGCCATCACTGTTCTAAGGTCCCATTCATTCATTCATTCATTCATTTATTTATTTATTTATTTATTTGGCTTATATGCCGCCCTATCTCACAATGGACTCAGGGGGGCTCACAACAATAAAACACAAGCCACAATATAAATAAGACTAAAATCTAAAAAATTTAAAATTAACCCTTATAACCCCATCATCAGTCCAGGTCAAGGGATTTAAAAAGCCAAGTTTTTAATTCACGGCAGAAGGTGCGAAGGTCGGGCGCTAATTGGAGCTCCAAGGGGAGTTGATTCCAGAGGGTGGGGGCACCCACCGAGAAGGCTCTAATCCCGGTGGGCCGCCAGCCGCCACTCTCTAGCCGACGGCACCCTGAGTAGGCCTTCTCTATGGGCGTGAACCGGGCGATGGGATATCGTTGCTGGCTGTAAGTGGTCCGCCAAATATCCTGGTCCTAGGCCATGTAGGGCTTTATAGGTCATCACCAGCACCTTGAATCTCACCCGGAGGGCAACCGGTAGCCAATGCAAACCGCGCAGGAGGGGTGTAACATGGGAGTATCGGGATTCTCCCATCACAACCCGCGCGGCTGCATTTTGCACCAGCTGAAGCCTCCGAGTGGTCCTCAAGGGCAGCCCCATGTAGGGTTTTATCTTAGCTTTTCTTGATTTGTATGTGCATACTTTATATAATAATTATGTTTCTATATAATTTTAATACTTTTATCTTCCACAAAGCAAAATCAACAGCAAATGATGTCAATCTCTTTCCAATAATTTTCTTTCCGTTATGGCAGCTCTCTCCTGCAATTTCCTGCCATGTTCTTTAGCCTTTATGAGGTCTGAAACCAGAATTTATTTAACCTGAATTATGAAGAAACCCCGAGATGAAGTCCTTTTGATCTGTTAAAAAATAATGACTAAGGATGGCATTCAGCATTTTTATACGAATCCAAAGTTTAAATTAAACCATGAATATGATAAAACTGTGGGGAATGATTCCTTTCCTTTTGAAATATAACTAAGAATATAGTTGCTAAAAATATAGATTTACCCTCTATTCATGCTTTTAAAAATGGTCTTCGTTATATAATCTGTCAGTATTTGTATTGGTAAAATAACCTTAAGAAATACTGTATTTTAAAAGCAAGGTGCAAAAAAAACCCCACTGTATTTCTTAAGATTCCTTTTCTTTTCATTTAAAAAGAAACTTTCCTTATCTGGTTTCATGCTGATTAAAATGGATATGTAGATAGGTAAAGTCAGTTGTTACTTGCAAAATATAGAGGACTTCTGCTGATTGAAATACTGTAGATGCAAACAATCAGTCCCAAAACTGCAGATATAGTTGTCCCTGATTTACCACTGCAATTGGGATTGGTTTCTTTTTAATTCTAAGCCATTATGGTTGCAAATCGAGCCACCCACACGACTGTACCCAATTTTACAACATTTTTACAACATTTAAGCAAATCACCATGCTCATTAAGTGAATGCTACACTTGTAACTGGGAACCCGTTTTTGCTGGAAACCGATAAAAAACATTGTAAATAACAGTCACATGGGATGTGCAGGATGCTGCACCTGGTCATAGAGATGAACCAATTGTCAAGCACCTGAAATGTAGTCACATGACTCTTGGGCTAGTGGCATGATATTTTACAATGGCCAGAAGTGTTGTAAATCAGAGGTCCAGGCTTTTGCTTTGTTCCAAGATGTTTCACTCGCTCTCGCAGAGAGCTTTATTTTTTATACAGTTTTACACAGGCAGATAAAAGACAGGGCAGCAACAGTGTTCTAATTGGACAATCCTCCTCCCTCTTCCCCCACTCAGAAGAAGGTCAGATAACACAGACCAGAGCAAGAATGAGATCATCCAGGAAGAAGATACAATGATACCAGAAACGGAAGCAGTGTGCTGCATTCGGCCCGACATCATTCTTCAATTCCCTACACAGAAGTGCACCTGTTTTTAGCCCATTATAATTTCAAACTGGTTCAAACTGGTTTTCCCAGTGGCAATGTATAGCTGTGAAAGTTGGACCATAAGGAAGGCTGAGCGCCAAAAAATTGAGGCCTTTGAACTATGGTGCTGGAGAAGACTCCTGTGAGTCCCTTGAATTGCAAGGCGATCAAACCGGTCAATCCTAGAGGAGATCAACCCTGACTGCTCTTTAGAAGGCCAGATCCTGAAGATAAAACTCAAAATACTTTGGCCATCTAATGAGAAGGAAGGACTCACTGGAGAAGAGCTGAATGCTGGAAAAGACTGAGGGCAAAAGAAGAAGGGGATGGCAGAGAATGAGGTGGCTGGATGGGGCACTGAAGCAGTCGGCATGAACTTAAATGGACTCCGCGGGATGGTAGAGGACAGGAAGGCCTGGAGGAAGTTGTCCATGGGGTCGCGATGGGTTGGATACGACTTTGCAACTAATAACAACAACAATTTCAAACCATCCCATTGTTAAGCAACAGATCGTAAATTAAAGACTTCCATTATTGGATTTTTATTATTAGCAGAATGTCTACCTTGTAATACCCGCTACCTCTAAAATCCTTACTATATTATACATACTATTTCCTGAGTCAAATCCCACCTCAAGAAATTATTCTTAAAATGATTCAAGACATGGAGACTATATGAAGAACAATTGCAGGATTTGGGTTTGGCTAGTCTAGAGAAAAAAAGGACTGGGGGTGGGGGGGTGGGGATATGATAGCAGTATTCTAGTATTTGAGGGACTGCCACAAAGAAAAAGTGGTCAACTTATTCTCCAAAGCACCTGAAGGCAGGACATGAAGCAATGGATGGGAATTAATCAAGGAGAGAAGCAACATGGAATTAAGGAGAAGCTTCCTAACAGTGAGAACAATTAACCAGTGGAACAGCTTGCTGTCAGAAGCTGTGGGTTCTTCATCACTGGAGATTGTTAAGAAGAAACTGGCAGCCATCTGCCTGAAATGGTATAGGATCTCCTGCTTGAATAGGGGGTTGGACTAGAAGACCTCCAAGTTCCTTTCCAGCTCTATTCTGATTGAAATTGTCCACTGTCTTTCCAGTATACATGCATTGCAGGGATGAGTTCTTCTTACCTTTACTACCGGTTCACAACGCGGCCGCGCATGCACACTCGCTTCGCTCTCTCGCGCAGGCTCTTCTGCACAAGCACAAAAGCTTCTGCACATGTGCAGAAGCGTTTTGACGATGTCAGGGTCAGTGGGCGGAGCCTCCTGCCAGTTTTACTACCGGTTCTATAGAACCGTGCAAACTGGGGGCAACCCACCACTGAGGCATTGCATTTTTTGAGGTTTCCTGACAGAATAATTAATCTGTGGAATGACTTGCCTCCAGAGGTTTTGGCAACTCGAACACTGGAGGTTTAAAGAAGAGATTGGACAACCATTTGTCTGAAATGGTATAGAGTTTCTTGCTTGAGCTGGAGGTTGGACCCTTACAACTCTGTTATTCTGTTATATATAATTGTTGCCGTTGCTTTCCATTTAGTTTTGTCTGCTCTCTCTGAACTAAATGTGCTTCTTTAAATAAAGACAACTGAAAACACAGCTGAATATTTATGATATAGAACCACCTGGTATGTAATGATACTCAAGTGTTCAGAAATCAAGTGGCATATAGAATGAATGAATGAATAAATAAATAAATGAATCAATCAATCAATCAATCAATCAATCAATCTTTTCAGGGAGAAAATCACGGACAAAGTGACACCAGGATTCCTGGGATGTAGATTTTGGTGCTATTAGAAGCTTTTCTTTATTTATGCAAACTCATCCAATTCATAGAGATGCAGAAGAGAGAACTACTAATGGAAAATGAGTCATTATCTGTTAGTAAGAGGTCACAACTTTTGATCAATGAAATGATTTATTTGCAAGAAGCTGTCACATTAATTCTCCAGAATCCACACTTAAAATGAGTGAGAAATTGAGAATTTCCACATCAGCCTTCTCCAACAAGGTGTCCATCAAAAGTAATGACACCACAACTCCCTGAGTGCCCAGCTAACCCATTGACTTCAAAATGCTGAAACTCCAAATATTTGGAGATGGTTAATGCCAGTTTGGGGGAATGCTGTTTTTAAAAAGCCTTTGAAAGTTTGTACATGTTATTTAAAATAGAGTAGTATATAATACAAATGTGACCAACCATTCATCCAAACTTGATTCAATATTAATAGAATAACAGAGTTGGAAAGGACCTTGGAGGTCTTCTACTTCAACCTCCTGCTCAAATAGAAAACCCTATACCGTTTCAACCAAATGCTTGTCCAATCTCTTAAAAACCTCCAGCGATGGAGTAAACCAAAAGCCACAACTTCTGGAGGCAAGTTGTTCCACTGATTAACTGTTCTAACTGACAGGAAAGTTCTCCTTAGTTCTAGGTTGCTTCTCTTCTTGATTAGCTTCCACCCATTGCTTCTTGTCCTGCCTTCAGGTGCTTTGGAGAATAGGTTGACCCCAGGAGTGAAATCCAGCAAGTTCTGGAGAACCAGTAGCAGAAATTTTGAGCAGTTCAGAGAACCGGCAAATACCACCTCTGGCTGGCCCCAGGAGTGGGGAGGGAAGGGGTTTTTTGCAGTATCCTTCCCACAGGAGTGGGATGGGAATGGAGATTTTTCAATATCCTTCCGCTGCCACACCTATCAAGCCACACCCACCAAGCCACACCATTCCCACCAAGCCACGCTCACAGAACCGGTAGTAAAAAAAATTGGATTTCACCACTGGTTGACTCCTCTTCTTTCTGGCAGCCTCTCAGATATTGGAACACTGCTATCCTGTCACCCCTAGTCCTTCTTTTCATTAAGCTCGATATACCCAATTCCTGCAACCATTCTTGGTACGTTTTAGCCTCCAGTCCCCTTAATCATCAATGAAAAGATTTTTAAAAATCTAGTTTACAAAAACCAGGGAAACAAAAAACTAGCATGCAAATAATAAAACTTAATCAGAGAAACAAGAAGTATTAAAAAGGTTACCAAACCATGTATCAGTGTGATTCCTTAAAATGTTTAAGCCAATGCATTCTTTCACCATAACTGTGAAAACAAATTAGCCAATGTAATTATTTTGAAATTTATGGAATGCAGCTCCAACTAGCTAAAGTAGTTAAGAGTTTTACATGGCAAATTCAAAACTAATTAAAATCTCTGAATGGCCTTTTGTAGACCAGACTAAGCTATGCTGACAAATTGGTCTGGTGTGCAGCAACAAGCAAGGCATTTTTCAGTCAAGTCGGCAGCCTGATTTGTTGGATTGTGTATTTTTTTTTTTAGATAGCATAGGAGACCTGCTCCAAAAACCTGATTAGAATGTCTGTGGAGGATAATTTTGGAGTTTGGAAAAAAAAAAACAATGTCAAAAGGAAAAATAAAGTCTCACATTTTGTCCTCATTTTCCTTTGCTGGTGGCACCAGGGTGCTGATAAAAGCAGAAACAAATAGGCAGTAATCAATACATTTCAGAGTACAAGAAAAATGGCTCTATACAGATTTAAAAGGGAGCAAAAGCCCTCCCAATGGACCCACAAGGACGCTGTACAAGACAAACACAAGCTCCTAACATCTGCTCAATGACAACCAATAACTGGTGACACAAGCAATAATTTAGTTGTGTTCCATTGTTTATCACTGCTTTAGGATCTAAGCGGATTCCACACTGCGGGCACCATTAAGGAGAATGAAAACCTGAGGATTCATTGCAAGTAATAAAATTTTTCTAAATGTGTTTGATCAGTTGTGTTGTATAATATTTATTTATTTATTTATTTTATTTATTTATTGGATTTCTATATCGCCCTTCTCCCGAAGGACTCAGGGCGGTGAACAGATCAAGATTTCATATGCATATAATGATTATATATATATATATATAAACAGTAAATAATAAATTGAGTCAACTTGGTGCATCTGCTAAGACCTTGGCATAGAATTTAGGTGTTTATGCTAGCCCTGCTTGTTGAAACAGAAAGGTCTTCAGGGCACGTTGGAAAGTGTGAAGATCTGGGATTATTCGTATTCCAGGGGGTATTTTGTTCCAAAGAGTAGGTGCCCCCGCAGAGAAGGCTCTCTCCCTTGGAACTACTAGACAACATTGTTTTAATGATGGTACTATGAGTAGGCCTAGTCTGTGAGAGCGTATTGGTTGGTGGGAGGTTATCGGTTGCAGTAGGTGGTCTCGTAAGTACTCAGGTCCTAAGCCATGGAGCACTTTAAAGGTAAGAACCAACACCTTGAAGCACACTCAGAAGGCCACCGGGAGCCAGTGCAGCTCACGTAGAAGAGGTGTTACATGTGAGTGCCATGTTGCTCCCATAATTACTCGCCATGTTACTCCCATAATTACTATATTTAGCAATAGCAATAGCACTTAGACTTATATACCACTTCGCAATGCTTTTACAGCCCTCTCTAAGTAGTTTACAGAGTCAGCGTATTGTCCCCAACAATATGGGTTCTCATTTTACCCACCTTGGAAGGATGGAAGGCTGAATCAATCTTGAGGTTGGTGAGATTTGAACTGCCAAATTGCAGGCAGTCGGCAGTCAGCAGACGTAACCTGCAGTACTGCACTCGAACCACTGCGCCACCATGGCTCATTTACAACACAACAAACAAAACGTTAGAAAGGAAAAGTGTCTTTTTAAAAGAAAAGGAAAAAAGAAACTAACTCATAGACACACAATATCCTCCCTATTTGAATGCTGATGAATATAATACAACAGTGTTAGTTTCCCACCCGATCCCAGGCCAAAAGAATTTTAAACTACTAAACTACTAAATCTGTTTACAAATTGTTAGCCTGTCATCTATATACATTATTAATAACAAAATAGTTAACAGGAAAAAAACAACAATACTAAACATATTACATAAAAGTATAAAACTAATAAGAAAGAATAGAATAGAATAGAATAGAATAGAATAGAATAGAATAGAATAGAATAGAATAGAA
>WNWU01000031.1:3629283-3639620 GCA_012654045.1 Ptyas mucosa
GACTAGACTAGACTAGACTAGACTAGACTAGACTAGACTAGACTAGATTAGAATTCTTTATTGGCCAAGTGTGATTGTACACACAAGGAATTTGTCTTTGGTGCATATGCTCTCAGTGTACATAAAAAGACAGGATACATTCACTAAGAATCATAAGGTACAACACTTAATGATAGTTATAGGGTACAAATAAGCAATCAAATCATACTAGGAAACAATCAATATAAATCGTAAGGATACAGCAACAAGTTACAGTCATACAGTCATAAGTGGGAGGAGATGGGTGATAGGAACGATGAGAAGATTAATAGTAATAATAATGCAGACTTAGTGAATAGTTTGAATATTCACTATGATATCACAAAATATGACAAATTGTCCTGGTAATTTGTGCCATGAATTCTGAATTGATTTGTTCTATGATAATTTTTTTTTTCCCTATCAGTATCCTCTGGATTCTTTCCGAAGTTCAAAAACATTTCAAAAGTTTCTCTTTCCTGTTTCTTTCAAGTCCAACTTTCATATCCGTAGAGGATCACAGGTTCAGAATTGCCTGAACTAATTCTGGTATATTTGTAAATATATCACCAACTCTGAATATAATTTCCAAAGCCTTCATTCCTACTCTACAAACCATTAGTCCGTAGGGTATTTCTTGAAGAGTCTAAAATTTCAAAATAAGAATTATATCAATTCAGCCTAAAGTGACATTCCCCTTCTTCACAGCTGCATCAGGCTACGTTAATCATGTTATTGCTTGTGATTCCAATTTTTTTAAAACTTACATAATTATGAAAGTACAATTTCAATAAACTTTTCACACATAAGTGTTGCAATTTCATGCTTCCTTTCATGCCCGCTTGGCCAAGCAAACTATCTTTTATCCTACAAATATGCATTTCAATTTATTTGTTTTAAATGAACAACTTTGCATTTCTCCCTTTTTTAATTCCCATGCTATAATTTTCGGTTCATTTCTCTATTTCCCTCAAGTTCACTTCCAATTTTTTTTTTTCAGAATATCAACTCCTCCAATCTGTCTTGAACATCTGCAAATGCTGCAGACGGTTTGCCTTGTCAGTCACCTATTAATAGGAAATGTTGAAGAGCACCAGATTGAAAAGGAAAACTTGTGGAACCCACTTGATACCTCTGTTCTGTCCTGTTCATTCAGAAATCATAAATGAACTATTTTCTGCCAATCTCATTGGAGATAAGAGTGTCTGATCACATAAGTAACCCTTCGCTTCATATTATACCCATCAAGTGGTCGAAACACAAGTGGGTATGAATCAACTATTCTTTCCCACACGTATTTTTCTTCCTTTGAAATCCTGCCTATCCTCCTCTCTTGCTTATGATAATAAAAGAGAGCAATGAGATAGCATGAATACTTCTGCTGACATTCATGTTAATGATTAATAAGAACCTTTACAAGGGAACACATTTTCAGCTCTTCTACTATTCCTGTTTATGAACAAGGATTCTTCGGCAGCATAGTTGAGAAATAACTATTAATTTGCAGGGAAAAAATTGAAGATTTTCAATAAAGGTGTCAGAGTTCCGGCATGGATGCCCTAATTAAATCATGAGTCTTGAGCCAATCTTCAAAGGAAATCCAGGTATTTATTAGGAGCTTCATATTGGCACGTTCCCAAGTGAAGCCAGCTCTGACCCTATGTAATTTACGCTCCAATTATGACCCCGTTCCCCCCCCCCCAGGGTGTGCCATCAATCATATTCGCCAACAGAGCAATTTCCCAGGTTGTAGAGGTCACTCCCCTTCGACTGCTGCAGGTATCCCTGGGATACAACCTTGAGGGGGATAAGCGTGGAATATGCATCTATTTTTATTTTTTATTTTTTTTTGCTGCTGTGCAGTTTTGCCATTTCCCATCCCCCCTGGCCTATGGCAACTCGAGAGCAGGCCAGGGATGCTTTGCGAGTTGACAAAGGCCTTGTTTCCTTTAATTGGCAACTTCATGTCAATAAAGATTTTTAATAGTAAGTTTAAACATTATACCGTTAAAAGGTGAGGAATACTTACTATTGATTTCTTTTTGTAGATATTTTTATTCTGCCTTTATTTTTTTATAAGTAACTCAAGGCTGTGAACAGACATAATACTCATTCCTCCTCCTATTTTCCCTCACAACAAATAACCCTGTGTGGTTGGTTGGGCTGAGAGACATGGACTGGCCCAAAGTCAACAGTCTTTCTTTCTTTCTTTCTTTCTTTCTTTCTTTCTTTCTTTCTTTCTTTCTTTCTTTCTTTCTTTCTTTCCTTCCTTCCTTCCTTCCTTCCTTCCTTCCTTCCTTCCTTCCTTTCTTTGCCAATAAATAAATACTCTTCAGTTACAATTAAGTAATCTCCGAAACTTTAGAGGGGATGGGGGGTGGGAAAGAGTTAAATCCTCTTGAATGTCTGAAAATAACAATAAAGAAGAAAATGTATGGGTGAAGATAAATTATTTATGTAAATATGCTGAGTTTGGCAATCTCATCCCCAATAATTTGTAGACATTTTATAATATTATTTATTAGTTAATTATTCATATCCTGCCTTTGTTATTTTTACAATTACCTCTAGGTGGTGAATATATCTGACACACCTTCCTCCTCAAGCAACCCACGCAAGCCCCCCCCCAACCAGCATTTCACCTTGTCACGCCCGGCGTGCTCGACACTGACAGGATGGGAGCGGTGGAACATACAAACCGGGGGGGGGCTGACAAGACTCGCTGTCGGTGGGTGGTGGGGAGCACTGGGTGCAGGCGACCTGGAGCCGGGTGGTGGGGCATCGGGAGTAGGGCGACAGATGGAGGAGAAGCGGAGCGCCACCAGAATGCAGACTATGAGTGAGTAACAGGCGGAGCCACGGAAGAAGCCTCCACAGCTGACGGGTGGTTGTCCGTGCCCATTAAAGGGGTGGGGCAACGTAATAAAGAGCGCTACGAGGCGGATGCTCGTAGCGCCAATTTTGAAAGGGTTTAGCTCAGTGTTATCTCGCGTCTGACGTGGCATTAAACCAGCATTCAACTTCATTTTGATGTGTCCGGCTGTGTTCTCTTGCTGTCTCCGTGCTGTGCGGGCTAAGGAGCTGAGACACCTCCTAATGACCCTCACCTGATGTTACCTCCCCATCACAAGACCCATCACAAGACTCTCACTGATGACTCACATCTGACCCATCACAAGACCTACTGACCACACTGACATCTTCTAAACTCCATGACAAGCTTCAAGAATGAACCTTCGCCCTCTTTCTTCTCCCATTTCCCCCACAGCAGTTTCCCCATAATAGCAATGACTGCAAGAGGGATCTTGGAGTCTTAGTGGACAATCAGCTAAATATGAGCCAGCAGTGTGCAGCAGCAGCTAAAAAAGCCAATGCAATTCTAAATTGCATTAACAGAGGGATACAATCAAGATCAATGGAGGCACTAATGCCACTCTATAAAGCCTTAGTAAGACCACACCTAGAGTACTGCATCCAGTTTTGGTCACCACAGTATAAAAAAGATGTTGAGACTCTAGAAAGAGTGCAGAGAAGAGCAACCAAGATGATTAGGGTCATAAGTGGGAGGAGATGGGTGATAGGAATGATAGGCCCACTGTTTCCAAAAAGCTGCAGCTTCTTTGACAGAATTGTGCTCCCCAAACATCTCATGGACACATATACATTGTGCATGACATGAATAGGGCTTCCAATATTAATAACCATGAATGAACTAATAGGATTAACGTAGTAACATGCTGTTAATCAAGGAGCATAGAAGGTAAAGTTTAAAGAAGGGGGACCTCTCTTTATTTCTAAGGCCCAGGGGAATAAAAAAAAAAAAAGAGCTATATTTATCACATTTGAGTGAGCTCGATTTAACAATATAATTATTTTACCTCAGCACGGAGCTGGTTTTACATCCTTCCTACGGAGCTGGCTTTACACGATAAACTTCTCTGTGTTGATTATATTTGTTTCACAGGCAATCCGCTCCGTGAAGTTAACACACACGACTGAATGCTACAGCGCACGGCGATGGGAGAGCTATGCCTCAAGGCAGAGGCAGCATTCAACTGTTGGACCTATAGTCTCGTTCTTCCCTTCTCTCAAGGGAGTTCCCAACGAAAATGTGGATAACATTGTTCAGAAGCTATCGAGTGGAGAAAAGAGCTTGTTGCATTACCTTTAAAACAATGGCACAAGGGCTTGCAGAGATTTCCTTATTAAGCTTTCTTCTTGGATAAGAATATATTTTCAGACAATAGAGTATGCATTTGTTCCTTCCACTCTACTGCCTCCATTCTGTTGTTCCCTCTGGACCAGAAGTACACAAATATAACTGGGACACAGTGCACTGTTCCGTTAACACTGTGAGTTTGCTTTGAAATGACTCCATGACTTTTTAAAAGTTGTATAACTGACACCATGAGGCTCCCTTCTCCCTTATGAAATAGAGCCAGACAAATAAATATACACACAAAAATCCCCTTTAAGGATGAGCTCAGTTTAGCAGGGATTTTTTAGCTCAGAACACAAGCAAATTATGAAGCACCACTTTATCCACACTTGTTCTGAATGAAGTCCTCACAGAAGTTTTTAACAAAGTCCGCATTGAGGCAGAATGCATAAAATGGTGACCCTAGAATTTAGATGTTTAGATGTTAACCAGTGGCGTGTTGCTTAAAAGAAAACCCCATATGGTTGTGACCTGGAGAAACAATGCTTTCATTCTCTGATATGTTAATTGAAATGTAGCTGAAGAATTATGCTTAGATTGAAGTGCTACTTTTTAAAGAAAGATATTGACACTGTTGAACATCTTAAAAAAAAAAACGCAACACTTGACTGAGTTAATGAGGACTGGAATTCAAGATTGAAAGAGCTAAATATATTTAGCGATAGAGAAGGGAAGATTAGGTGGAGGCATTAGGCATATTTAAATACTTGAAGGAGGGTCACCGAACAAAAGGAACACACTGGAGGAAAAGATAGGAACATAAAAATAACACTGAGTACCTAATAGGAAATGTAAACAAAGAGCGGATTATAATGTTCTATATATAAATATGTAAAAATGAAAATATAGATATGCATAGAGAAAGATAAGAAAAATAGAAAAATAACCCACCGATGTGATAAGAGGCAGTTGTAAGACGGAATCGATGTTTGCTTGTTTTGTATGTTGCTTTAATGTATTTATGTTTGTTTGTATTTTTTAATCAATAAAAAATATCAAAAAAAAAAAAAAAGAACAAAAGGAACACACTTCTTTTCTACTACTCCAAAGACTAGAACTACAACTATTTAGTGAAGATGCAGATTTTACTAAGCACTGAGTGGGTTGTCTTAACAATAACAACTGCTTGACAGTGGAACAGCTTGCCTTGAAATTGGTGGGTTACAGATTAACAGAGTTGGAAGGGACCTTGTAGGTCATCTAGTCCAGCCCCAGCCCAAGCAAACCCTGCACCATTTCTGACAGATGCCAGTCCAGTTTCTTCTTGAAGTATCTTCTTGGGTTTTTCCTCATGAAAATAAATAAATAAATAAGTGCAAGATGGATGAGCAACTGCTAGGAATGCCTACACTGTGTTCTGCACTGCAAAAATTTCAACGGCTCCTTACCCTACTAGTTTTCAGAAAGACCGTGTCAGGAATATGACCATTTCAATAGGTTATGTGGGTTGCGTTCTTGACAGCTATTGGATTTTGGTGTGGGTATGTGTATGTGTTTAATAAACAACGTATCAGAACGTTGGGTTCGTAAAGATATTTCGCTCAAATAGTTTGAACATTATTTTTATGTTTTTAACTGATTTGTGGATGTCACTTGTGGATTATGTCAAATTTTTCAACTTTCAATTTCCAAACAATGTCCAAAACATTGTGACACACCTTGGTGATTGTAAAGATATTTTGGTTACTTTATTGTAATTTAGATGTGCTTGGTAAGTAACTCCATAAATATCACAATTTTTTAACATTTTATGTGTTTCATTTGCTGCCAAGAGCTTTTAGCCATTGGAATGTCCTATAAACTCAGCAAATAAATCTGAGCATTGAACAATGCAGTGGCCTGTAGCTTAATTCTTAAATATGACTAATATAAATTACATCAGGCTCTGTTTCACGAACCCTTGAATGCTCAAAGGAGAAATTGTGAAACTATTCCTTGAAATCTCTTTCTGCCAACCCAGTTTTTTCTTTCTTTCTTTGGTTTTGCTGTGAAATATGCCATTTCTAAGAATGCTCACAGAGCCTGTGTAGAATAATTAAAATGGGAATAAAGGCAATGCTAGATGTTAGGATGGCATTGAGTTTTCCCAGTTTTTAAAGAACAAAGAATAAAATAATTAAACAAGAACATGGCAACAAGGCTGTTGGATGGTTGGTGCCCCCAGAGGCACTTCCCACAAACAGATGTGATTTTACAAGGCATATCTTTTTCTTTTTACAATGGAATCGCACACAGAAATTCTAACATTGTTTCACTGGAGTTGCAGTGAACTCCAGTGAACTTCTCAGACTGGAGTCTGAGAAAAAGCATAGTCACTTCTGATCAACAACGGCCATACATAATCAAGAGCAAGTAAGCCTTGATTATCTGATTGAATAACGAGTCATTGTTTTCTATAAAAAAATAAATTTAAAAAGGTGACATTTTTAAATCTTGAACATCTTAAATTTCACCACAAGATCCAGCTATCCCATAAGTACCAGAGCTTGATAGACATATATTTATCTCTGCTAGATATTTCTTCATGTTGCTTAAAGGTAAAGGAAAAGGTTCTCCTTGCACATGCTGTATGTGCTAGTCAGTTCCTGACTCTAGGGGGCGGTGCTCATCTCTGTTTCAAAGCCGAAGAGCCAGCGCTGTCTGAAGACGTCTCAGTGGTCATGTGGCCAGCATGACTAAATGCCAAAGAAGCACGGAACGCTGTTACCTTCCCACCAAAAGTGGTCCCTATTTTTCTACTTGCATTTTTTACGTGCTTTCAAACTGCTAGGTTGGCAGAAGCTGGGAAAAGTAACGGGAGCTCATCCCATTAGGCGGCACTAGGGATTCAAACCACTGAACTGCCGACCTTTCGATCGACAAGCTCAGCGTTTTAGCCACTGAACCATCACGTCCCTTCTTCATGTTGCTTACATTGTATCAATGCTCATCTATCAGATACAAGAATCAAAGACGACCTTGAGCTAAGCTCTACGATATTCCTGGTGACTTCCTGTTTCCTGCTCCATTCTGCAGCCTTTGCATTCCCTGGTGGGCTTTTAGCTACCAGTTCAAATGCTGTTTAGCTTGCTAAAGATTGGGTCAAGGTCAGCTAAGTGCTGCCACCTGCTGGGACCATCTGTCATGCAGCACATGCTAATGTAAATAATAAAACAAGAAAAAGAAAAGGTGGAATAAAATAAGACTCTATGCATCTATTTTACAATCTCCTTCCAGTATGAGATTTTTAAACGGTGGGGGAGGGAGGCCTAATTGAAAGTAATAGCCTTGATTAAAGTCCTCTACTTATAAGTTAATACTCAATATAGGATCTAGGATAGCCCTTTTTTTTTTACAGATAAGTCAGGATGTCAGGGAATCTCTGCATTTGCAGATTTATGTATACATGCAAATAACACCTGGGAATGAAAGCTTCAGCTGCTCTATCAGATATGCAGATTATTCCATGTGTTACCTTTCATTCAATATTCACTTACATTCTGTTAAATGTTGTAAAAAAGTAGATACGAAGTTTGCCATATAAACTTTCCTTAACAGTCAAATTAGAAACCAAGAATCTAGGTTACTCTAAAAAAATGTTTGTTCTGAAAGATTGCATTAGAATGGGCTAGGAAAAAAAGGACCAGGAGTGACATGTGGTTCCCCCTTCTTCTCCTGGAATGTCCTATCTAGTGACTTCATTGTATCTCCTTTTGGCCATCATAATTCCATTCTTTCTTATTATCCTATAAATCAATCTTTCATATATATCCTCATGTCAGGGGTGAAATCCAGCAGGATCTGACATGTTCTGGAGAACCGGTAGTGAAAATTTTGAGTAGTTCGGAGAACCGGCAAATACCACCTCTGGCTGGCCCCAGAGTGGGGTGGGAATGGAGATTTTGCAATATCCTTCCCCCAGGAGTGGGATGGGAATGGAGATTTTGCAGTATCCTTCCCCTGCCATGCCCGCCATGCCACGCCCACAGAACCGGTAGTAAAAAAAATTGGATTTCACCACTGCCTCATATGTCCCTGACACACACTTCCTCTGTCAGTGTTGGTGAACCTTTTCAGCACCGAGTGCCGAAACGGGAGTGTGCACATGGAGGAGCGCTGGAAAACGGAGGAGCAGCCATCCAGTGCGTGAAGACCAGCTGGCTGGTGCGCATGCACGTGCCAGAAACTGGAAGAGCAATGGGCAATGGCTTGCGTTCCTAGAGAGATGGCTCTGTGTGCCACTTCCGGCATGCATGCCATAGGTTCACCAACACGGTCCTATGTCAACATCCACTGCCTTTGGACAGAGTGCTTCTCTGAATCTAGTCTATCACCAGAGAGGAACAGCTTATAGCATTCTCATAATCAAAATCAGATACAAATTAACAGAATTGGAAAGGACCTTGTAGGTCATCGAGTTCAACCCCCTGCCCAAGCAGACTCTACACCATTTTTGACAGATGACAATCCAGTCTTTTCTTGAAAGCTTCCAGTGATGAAGCTCCCACAACTTCTGAAGGCAAGATGTTCCATTGGTTAATTGCTCTCACTGTCAGAAAATTTCTCCTTATTTCCAAGTTGAATCTCCCCTTGTTCAGTTTCTACTCATTATTCCTGGCCTTCAGGTGCTTTGGAAAATAGCTTGACCCATCCTCCTCTCTGTGGCAGCCCCTCAAATATTGGAACACTGCTATCATGTCTCCTCTGGTCCTTCTCTTCACTAGATTAGCCATGCCCAGTTCCTGCAACCGTTCTTCATATCTTTTTGTCTCCAGTCCCCTAGTCATCCTGGTTGCTCTTCTCTGCACTTTTTCTAGAGCCTCAACATCTTTTTTATAATAATATTTTAAAATTATAATATTATTCTTAATATCAACACCATCTTGATAAATCCATAACATCATACCTATTGAACTCCGTTTCTATAACCAATGAAATGGTATATATTTATATGCACAATCAACAAATAAAAAATGGATAGCTACTATTACTGTTTATATCAAAAATAAGAAAGAAGTTTGTCAATTCATCTTATGTAAGCTATAGGATTCTAGGCTCTGAAAAAAAAAAAGTAATGCAATGACATTTCCCCCCAGAAAATAGGAAATTGACACTGCAAAAAAATATATGAATTTTACAACACAATAAAAAAAAATGTGAATAAAATAAGCAAACGGGAATTTTACTTCTGCCCTTCTTCCTGTTGAGAAATTGTCATCTTCTTTAAACATTTCTAATCTCCCCATCCATAAATCATTGGTTCTGTCTTTTCTTCTTTCAGCAAAAAGACCATATAAAACTTCCAGTCTTTTTCTTCTTCTTTTTTTAAAAAGCCTTAATTGTTGTTCCTGACCAAACTGGTCAGCTCTCACATTTTGGCAAGCTCCGTCCGCTTTATAAGCGAATCCTCTACTGTGGTTTTTTAAAATTATATTTCCATCATTGTGCGTACAATAATCTTGCTGCAGTTACCATATAAAATATGTTTCCCATATTTCTAGTTCAGCACCGGTTAAGCCCAATAAAATATTACAGCAACATTTCAAATTAGTACAGCAGTACTAATATTCAGTTTTCAGTAATGACCTATCATCAAATATGTTTTAATAAATGAAGCCTATCTTCCTTTGTTTGTACCCTAATGAACCATACACTTTGCAATCAGGTGTTGTACAGATTAATTAAATATCATTCAAAGGGGCTTTTCTCCACTGAATGTTTAGAAATGTTCAGTTTTCGATAATGAATCTTAAATTGGGAAAGAAAGGAAGGAAGGAAGGAAGGAAGGAAGGAAGGTAGGAAGGAAGAAAGAAAGAAAGAAAGAAGACAGAAAGAAAGACAGAAAGACAGAAAGACAGAAGACAGATCGAAAGAAAGAAAGAGAAAAAGAAAGAAAAAGAAAGAAAGGAAAAAAAGAAAGACAGAAGACAGAAAGAAAGAGAAAGAAAGAAAGAAAGAAAGAAAAGAAAAAAGAAAGAAAAGAAAGAGAGAAAGAAAGAAAGAAAGAAGACAGGAAGACAGAAAGACAGATAGAAAGACAGAAAGACAGAAAGACAGAAGACAGAAAGAAAGAAAGAAAGACAGAAAGAAGACAGAAAGACAGAAAGAAGACAGAAAGACA
>WNWU01000031.1:3641004-3660576 GCA_012654045.1 Ptyas mucosa
TAAATAATAAATAATAAATAATAAATAATAAATAATAAATAATAAATGATAAATGATAAATGATAAATGATAAATGATAAATAAATAACAGTAGCACTTAGATTTATATACCGCTTCACAGTGCTTTTACAGCCCTCTCTAAGTGGTTTTACAGAATCAGCCTATTGCTCCTCCCACAAATCTGGGTCCTCATTTTACCCAGCTCGGAAGGATGGAAGGCCGAGTCAACCTTGAGCCGGTCAGGATTCGAACTCCCGGCAGTGAGCAGTTAAGTTAGCCTGCAGTACTGCATTCTAACTACTGCTCCACCATAGCTCATTGAATGAATGAATGAATGAATGAATGAATGAATGAATGAATGAATGAAATCATCCTTTGATATGGATCTTTGTCCAATTGAAAGTTCATTGGACGTCACCACCCTCCAACCCACATTCATCCATCTTGGTCGCAAACTTATCTTGAATTTGTTTTGCCTGCACACAGCCTTCACAACCAAGAGTGGAACGTGAAAGGCCCACTGTTAATGATCAAATAAGCTGAAATTTGATTTAAATATAATGATTCCCAAGAAGAACGATATGTTTATTATTTATTTAGTGTCTGACATACAATGTCAGGGAATTTTACAAATGCTAGACACAAGGCAGTCCTGACAGCCTAAATGACTAGTTCATTCTGTTCGGCACTCATGTGCCTATCCTTGGTGCACCACAAGGGGTGAAACTAGCTTACAACAACTGATTAGCGGCACTCAGGTTTGCTGGCTCTTCCGGGCTCCTCTGCCGGTCTTGTCTCATCTCACCTCATGTTGCCTCATGCCCGGCCAGGTGCAGCACTAGCTACCACTCCTTGCACACATGAATGCAAGTAGACAAATGGGCACCACGTGAAGTGGTACCCATTTATCTACTTGCAATATTGCATGCTTTCAAACTGCTGGGTGGGCAGGAGCTGGGGAGCGAGCAGCGGACACTCACCCATCTCATGGAGCTTGGCTCGAACCGCTGGAGTGCAGCAATTAAGCCGCTGCAGCACCATCTCTGCAAAGGAACCTGTCTCAGAACGTTCTGCAGTGATTCGTTAAGCTGATATCATACACCTTCGACTCTATCGGATGTACTACTAATAAAAAAAAATGCCAAGTTTGTACATTTTTTCAAGGTGCTCCGGGAATTGAGCCTTCAAGGTTCCCTGCCTGTAAATGTTTAGACGTGTATTTGTGTGTTCTGAGTAGCAATTATTTAACTTATCTCCAATTTTTGTCTATCATCCCATCAACATCCACTGACATTTCAGTAACTTGTTGTATTAGTTTTTATCTTCCAGCGCATGAATTATTGATTTGCGTATTCTATTTCGCCTTCTAGTGCAGAACCGCTGACTATCATATTGATGCAAATGTCTAATAAAGTCAGGGAAATATAAAGTTTCTTTATGTGGCTTTAAAAGTGACAACAAAGGGCTTTAACCATTTCCAGTGGCATAAACTGGTGTTGTTAGTGCATAATAAATTCAAATATGTGAGTTGAAAGCTTTTCAGCTCAGAAACCATCTTCCAAAGGACCCTAGAGATTAACAACCAAACATTGTAAAAATAAAAAAATAAAAATAAAAAAACTTGTCATCTCTTTCAATACCTCATCTCGGTAATTGGGTCTTAAGAAGTATTTCATAATTCTTTACCTTTGAAAATTACCCAGAATTTGCAACAAGGCAAAATGCGAGAACTACATTTCGTTGCCAATTGGAAATTTAGGAATTAGTTGCTAATTGCTTACTGGGAAAAAAATATGCTGGATATTTAAGGAATTGACTCCCTCTTGATGATTCTATCAAATTAATTAAAAACTGGAGGAAAATGCTTTGGTTTTTACTTCTTCTTCTTCTTTCTAGTATTCAGCTTGCCAGCAATATTTGAGTATTTCATTCAGTTCCCAGTTTTTCAGGATTTAGAAAAATACATCAGGTACATCATTTTGAGGGTAGGGGTGGGGAAAAGCTTTTAACCACATTTGGGAAAGTTGGCATGATCCAGGTCTCCTCTATTGAACAGTTGTTTTGACCTAGGCTTCCTGACAAAGCATAAATCACAATTTTAATCCCAGAAAATCTCTTTGAATGAGACGGCTGTGAATTACGTTCATTCACAGCCCGTAATGAATCCCAAGCAGTTTGTGAATAGTCCGACAGAAGTTTGTCACAGTCTTTCGGGATAAGGCTGATAAGCACCCACCTTTATCTCCCTTGAAACGCTGCCAAATACCTAACTGCCAATTAGCTTTGCAAGGCCAAATGGAGCACAAAGTCAAAACGGAGCTTCAGAGTTTAAACTGACCAAAATGAGCAAAGTTGCTTCCTGCAAAGGCTCATGTCCCTTTGCTCCACCTTTATGTCTTATGGGAGGAGCCAATCGACTCCAAGCCTTACTCCCAAATTGCCCCTTTTGTCTTAACTGCTCTTGCCATCTGACATCTCTACGCATATGCACACAGGGAACAGGCTCCCCTTGTTACTCTGCCTAGCTGCTGTCAGACTCTGGAGGCTCCGGAGTCAGCACATAACTCCCAGATGGCTCTGTCCCCATCTCTGCCTCCGATGCAGAGTCCTCGTCCAAGCCTTCCCAGACTCCAGGACTGGCCCATGCTCCTCCCAGCCTCCTCACTGTCCGACTCTGCTGCCAGCTCCACAGGCCACCGGCAGACCATAACAACAGTATCATCTGCTTCTGATCAGCTTCTCCCATGAGATTCATGGCTATGACCCTCCAGAAGGCCATTAAGGACTATTTTTCTTCCCAGTCATGAGAGCTAACAGTAGCAATAGCACTTAGACTTATATACAGATTTACCGCCCTCTCTAAGCGGCTTACAGAGTCAGCCTATTGCCCCCAACAATTTGGGTCTTCATTTTACCCACCTCGGAAGGATGGAAGGCCGAGTTAACCTTGAGCCTGGTGAGATTTGAACTGCTAAATTGCAGGCAGCCGACAGGCAGCAGAAGTAGCCTGCATTACTGCACTCTAACCACTGCGCCATCGTGGCTCATTTAGTTAGGATGCTAAAGAAGCCCAATATCTTTATGTTTGTTTTGTAAACTTGTTTTTTCTTTATATTATTCTAACATAGAAATATAGAAAACTGATGGCCAGTGGTCCATGGAGTTTACCCTGTGAGTTTTTGTTTGTTTGTTTGGTTTGGTTTGGTTTTTAATTTATTATTTTAAACATTATTTTTATTTACTTAAATTAAACATATAACTTGTTTAGTTGTAGAGTTTTTTTTTTTTTTAAAAAAGACATGCCCATTTATGTAAAGCAAAGGAAAAGGGTGTTTTCACTTAGTTACTACTTCATTTGAGAACCAAGCTGCTGATTGTTAGAAAAGTTTTTAGTTTAGGTTGTAGAGGTCAATAAGATCTTGGAATGTCCCAACAGCTACAATTAAGCCAGATTTCTTTTATCAAGAAAAACTTTGTTTATTTAAAACCAATAAACTATTTACATTTTAAATCACGGAACACTATCTCTTGATCTTTATTTATTTCTGAGGTAAATGTGCCTAGAGCAGCTGTAAGTCTGTCAGGTCAGTATCTCTCTCTCCTCTTCTTCTCCTGCTTCTCTTTTTCTCCTGTGCTCTTTTTTTCTCCTGTGTGTGTGATTAAAGGGGATCATATTTATAGAGATGCTAAGCCACTCCCTCTTCAGTCCCTTAAACAAAATGGAGGGAAAGTATAAACACAAAACCATCCTTCCAGTATAGACAGTGTAGTTCAGTGGCACTATTTTAGATTATTATCTGACACTGATCCCAATTGCACCTTGTGCTAAATGAGGACTACTTGTGAGTGTAAGATGGGCAGAGTTGTGTATTTAAAATAGGAGGCCGTGTACATTTTCTAAGTACATGATTCTGGTCAGAATGTAAGTCAAGGGTCTAAAAAGGTTGCCAGCTGGTCAATCTCTGGATGACTCAGAGCTAGGAGATCTGGAATGCCTCCAAATCCCTGCAAGATAAGAGACATATGAAATTGCTAGTTTTGGTTGAAAACCAAAAAAAGAATCAAATTTCCTGAGATGAGTCAAATTAGAAAGTTCTAAAATGAAAAATGGGCAAGAGAAGTGTTTGGTATTTGTTAGGATTGTCAATGACAACCTGCTTCTTAGCAATAACATATTAGTGTCCATTCTTTGCCACTAAGAAGAGGGGGCCAACCTATTCTCCAAAGCACCCGAAGGCCGGACAAGAAGCAATGGATGGAAACTAATCAAGGAGAAAAGCAACCTACAACCAAGGAGAAATTTCCTGACAGTGAGACCAATTAACCACTGGAATGACTTGCCTCTAGAACAGGGCAGGGGTGAAATCCAGCAGGTTCTGACAGGTTCTGGAGAACCGGTAACGGAAATTTTGAGTAGTTCGGAGAACCGGCAAATGCCACCTCTGGCTGGCCCCAGAGTGGAGTGGGAATGGAGATTTTGCAATATCCTTCCCCCAGGAGTGGGGAGGGAATGAAGATTTTGCAGTATCCTTCCCCTGGAATGGGATGGGAATGGAGATTTTGCAGTATCCTTCCCCTGCCATGCCCACCAAGCCACACCACACCCACCAAGCCACGCCCACAGAACCAGTAGTAAAAAAATTTGGATTTCACCACTGGAACAGAGGTGTCAAACTCGATTTCATTGAGGGCCACATCAGGGTTATGTTTGACCTTGGAGGGCCAGAGTGGGCATGGCCAGCTCAACGTCACTCGTGTCAGTGTGCCTGTGGTGGCCTGAGCACTATGCCAGCGAAAATGGTCTCCTGAGCTCCGTTTTCGCCTGCGACGGTCTCCTGCAACCCTCTGCCAGTGAAAACAGAGCTTGGGAGGGCTGCCCATGGCCCTTGCAAGCTCCATTTTTGCTGGCAGAGGCACCCAGGCCGGTCCTTCACTGTTTCCAGGGTGGCCCCATGGGCCAGATCTAAGCACCCCGTGGGCCAGATCCAGCCTCCGGGCCTTGAGTCTGACACCACTTCTCTAGAAGTTGTGAATGCTCTAACACTGGAAGTTTTTAAGAAGAGATTAAACAAGAGGGATCTTTTAGTATTTTCCTTCAGTAACAACTATTTGGGGTGGGTAGGTGTAAGGTAGGATGTAAAATGAAATTGGATATAAGAGTGAAATAATACGGGGTCAACCTAGAGGATCTCTGAAGGGCCCCTTTAACTAGTAAATATAAGAGACAAATGCTGGGTTCAAAAAGTTAAACCACAAGGTTACGCACTATTCTACACTTGGAGAGTTCAAGAAGTCAAACCGCAGAGGTACTATGTTAAAATGCAGAACTAACCCACATGGAGCTTCCTGCCTAAAGCAATAGGGGAGGGGGGGCTAGCTAAAGAGGCAGATCTCAGATACTTCCTGTTTTTTGTTACTATAAAGATACGTGTCTTAAACAAGGTCTTTTGTTCAGAATGTAAAACAGAATGCATGTCTGAACCATTTGGCCATAAGAAAGCTTCTTCTGATTTCAAAATTCAACTCTTTTATTTTTCTGCAACAGGTGGGTGTACGAAATCTGGCTAAGGATAAAGCTCTTCTGAATTTTTGGATCGTTATGTGGCTAAGATATCTAACTGGTTGAAGAGGTGTGCAAAATTAGAACTGGGTAGAATGGGAAAAATCTGCTTGCAGCTCTAAATCAATGTCCCATTATTTGAGATCAGTTAGTGTACATTCATTGCTCCTCGTAGTGATGGCTGGCCATGAAAAGCTGCAAGGATGCAGTTTGGCATGTATTACTTGGCACCATGTAGACCATCTTAAATTTTAAGTTTGAGATATGAATGATCAAGATGCTGAAGTTGTGAAGAATAATACCAGGTATATATTTTCTTGGGAGCTATCAAGGAGAAGAAATATTAATTTTAATTTCAATGTATGTTCCACATAACTGTCAAAAGCGACTTGCTAAAATATCTTGAAGAGGGTAAAGTAGAAGGCTTATTTTTTTTAAAAAAAAAATCTGGAGATATTCAGTAAAGGAGAATAAATTTCAGTGCAGCTCTTAATGTTACCCATCGATCATGTATCGAGTGAAATAAGAGATTCAGAAAATAATATTTTTTTTCAAATATTTATGGCGCAACTATAAACATGGCAACATAGATAATTTATGTAGAAATAAAAACCTAAATATAAAATATAAAATTATGTCTGTAACAGTTCCAGTTTAAAGCCTGGCATCTTAACCACTATACCAAATTAGTGTTCCATATAGTTCCATATAAACTACATATTATTGTTTGAATCATTCCTATGCGTGTATATACATCTGGTCCAGAGATGGTATTCAGCCAGTTCGAACCGATTCACCTGAACCGGTAGCGGAGATCGCGGGTGGGGTGGGCCCGCCCCCACCCACCCACCCTGGCGCTATGCTGTCCTATTTAGCCACATTTTTGGAGGCTGGGCGCATGCATGGAAGGCACGCGCATGAGCAAATTGCATGCGCAAAAGGCCGGGCACATGCACGGAAGGTGCACACATGCATGAAACGAGCAAGTGTGTGTGCACGGGGCGAACTGGTGATAACAATATCTGAAACCCACCACTGAACTGGTCCAGCACAGAACAAAGTTGTCACTTTATTTAACAAAACTAAGTAGGTTAGTCTGAGGAATGTTAAGTGAATGGTGTCCTCCCCAGCTAAAGGAGAGTTTGTACTTGGATATTTTTGTAGCTCCATCTTTATGCTTTCATTATTTATTTGTCTTCTCGTTTAATTTATAACTTGCCTTTTCTCTATCTGCTCAAGGAATCTTACACAGGTACAGTAGTCCTCGACTTATGACCACAATTAAGTCCAAAATTTCGGTTGCTAACCAAGTTAAGTGAGTTTTGCCACATTTTATGACTTTTGTTGCCTAAGTGAAGTGCTGCAGTTAGTTAAGTTAGTAACATCGTTAAGGGAATCTGGCTTCCCCATTCGCTTTGTTTGGCTGAAGGTCGCAAAATAGGATCACGTCACTCCGGGATTCTTCAACCATTGAAAATATAACCCAGTTTCCAAGCTGCAATGGTCATCAGTATGAAAAACAGTCATAAGTCACTTTTTTTCAGTGCCATTGTAACTTTGAACAGTCACTAAACAAATGGTTGTAGGTTGAGGATTACCTGTATGGGTGTTGTGACCCATACAGTATTTACAAGTACTGTACAATACAAATATTTAGTATTAAATACGAACAGTTTGAAAACAAACAGACTTTATTACAACAGCTGAGAATTAACTCATTCTCAGCGAGGTCCAAACTAAATTAAAGCAAATTCTTCAAAACACCATTCCACAGTTTATCACCGACCTTGGAATAATTAGGCAAACTGCCAAAGGCTTTTCTTGGCAAAAGTTCAGAAGCAGAAGACACCAACAAGAAATGAATGCAGTGAAACAAGAACCAATTCTCTCAATGCTGTTTTCCGGCAAAGAGGCCAAGAGCCGTTGCTGGTCTTTTAAGCCTTATGGGAGGGGCCAATCATCTCCTGACCCTACTCCCAAGTTGTCCTCTCTGCTTTATCTGCTTCTGCCTTCTGGCAGCTCTTCTCATACGTGCCCTAGGAACAGGCTCCTTCTGTTCCACTGCCTCTCTACTGTCACCCTCTAGAGGCTGTGATGTCTGCACATCACTCCCCGATGGCCCTGGCCCCATCTCTGCCTCCGATGCAGAGCTCCCATCTGGGCCTTCCCCAGCCTCCAGAACGGGCTCATGTTCTTCCTCAGCCTCATCACTGTCCGACTCCTCTGCCAGCTCTGCAGGCTACTGGTGAACCACAACAATGGGTTCGCCAGTAGCCTGCCTTCATTTCATGCTCATTGGAAGTCCACTGGAGTCCAGCTAGATTGAAACTGTTTATTTCACTCAGGGAGTTTCCATAGCTCTCTCTCTCTCTGTGTGAGTGAGTGAGTGTTACGTGTGTATGGGTGTGGGTGTATGTGAGAGGGAATATAATTTGGGTCTTTTGGGGTGCCTGTCCAGTATCTTAACTACTATACCATAATGCCTTTTTTAACCTTGATAAAGCATGTGAATGCTCTGTAACTAAAAACAGAACGTCAAATTTTAACTAACCAAGTAGCAGTCATTATGTTTTAGATTAAATTCATAGGGGAGATTCAGATCTTTGAGAAACTCAGAAGGCAGGTAGGTTTTTTTCTTTTTAATTTGCTTTTTAAGGTAACAATGAAAGTTAAAAGGGTGAGAAGAAGCACTCCGTATATGAAAACCTCTACTCATTTTTAATTATATATTCTAAAGTCAGAGGGAAGATAGATGGCGAAAAAAATATGACTATGGAAGAAACAAAAGTTACCATTGATTTCTTGGGGGGGGGAAATAGTAAGTTAGTTCAGCTAAATAGTTTTTTCAATGGAAAACTATTTATAACGGCTTTTCAGATTTATTGTTACCGATTATTGTAATAGAATGCAATAAAGTTTAATAGGTTTCCAGAAATTAAGCATAAGTTCGCATTTATTGTTCTTCCCCAAAGTAGCAAAGACTTTATTCTTCTTTTATTTGACAGAGTCTGTGTCTCTACTTAATGTAGATTATATATATATATAAAAAACCCTTAACCTGTTTGTTAATGTGCCTTTGATAATGTTGCTGATCCTTTTGTTATTTCCTGAACTTCTCTCCCCTTTTCTCTCTCTCTCTTTCTCTCTCTCTTCCCCTCTAGTTTCAGCCAGCTGGACTGTTGTGTGCAAATATTTAAAGTCTCAGATCATCCCTGAAAATGAAATAATCAGATTTGCTCTCTCAGAAACCATGTACCCAGACTGGGCTACGGTTATTTGAATTCTGTGAGATGCTGTCCGACGGCAAACATAAATGAAAAAGAATATATATATATAAATGCATTTTGCATAAATGCATATAAATGTGCATTTGACCGTAAACCGCAATTGAATATTTGTGCCAATAGATGTTCTATTTACTTGAGGCTTTTTAAAAGACACATCGACGTTGAACCAGGGAAAAATCCACATTTTTATTTTTTTGCGGATAGAAGCAATAAACGGGAAGAAATCCATTTTAGACGGAATACATGCAAATCCAAGGCAGTCTGACCTTCCTATAATCTTATCCAGGTCTGATAAACGAGTGCATTAATTCACGGGTTGACTTTTTAGGTGGGGAAGAGTCAGGAATGGGCTTCAGATCCTTTAGCAATGGGTTCACTGCCCTGTTGCTGGGTGGGAATGGCCATGGTGGGCAT
This sequence comes from Ptyas mucosa, assembly GCA_012654045.1. NCBI lineage: Eukaryota > Metazoa > Chordata > Lepidosauria > Squamata > Colubridae > Ptyas > Ptyas mucosa. The sequence continues at coordinate 3,650,266 of WNWU01000031.1, forward strand.
GGCCTACTCAGCTGTTTGCACCACAGTGGGGTGGGGTGGCGTTTTTTGCCCTCCCCAGGCTCCAGAGGCTTTTCTTGAGCCTCTGGGAGGGCGAAAACAGCTTCCCCCAGGTCCGGAGGCCCTCTGGAGGCTGGAAACAGGCCCATTTCCGGACTTCCGGAACCTCTGATAGATCTGTTTTTTGCTCTCCCAGAGCCTCTGTGTGGCCCCTGCACTTACCTGGTAATGATGAATGGGCCACGTGGAGACTCCTGGGAGGGGAGGTGTGCGGTGGGCATGGCCAGCCAGGGGTGGCATTTGTGGATTTGCCAAACCCTGGCAATCCTTGGCTAGAGGATCAGCAGAACCCTGCCGAACCCCGAGGAGCAGGGGTGAAATGCTCTCAGTTTGGACTGGTTCAGCCAAATCAGTAGCAATGGCGGCTGGTGGTTTGGAGAACATGTAACGATGGCAGTACAAGGCTCCACCCACCTGCCCAGTCGTCATTACTTCCTGGTTTTAACCAGGAATTAACCTATTTTTTACCCTCTGCGCATATGCAGAAGGGTTTGCCTATGCGCCAAGGATCCATGCGTGCACATGATGTGCACACGCAAAGCAATTGCGCATGTGGGGCGCATGCACTTCCAAACTGGTTGGGAAGGTAAGTAGATTTCACCCCTGCCCAAGAGCCCACCCCTGGAAGAGGGATGTATGAACCATAGCTAATAAAAGAAAATCAGAAAGAATATTAAAACGTTGATTTCATTGAATAACAATTAAGTATTTGGGGTTAGTTTTCAGAATGTGACATACTTAACCCAGTTCATGTTTTCACAAGCAAAGCGATATTCGAATATCCTTGACCTCTGACCTCCTCAGATGAGATTTGATTTCAGGGAAGGTTTGAATCACCAAGAAATCTGAGGTCTGTTTTCTCAGTACATTTGAGACTGGTCTTCCTTTGGTACCTTTGAGTAAACCGAATCATGCAAAAATTGAAACTTGTCTTCATCGGTGTGCAGTGTCTATGGAGAGTCTCAGTCATCCAGGTCATGGTTGTCCCAAAGGTGCTTTCTCAAGATTTTCTGGATTTTCTGGTTTTTCTTTGAAGACATTTTGCTTCTCATGCAAGAAACTTCTTCTGAAGAGAACTGAAGAAGCTTCTTGGATAAGAAGCGAAACATCTTCAAAGAAAAACCAGAACGTCCAGTTGCCTCTTGAAAAAGCACCTTTGGGACATCATTATACAGTTTTTCATAGGCATAAGTGGATACTCAGTACTCGAGGCTGAAGGCCCAAATATGCATCAGCTCATGTGTAGCACAATAGTAAATTTGTACTTTGGGGTTTTACTAGTTTTCATTTTCTCCATTCCACTTCCACATTGGATTGAAAATGCACATTTCAAAAAAATAATAATAATTGCAGATTTCTCTTGATACAGATAGTCCGTGACTTACAAACATTCAGAGTTACAACTGGGAATACTTACAACCAAGTCCCAAAGTTCCAACAGCTGTCCCTCTTATAGTCACATGATCTTATTGTGGATATTTGGCAACTAGCCCATATTTATAGCCATTTGCAGCGTTCTGCAGTGATATAACAGTGTTTTATGCCATTTTGGTTAAAAAAAACCCAACCCTTCTAGTTTTTGGCAAAACTGGCTCATTGGAAACAATTAGTTCATTTAATGAGTACCACAAATAAAGCTGTAAAATCTGATTGGTCACATGTGCGACTTGCTTTATGACCATTACAACTTACAGCACGCTCCATTACAGTTGTACGTCAAGGACTACTTACAACTCCTAAAAGCATTTTGAATAACTTTTTAATTGTTATATTTTTATTGTTATTTTTACAGTTTATATCAGTGTTCACCCTCCTACTATATGCATTACTGTGCCTTTTAATTGAATACTTATAGTGCAAATTAAGAAACGGCAAAGAACTAAACTATAAATTTGTGTTTCAGGTAAATCTACAGTAAAATGCAAATCAAAATTCATTTCTGTAAAGTGAGCGTAGTCTTCTTTCCTACATCCAACCTTTTTGTTTGCAACTTCTGAAGATCTGAAATGATCCTTCCATCCATCCATCCATTCATCCATCCATCCATCCAACTCACCCAACACGCCATTTCATTTCTTAGAACTCTGAATGCCTTACAATTAATAACATAATATTAAAACATAGAAAATTAACAACATAACCGTAACATCAAGAAGTCCTTGATACATCACCACTCAGCATAATGAGTAAATCTTTATGTACTCAGATGCCACACAACTTGAAGCTCCAACTTTTGTATCCAGATACAAGTGCATTGTTTTAAAGATTTAGAATGAAGTAAAACTTAGATCTACCAAGATTATTCCTTGGTGCTCTGGTAACTATTATGTTATCAACTATTATTTTCTATAAAATCTATGCTTCTTTGTATTTTTTTTAATCTCCACTCATTGTGTTGTGTTTTACAAAATAGAACAGTTTTACGCTATACATAAATTGCATTAGCATAGAGGCACATATGAAGTAGGATGTCTGAAGATGAGCATCTAGAAGAAATTGTTTGGATTCTATCACATGAGAAAGATTAAACTATACAACAAGAATAAATGCACATGCAGCAAAGCAATTCGCATAACCTGTGACATTTAATGCCTTCTCCCAATTTACTTGCATTCGACAGCATGTTTACAAGGTTGTAAAAGTACTAAAAGGTGTTTCACAAATGTTTCGGCATTTATCCCATTCTTGGGAGCCACAACTGAATTTTGATATTGTCTTTTTAGAATAGGGGTGTCAAACTCAAGGCCCGGGGATCAGATCTGGCTTGCAGGGTGCTTAGAACTGGCCCACAGGGTTGCCCTGGAAACAGCGAAGGACTGGCCTGCAGTGCCTCTGCCAGTAAAAATGAAGCTCGGGAGGGCTCTCCCAAGCTCCATTTTCGCTGGCAGAAGGTTGCAGGAGGCCATCACAGATGAAAATGGGAGCCCGTTTTCACTGGCAGAGCATTCACAGGAACAATAACAGAGCCTCTGCCTCTGAAGCTGTTTCCTTATCAGAACCTTCCAAAGGCTCTTAAGTTGGCCCAGGCTCCCCCTCATCTAACTCTGCTGCTAAGCTCTGCTGGCAGCCGACGGGCCACAACAGGCGTTGCTGGAAGCAACATGTGTGGGTCATGGCTGCATGCTCATTCGTGTTTCCTGGGACTCTGAATTTCTATAACCCGTGAGCTAAGGTGGATGTACTTTAAATTTTGCCTGGGGGCTTTATGTTGGTTTATTGGACTCAGTGCTTGAGCAGCTTGCTCTTTGTGTTATGGACTAATTGGCCATTGCCTGGGGATTTAATCCGCGCTTTCTTGTGGCTGGCTTCGGTTGGGACAATTCTAATGCCGGGTGAAAAGCACTGCTGGAGGAAGACCAATAAAACCTTCCATAAACCACACTGACGTTGAGTGAGTGGGGCAGCATATAGATCAAGTACTGTACCTGATACAATATGAGATCAGGTAGGAGGAGCACGATCTCATCAGTTAAAGCATGCATGAGACCCAGGAGGTGTATTGTTTTGGTTTTGGTGCCTGCCCTGCTGAGTTTTTGATACTGCTTGTGTTGTGGCCTATCAGCGGCCTGTGCAGCTAGTAGCTGATTCAGACAGCGAGGAGGCTGTTGTGATGCTGTGCCAGCAGCCTGGGCAGCTGGCACCCGAGTTAGACAATGAGGAGGCTGGAGAAGATGTGGTGCCAGAGGTGGGGATTCAGCCAGGACCTTCAGAACCTCCAGAAACTCCCTTAAGTGAAGAGGACCAAGAGGAGGAGCCTCTTCTCAATGCACGGGTGCGCAGAGCTGCCAAAAGGCAGGAGTGGCTCCTCAGGAGGAGGTCTCCTTGAGGATAAGGTTTGGGGCTAATTGACCACTCCCTTAGCCTATTTAAGGAGGAATGCCGACTGAAGCAATTTGCAGGGAACAACTTCGTTCACATACCTTCATGTCTTGTCTTGCTTATCTTATCAGCTTCCTGCAAATTGCTTCTGGGCATTCTGCCAACCACAGTAAGCTTTCAGTATTATTTTTTGAATTCTTGGTGGCTGTTAATGCAGTTAATTAACAGCCGTTGTTGTAAAAAACACGTTTATTTAGTAAACTAATGTTTGAACGGATTTTGTGTGTGCTGCGTTCTTTGGGGTCTGTAGCTGGGGCAGAACAGCTTAATGCCTGGCTATTACTCTGATTTAGGAAATAGAAACTTAGTGAAGCCAGTTTAATTTTGGGGGTTTTTTAATTCTGAGACATCATTTTTATTTCTTTCATTTCATGTTGGTTTTTTGGGAGGTTTTTGCATTTATTTATATTGTTCTAATTTTAAATTCTGAGTCACTTCGGCCAAAGGGGCATTTTCATAAATTGAAATATACACATACAGTACATAAATCTATGATCCAATGGAATTAGATCAAAGTAAGTCTTAATTCCCCCCCCCCGCCCCTTTTGTTACTTTGGATCTTCCTTCTGACAGAATTTTCACTACTTACAAGAAAGTAGTGATCGGATCAAGAAGAATTATAAATGTATATTCATTTCTTGAACTTCTTTTTGGTGACTGACTGTACACTTTGAGAAGAAGGCAATTAGGGCATTTTGGCAGAAAGTTACTATCTCACAATCTCCCAATATGTGAAAAACATGTTAGAGATGGACCTGATGAAAATGGATGGTAGTACAATATATTTGAATTAGGACTATCACCACAATCATACTAAACTAAAAAGGCATGTGAAATCTCTCCAGTTTGTCCCACTCAACACCATAAAAAATTATGACCTAGGGCAGGGCTATCAAACTTGCGGCCTGTGGGCCAGATGCGTCATGTGCTGGCCACGGCCAGTTTAGTGAAGGGGGAAAAGTCGAGATATGTCATGTGATACAGTGGTGGGTTCCTCCGGTTCGGCCTTGTTCGACCAAGCCGGTAGTGGTGACGATATGACGTCAACGAACCGGTTCTGCCCCCCTCACCTCCCTGCCCCCTCCCCCCTCCCCCACCCCCCTGCATTATTCTTACCTTTTATTTACCCCCACCCCCAATCTATTGCTGCCTCCTGAGTCCCAGCTATCGGCTAGAGGGGAAAAAAAAACTGTTTAAACTCTTGCCATGGGGCTTCAAAGAGCCACCCTACAGCTGATCAGTGGTAAAAGAAAACAAATGAGTAGACCGGTGCCTGCAAAAATAAATGGGTAAATCAGTGCCTGCAAAATTAAATGGGTAGACCAGTGCTTGCAAAAATAAATAGGTAGACCAGTGCCTGCAAAAATAAATAGGTAAACCAGTGCCTCCAAAAACAAAATGAGTAGACCAGTACAGCTCTGCAAACAGTTAAAAGCCTGGTAGACCAGTACCTCTGCTAAATCCTAAAGAATCATCACATGATCATCATGCCATGCCCACAAAATAAGCCACACCCACAACCAGTAGTGGTGGTGACACCACCAAGACAACATGTTTTTGACGCCCCTGACATAGGGAAATTCATCACTGACCTTAATTAACTTCTGAACATGTATCATAGTTAAGAAACCACAGAATGTTTGATTAAAAAAAACAAACCCACAATTGCAACATTCAATAGAAACCATGGGAAACTTTAAAATAAGATTATATATTAAGGAATCTCCTTCCTTGAATCCTGCTGTGTATGTTTTCAACAACATTTAAGGTAAACAACTTGGATATGCCATTTCAGAAGATCTGATATCTCTACATAAGGATTCTCTCAAGTCAACTCAACTCCTAAAAACCTGAGATATATCCATATGATTATCTTGGCAGAACTAGATTAATGAGTGGACAAGAACCTCTTCTGGGATATTGCTCTGACTTTCCAATCTAGTTTTCAACTTTCGGGTTGTCAAAAAACAAACACAGAGACAAAAAACTAATTCTAACCATGCATAGATTAGTCAAGTAGGAGGGGACCAGACTGACCTCAAGGGCAGAGTCAAATGCATCATAAATTTGGAGTCTCTATGTTCCCATTAGAGACCCAAATCCAGCCTATCTTTGAAATCTATTGTTTCTTATCTGGTGCCTGTTTCCCTTGACCATTAGTAGATACTTGTGCTTTACAGCCCTCTCTAAATAGTTTACAGAGTCAGCAGATTGCCCCCAACAATTTGGGTCCTCATTTTACCCACCTCGGAAGGATGGAAGGCTGAGTCAACCTTGAGCCTGGTGGGATTTGAACTGCCAAATTGCAGGCAGCCAGCAGTCAGCAGAAGTAGCCTGCAGTACTACACTCATGAAATAGCATGAAACAGTAGACCAGATACTTGTGTATAGGTAGCATGAAATAAACTTGTACTACATGTGAATTCTATCCCAGTTCCTGACTTCTTGCACCTGACAATTAGTAAGATTCTGCCATCTGTAGGCAACCACTGTTTTGAATTACTCATAACTTGCATTATGATCATGCATTTAACCCCATACCATCTTTAACAATCGATGTGCCTCTCCATGATTTTGACGTTTTTGTTTGCCCTAAGGTCATCACCAATTTCTCACTAGGTCTTGCTTTCCCTGACTTGCTTTATAATCTACTTCTGAATGCTACATAAAGTGATTCTGTGAACTTACTCACAGAATATTCACATTTCTTATGGACTAGTTGACACTTGGACATGCCACTCTTCCTGGGTGCAATCTCTTCCTACTTTGTCCAAAATTGGAGCATCCCATTAGTAAAGAGGTACCGTATTTTTTCGAAGTATAAGACACTCTGGACTATAAGACACACCTACCTTTTTTGGTGAGGAAAACAAGAAAAAGAAATCTGCCTCTGCCTCTGCCTCTGCCTCCCAGCAATTTTGCCTCATTGCAGCAAACAGCAAACAGACTGCTTTAGTTTCATTTTCATTTTCTGCATAGCTTGATTAGCACAAGAAAAAAAAAAGTGCTCCCAGCAATTTACTGCCTTGCAGCAAGCAGCAGCGGCCCACACAGCAATAGGCAACAGCAATCCCTGCAGCCTGAAACAGCTGAGGGTCGGGAGGCTGATCCAACCGACAATCAACTTGTGCTAATTAGGCTGTGCTGAAGCTGAAACGGGCTGTTTCTTCTTTCTGCTTGCTGCAAGGAGGTAAATTGCTGGGAGGCAGAGGCCAAAGGGGGGGGCAGTGGATGGGCGGGGCTACATTTGGTGTATAAGACGCACCCAAATTTTCACCCCCTTTTAGGGAAAGTGCGTCTTATACTCCGAAAAATATGGTAAACCCATTAGTAAACATCACCATAGAAATTGCTTTTCCTATAACAATTATTACAATCTAAATCATTGCATACAGCTGAAGGTTAATCCCTCTGGTATTAATTTAGTTGCAGCACAAGCAGACACATTGCTGGGTATTCTTACACCATTTAGAATATTATAAAAGTTTAATATCTATGTGGCCCAAACTAGTGATATTTCAAACCAGTGTGGTGGGCTTGCTATAAATTCAGCTTAGCTAAACATGCTTTAAAGTGTTAGACAGCAGCAAATTTCACTTTACAGTATCTCAGTAACACAGAAAGTAAAACGCATTAAAAAACAAAACGAAACGAAAAACTTACTTTTCAGTGTGAAAACTTTTTTTTTCTTTTTCCCCTATCTTTTTAGACACAAAGATCCCAATGGGTCTCTTATCATTCAGTGATGTAACACCATCATATCAAAAAATTTGTATGTATGTCTAAGCTCAAACGTACATGGGCAGACATTTTGGGGCGTATTACTTTTTCTTTAAAAATTAATAATGACAAAACACAAATTTAGTTAATGAACAATATAGAGTTTATCCATTTCAATTAAGTTAATTTGGACGCAGAATTTCTTTCTGTTATTAGGACTTTACAGCAAAAAAAAAAAAAGGCCAAACATATTGCCTCTATCATTTAAACATCAGAAAACAGGGTAAGGTTTGCTGATTGATTGGCTTCTGTTTTAAAAATAAGCATTTCCAATTTGGGTATGTACTGAAATAGCAAAGAATTCAGCAGATTTACATTAAAAAAGTGAGAAAACTAATTCATACAGTATTTCTAGGAGCATCCCAGTGATGGGATTCAAGTAATTTAACAACCGGTTCTCTGCCCTAATGATTTCTTCCAACAACCAGTTTGCCAAACTGCTCAGAAAGTTAACAACCGAAGTGGTGCGAACCGGCTGAATCCCACCACTGGAGCATCCTTTCTGTGTGTGTGTGTGTTTGGGGAGGAAGTGAAAATAATGCCCATGACTACAAGAGTACACATACAGACTTTTAGTTTAACGTGTGTGTGTGTGTGTGTGTGTGTGTGTGTGTGTGTGTGTGCACGCACACATGTGTGCACGTGTTACAAAATATGCCTCTTTCCCCAGCCCCCCCCCCCCAGATATATACTTTAGTCCTAGACGCTGAGACAGAAAAAGAGAGGAAATGCTACACAAAACCAAAAATAAAATTAAGCAACGCAAACAGTCTAAGCACAAGAGAGAACAGCATTCAAACTTTTCAAAGACTTAGGGAAAATATTGGGGTGGAAGAGGTTCTCATGGGAGGCTGGAAATCTTTTGGGAAGTGGGAAGGAAGTGGGGAAGAATGATTGATGGGGGGGGGGGTCCATTGGAATATCCTAGCATATCCCTGATTCGTATTTTTTGTTATAAATTGTTCTCTGGTGTACAACTGTATTCAAATTTACAGAGCTAAAAATGGTACCAGGGTATGTTTATAAAAGGAGCATAGAACAACAGAATGACAGAATCGGAAGGGACCTTGGAGGTCTTCTAATCCACCCCCCCCCCAACTCAAGCAGGAAACCTTATACACAATTATCAAATATTAATGGGCAGGTCTGATTGTAAGCAGTGGTGACCCTAGGCATCTCAAAATGCACCAGAGGGCACAAATTTCCCTAATCCTTTTTTTTTTCTATTCAGCTCAGAGTACTCCAGAGAGGGCTTAAAGTATCTTCTTCTTCCCCTTGTCCTGTCTCTTTTCCTGCTCCTCCCTTCCCTCCACTGCATACTTTTTGATATGAAGTTTTGGAAAAGTGAGCATTTGTTTTCTATATCCCTTGCCTGCTTTTTTCCAATAACCTTAACCAACCCTCGTCTCTTTCTCCTGGAAATTCTCCCTGTCGGAGAAATGAAAGAAATCACCCCAAGCTGCCCATAATCAGATTTCAGCCATCATCCTTTACCTGCAGAGTAGAAGCTTGGCATCCAGAGTAGTAAAAGGCAAACATTAATGCTCCCTCTCAGAAGATAATGCTGTGGGCAATGGGGCATGTTGCCATCGTGGTCTATTTGCTGCCGTACTGTGCAGCCGACAACACAGTGATTACATTGCCAGTGATTATTTCATTCTTTTGGCAAGCGAATTCTCCTGAGGGTTAATTTACTAACCGAGTGTTCAGAGCAGTTTCTGACATTTTACCCTTGAGGATGGTCCCTGTAATTATTCCGCGACATTATAGCATGCAAGTTCTCTCCCCACCCAGATGTTCAGCATCTCCTGCAGCACAACTCTTTAAGAGGAACAAATATATATATATATATATATATATATATATATATATACTCAGATAGTCAAGGTTATAATGCCATTGCTATAAATGTAGGAACTAGGGAATAAATTACAGTTGATTGAATGGGTTTTGTTTCCAGCAGGTGGGAAAACCTAACTGGTACTTGCTAATCCTTGTATTTGTATTATTTGTATTTAGTGTTGTGGCCTGTCAGCTGCCAGCCACTCCAGCAACCAAATCAGAGGAGGAGGAGGCGTGGGAGTCAGGGTCAGCATCAAGGGAACCTGAGAGCTCCGAGGGGGAAGAGGGGATGGAGTTGGCAGAGAGAGAAACAGAGGCGGAGCCTGGGGGGGTGTCTGTCAGCCCTCAGATGGAGAGTCAACAGCCCCCAGATCTGGAGGTGGCTGATGAGGAAAAGGAGGAACAGTTGGGTCCAGTGCCTGACACGCAGATGCACAGAAGGCAGAGGAGAGGAGAACAGTGGAAATCTGTGGGCTGATCCTTGGGAAGGAAGAGCTGCTAGCGAAGCCCCACCCTAGCTCTGGGGATAAAAGGCAGGAAGTGGAGATGAACAGATGTGGTAGACAACTATTCATCTTCCGGCCGGCTGGACTTGTTAACCTGCGGTGAGAGAGAAACTTTTTGTCGGGGCTGCTGGGACTCCTAATAAAGGAATCTTTGGGTTAACTTCAGAGGGTTTGTCGTATTTGGGGAGCTGGGTCAGAAGATTTGTATTTGTATTTGTATTTGTATTTGTATTTGTATTTGTATTTG
>WNWU01000031.1:3661570-3681262 GCA_012654045.1 Ptyas mucosa
TGGACACACAAGGAATTTGTCTTTGGTGCATATGCTCTCGGTGTACATAAGGAGAATGAAATACATTAATCAAGAATAAAAAGATACAACACTTAGTGACAGTCAAGGTTACTAATAAGCTATCAAATCATACTAGGAAACAAATAAAAACAATATAAATTGAAAGATACAAGCAACATGGTTATAGTAATAAGTGGGAAGAGATAGATACTAGTAAGGAAGAGAAGAAGAATAGTAATACAGTCTTAGTAAATTATTTGACAGTGTTGTGGGAATTAGGTGTTAAGCAGAGTGATGGTATTCAGGAAAAAACTGTCCTTGTGTCTAGTTGTTCTGGTGTGCAGTGCCCTATAGCGTCTTTTTGAGGGTAGAAGTTGAAACAATTTATGTCCAGGATGTGAGGGGTCTGTAGATATTTTCACAGCCTTCTTTTTGATTTGTGCAGTATACTGGTCCTCAATGGAAGGCAGGTTAGTAGCAACTGTTTTTTCTGCAGTTCTAATTGTCTGTTGAACTCTGTGTTTGTTGGGATGGGAGAGGGATTCTGGTATCTTTTGGCCCCTTAGCTTTTACTCTGTTTTCTATTTGTGTATGAATATGAACTTTCTCTCTCCTTTGCTCTTGTTATTGCCAGGAAATCAAGAAAGATGACCTCTTCTCTTAGCCCAGAAACTTGGAGTAAATTGTTTGCCACTCGTATAAACTCTGTGCCATGTTTACCGGCTGGAGGAATTGTTGAAAAGAAGGAAAAGCACGTGCATAGCAAAACTTAATTAAATAACGCTTGCAGTGTTTTTTTTCTGAATTCTGCAACATGTGATAATGCTCAGGACTGAATGTTGATGTTTCGCCTGGCCAAAACACTGTTGGCCAAGGCAGATATGCAGGGAAACATGTCAAGTGTAGCAGTTCAGCTTGTTTGCTTTGCTCCCTTTTTAACTATCAGAGAAAAAAAAATGCAATTATGTTGATTGGGTGCATTTTAAATGGAGAAAAGCCCTTAGTTAGAATAGCAATTATAGGAAATCTATACGATTAAGAACCCAGAGCCATTTATATGGCAAGTGGAACATGAGGGCAATTGCAGGAGAAAGTGAATTTGGTTGGAAATAACATTTTTAGAACATGGCATCGGATAGATAAGAAGTTGTGGTAAATTTCCTATGAGTTGATATAGTTTGTTAATAGAGGGTCTTGATATTTTACTCATTTTGTTATTGTTGTTGTTGTTGTTCTAGCCGTTAACTATTTGGCCATTAATATAGAAGACAGATGAATTTGTAAACAGAATTAGAAGTTTTTTTAAAAAAAAAATTGAGAAGGAAACTAATATTGTGGTAATATTTTCTTCAGTATTCAGCTAGAGGGGAAATATGTGTATGTCAGAGGTGGGTTTCAGCAGGTTCTGAACAGTTCTGGGGAACCGGTAGAGGAAATTTTGAGAAGTTCAGAGAACCGGTAGTAAAAATTCTGACTGACCCCGCCCCCATCTATTCTCTGCCTCCCGTGTCCCAGCTGATCAGGAGGAAATGGGGATTTTGCAGTAACCTTCCCCTGGAGTGGGGTGGGAATGGGGATTTTATAGTATCTTTTCCCTGCCATGCCCACCAAGCCATGCCCACCAAGCCATGTCATGCCCACCAAGCCACACCCACGGAACCGGTAGTAAAAAAATTTGAAACCCACCACTGGTGTATGTGTATTTGTGTGTTTTTTTTCTCAATGCACCTTTTTATTGTCTTTTTTGGTTGGTTTGTTTCTGTGAATTTTTGGGGGGGGGGTTTGTTTTTTAACTTGTTTTTTTATAAAAAAAAACATGTTAAAATGCCCCCCCCCCCCCCATATAACATTGCATATTTAGTCCTGGATTATCCACAATGGAACATATTCCCAGCTTTCTTAATAATGAAGGTTGCTATCTGAATCTGCAATGCATCTTGGATCTATATCCAAGAGAAAGAGAAATTCAAGATCTAACAGTATTTACTTTATGTTTGATTAGATTCCAGTGCTGCTGTACTCATAAAACTCTCAGTAGTACACAAAAGCAACAGAAAATAATCATAGCACAAGTGATTACAATCAAGGCAATCAAACAGCACAACCCATTGCAGTCAAATTCCTACAGTTCACCCAGGGGTGAAATCTAAACTTTTTTGCTACCGGTTCTGTAGGTATGGCTTAATTAATGGGCGGAACTTGGTGGTAAGGTGACTGGGGGGGAATAGCCAAGTCAATGTTACTTCTTTGCCCTTTTTTAACCTACAAAACACAACACAACACAACTGGCTCACCCACAATGTAAAAGCAGCTGTGCTAGACCCAAAATGGCCCCTGCAACAAGCAGGAATCTCACACAGCCACAAAAAGCTCAAAAAACCAAGTTTCACACTTTACACACACAAAATTCCACCTATAGCTTTGTGAGATTTTGTGTGTTTGTGTAGTTAGAGTGAAATACTACAGAAACACACTAAATCTCAGAAAACTGCACAAATATTATTTTATTTTAATTTATTTTTATTTTTATATAAAAGCAGCTAAATTTAAAACTTCCTAAACTTTAAATGGCTAGGTCTAAAAAAAGAACAACTACAAAAAATCCTAATTAACTATTTTTTTAAAGCTCCCAAAGGGGGAAAAAACTTACCCAATAGAACAGGGGTCTCCAATCTTGGCAACTTTAAGGCTTGTGGACTTCAACTCCCAGAATTCCTCAGCCAGCTTTGCCTTGGATAGTACAGTGGTCTAAAGCCCTGTTATTAACATCAGCTGCCTGCAATTATTGCAGGTTCGAATCTCACCAAGGCTCAAGGTTGACTCAGCCTTCCATCCTTTCTAAGGTAGGTAAATTGAGGACCCAGTTTGTGGGGGCAATAAGCTGACTTTGTATAAATATACAAAAGTATGAAGGCTATTGCTTAGCGCATTGTAAGCCGCCCTGAGTCTCCGGAGAAGGGCGGCATATAAATCAAATTTTAAAAAAAAGTCCACAAGTCTTAAAGTTGCCAAGGTTGGAGGCTCCTGCAGGCAGGAAGGCAGGCAGGCAGATAGAGTTGCTCAATGATGAGCTTGATTGCAGGCAGGGAGATTCAGTTGCTTGCTGATGCAATGGATTGCAGGTATTACAGCAAGCGAAGCAAGGCAGGCGTGTGAAGGTAAGCAAGCTGGAGGCTGTGGGGAGGGGAGAGAGGGATTTTTGCTAGCAAGCTAACTGCAGGCAACTCAGCTGGGATCGTCAGAGCCATTTAAAAGAAAAAAAAGGCTCTGATGATTGCGCAGCTCAGCTGGGCATGGGGGACGGGGGCAGGGGCAGGGATTTTTGCTACCGGTTCTCTGAACTGCCTGCTGCCATCGCTACCTACTTGCCCGAGCCGGTCCGAAACAGGAACATTTCACCCCTGAGTTCACCCTATGCATGTTTATTTATAGTCTACTCCAACCTTTCTTATAGGGACGCAGTGGCTCAGTGGCTAAGACACTGAAATTGTCGATCAAAAGGTCAGCAGTTCAGCAATTCGAATCCTTAGTGCTGCGTAATGCAGTGAGCTCCCATTATGTGTCCCAGCTTCTGCCAACCTAGCAGTTCGAAAGCACACAAAAAATGCAAGTAGAAAAATAGGGACCACCTTTGGTGGGAAGGTAACAGTGTTCCGTGCGCCTTTGGTGTTTAGTCATGCCGGCCACATGACCACGGAGACGTCTTCGGACAGCACTGGCTCTTCGGCTTTGAAACGGAGATGAATACCGCCCCCTAGAGTTGGGAACGACTAGCATATATGTGCGAGGGGAACCTTTACCTTTACCTACAAATGTTTCTTAATGTTTTTATCTTGACGAAACCCTCAAAATAATTTTCAGGAGTCATTGAACTCCTGTATAAAAATCACAATAAAATTTGAAAACTTCGCAATATAATTCACTTTTAACCTTCAGGAGATGACCAAGCTGAACTCGAGGGAGGGGTCAAACACATCATGAGTCTCTTCACGTCCACAAGGTATCTAAGTCCAGCCCACATCGAATGCCTCCCTTATTTTTCCCTTCATGGTCATTTGGGGAGTTTCTTGTAGAAAGCTTAAGCTTGCAATAAATCTTTATACTCCTTTAAATTACCTGAGTCTCCTGATTTCCTAGGCCCGTGATGGAGAACATATGGCACGCGTGCCACAAGTGGCACATGGAGTCATATTAGTGGGCACGTGAGCTCAGCCAGTCAGCCAATTTTCGGGCTTTCTGGGCCCACCGGAAGTCAGCAAATGGGCCATTTCCGGCCTCGGGAGGGCCTCCGGGAGGGTGAGGAAGGCTGTTTTCACCCTCCCCAGGCTCCTAGAAAGCCTCTGGAGCCTGGGGAGGGCGAAAAACAAGCCCACTGGGCCATTGCGTGCCAAAAGTGGAGGGGGAGTGCGGGTGGGGCACGTACAAATGCACGGGGGATGGGGTGCATAGAATTATGGGCATGGCACGCATGCGCATGATCCCTCCCAGCTACCCCTGCTTTTGGCACCCAATGGCAAAAAGGTTAGCCATCACTGTCCTAGGCGCTTGACATTAACCTATACAATCCACATTTTATAATGTTATCAACAACAGCAAAGTGGGCAGATCAGCAGCTAACTAGCAGCGCATAAAAATCCCCATTACACTTATCAGGTCTTTATATCACCTTCAGACATCTTAAGCACATCGAGACCACCTTCCTTGTTCCAACCCATCCAATCACTTAACAGATTTTCCCCCAGAGTGCACTAACCCAGAATATTATACAATTTCTCCTTCCATTTTCACCATTAAATGCAATTTAACATTCAAGTTGAACCAAATTATAGATTTTTATTTTAATTTGCTGTACAGCCATAGTGTCCTAGATTATCGACTTCATACCGTCTGGCAAAGTCCTTTTCATTCATAATTAGGTCTACACCTTCACTTCCCTAAATATATTAACCAACTCCACTCCAGAAGACCGCAACAAGTTCATTCAGATGTATTAGATTCTTCCTTTTCTTTTAGTTTCACAGACGTGTAACAACCTTGTTTAAACTTTTGCATACAGTAATTGATATTTTTAACTTTTATTTGTTGATCAGATATATATTGGTCTCTTTCAATTATGAGACCAAGGTATTCCCTTTTCTTCTTTTCCCCTAATTCACTTACCTTCACTACCGGTTCGCAAATGTGAGCACGCACACGTGTTTCACTCATACACACTACCTCTGCACATCCGTAGGACCTTCTGAGCATGTGCAGAGCATCAAAAACAGGATGTGATGACATCCAGGCAGGTGGGAAGAGCCTCCCGCAGCCGCCGCTACCAGTTCGCCCAAACCAGATAGAACTGGCTGAATACCACCACTAAGAGAGAGACAGACACTACACCAAACTGGAGAGCTGAAGAAGCTTCTTGGATGAGAAGCGAAATGTCTTCAAAGAAATTCAGTCCTTGGGCCAAAGCATTATTTTTTTGTTTGGGTAAGATCTCTGGCAGACAGATTTTTTTACCCATTAGTCACTTTTCTGAGACATGTCCCCTGTCCATCTGTGTTGGTTTTTCTGTTTGGTGTGTTTTTTCCTCTCTAAGCTGTAGGGTAGAAAATTTGCCTTTTTGTCATTCTTTGCTCTTGTTGTTGTGTTGTGTTAGTTGTGACTTCTTTGTAAAATTCTGTGACCTGTTCCAGTACTTCTGTTCAGCAGTGGGCTGCTGGGGGTTCACAGGGGTTCGGGAGAACCTCTAGCTAAGATTCTGTGCAGTTCAGAGAACCCCCAAATCCCACTCCTGGCTGGCCCCATCCATCCCACCCCATCCCCTCCCAGGAGTCCCCATGCAGCCTGTTTTAGATGCAGGTAAGTGCAGGGCACACACGGAGGCTTGGGGAGGGTGAAAAACGGGCCTACCTGAAGTTCGGGAAGGCCAGAAACAGGCCCGTTTCCAGCCTCCAGAGGGCCTCCGGAGCCTGGGGAGGCCATCTTTGCCCTCCCGGAGGCTCAAGGAAAGCCTCCAGAGCCCAGGGAGGGGGAAAATGCCCACACCCCACCCCCGCCATGGTGCAGGAGGCCGACTAGGCCATGTGGCCCACCATGGCCACGCCCACCCAACAACTGGGCAGACCTTTGCTAAAATTTTTGAAACCCACCCCTGCTTCTGTTGGTAGAAGTGATTTCAGATCTTGGACTATGTGTTCCACTCTCTCTTTCAAAAACCTCAGCTGTGAAATTAATCTGTCTAATTCTTTCATTGAGGAGTTGGAGCTGTGCTTTCTGCAGGATGTTTTTCTGCTTTGTGTCCCTTCACTGTTGACCACAAGCACAGGCTGTTGGGGATGAGTCTGTCCTGTCTGCATCACAAACTGAAGTGCAAATGGTTCCCGTAGTCTGCAATTTTTTCTGGAAATCCCTTTGTTCTTCCCGTACCATTCAAAGGGTGATCATCCCAAAGTGCTTTGCTAAATGTTTAATGGAGATTCTCAGTCATGCAGGTCATGCTTATCCCAAATATCCTTCCCCCCCCCCCCAAGAGGCAAATGAACAAAGCTGAAGAAACTTCTTGGATGAGAAGTGAAACATCTTCAAACCCCCCCCCCCCCAAAAAAAGTTGCCTCTTGGAAAAAATAATAGCCAACTTTGGGACAACCATAACCTGGATGACTGAGAAACTCTACAGTCTTCAAAGAAAAACAAGAAAGTCGAGTTGCCTCTTGGAAAAGCACCTTTGGTACACCAAACTTGGCTTTTTGTCTTAATTTACTCTTCTTGTATAGGGACGTGGTGGCTCAGTGGCTAAAACGCTGAGCTTGTCGACTGAAAGGTGTGCAGTTCTTTAAATTGGCCAATAAAGAATTCTACTCCATAAAGAATTCTATTCAGTGGTTCGAATCCCTAGTGCCACATAATGGGGTGAGGTCCTGTTACTTGTCCTAGCTTCTGACAACCTAGCAGTTCGAAAGCACGTAAAAAATGCAAGTAGAAAAATAGGGACCACCTTTGGTGGGAAGGCAACATTGTTCCGTGCGCCTTTGGTGGTGAATCATGCCGGCCACATGACCATGGAGACATCTTTGGACAGTACTGGCTCTTTGGCTTTGAAACGGAGATGAGCACCGCCCCCTAGAGTCAGGAACGACTAGCACATATGTTTACCATTACCTTTACTCTTCTTGTATTCCAAGTCACAATTTTCCATACCCTACAGTTATCACCAAATAAGTCCACGAACTCTGCTTTCCATTATTAACATGCTTAATCAAGGTTTTTATACAACATTTTGGTAAGAGAATAACTTACCAACTTCACTTATATCTGTGTCTCAATCAGCAATCCATCTTAGTACATTTTGGCCAGTACACCTATATCAGATACAAATCCTAGTTTTATCTCCATCACATGCATGCTATTCTACCTACTTCTAATCTTGGAAGGCAATACATTGCCTGCTTCTCAAAAACTCAAGTTTATTGTATTGACATATGTTCAGCATGTTGGTCCTTTGACATGGAAACAATCTATGACTTCAAGAGAAGCTATGTTATCAAGTTAAATATTTGCTCTCATATTACGACTAGTAGATACATTTCATGAAAAAGTCAAACTGTTTCATGAACTTTGAAGATAAATGGTTCAGTTCAAACCTGTGCTTACTGTCACTCAAAAAGCAAGCAGTGACTCTTTTTTTAAAAAAGACAAAGCAAACCTTTGTTCATTCTAATATTTAGAATGACAAGTTCAGATTGACTTGAGTGAAATCAAGCAAACTCAGTGCACAGAACTAGATGTTTTCACTGACTGTAACTGGTCTATCAATTAAATATGCCACAGGCGATTCTCTTTCCTGAAAAGTCGCTCACTTTCAGCTCCCTACTTTGAACCAAGCTGCTTTCATAATTTTCAATTCATGTTCCCAGCAACTTTCACTTTTGAAAGCAGTGCAATTAAGCCAAGCGATTTCACAGTAATTTCCCAAACAAAGTGACGGAATAAGGTTTATTGAGGATTATTCTGAAATAAATGTCAAGTCCATCCAATTTCTTTCCAGGCAGCACTGCATATCGCAATCCATCATATACCGTATTTTTCACTCCATAAAACACACTTTCCCCCCCCCAAAAAAGTGGATGGAAAACTCTATGCGTCAGTGCCGGTCCTTTGGTAAATAGCAGCTGGGTCGTGGCAGCGGGGTCCTTTTACAGTGCTGAACCCCGCCTCTTCTGTCTTTGTCATTGCCTGCTGCTTCTATCTCTTTTCCGCAGTGCAGGAGTCAATAGGCCGAGCTGGCATGTGAGAGGACACCTATCTGTGGTCCTCTTAGGCTCCGCCTGATATTTTTTTTCTTGTTTTCCTCCTCTAAACCTAGGTGCGTCTTATGATCAGGTGCGTCTTATAGTGCAAAAAATACGGTACTTCAGCAATACTCTTACAATACTAAAAAAAATAATGCCAATTTTTAAAATTGAGAAAATTCGTAACACAAATATATTTTCTCAGGAAATATAATTTCCCAGGAAATTACCACAGATCTGGACAAAAAGTAGTGCTACCCAGAGTCATTTCATTCTGAGATGGGTAGCAAAAAGCTGCCCAGAGATGTTTCACCAAATAAATTTAATAAACAAACAAATAAATAAGGCCTGATCTTCAGCAGCATAGTAATCATATTTTACCTTTATAACTACTCGGTTTCTAACACTCGTAGTCGGGCAGCATCCCAACATTTCCATTCTTCATTTTATCTTTCCCACATCCCAGTTTGTGACCTTTGCAATAATTTGGCCAATATGTGTCAGGGAATCCTGAGCTACATTTATCTGAAAATTGTATATGCTTTGGGGTCTAATCTAGGCTTACTTTTCTTACATTCTTATTTCTTATATTTCACTGTTAAAACACCACAAAAGAGTTTTCTAGGAGGGACACCGTGGCTCAGTGGCTAAGACGCTGAGCTTGTCAATCGAAAAGTTGGCAGTTCAGCAGTTCAAATCCCTAGTGCCACGTAACAGAGTGAGTTCCCGTTACTTGTCCCAACTTCTGCCAACCTAGCAGTTTGAAAGCACATAAAAAATGCAAGTAGAAAAATAGGGACCACCTTTGGTGGGAAGATAACAGTGCTCCATGTGCCTTTGGCGTTTAGTCATGCCAGCCACATGACCACGGAGACGTCTTCAGACACCGTTGGCTCTTCAGCTTTGAAATGGAGATGAGCACTGCCCCCTAGAATCGGGAACGACTAACACATATGTGTGAGGGGATCCTTTATCTTTTAGAGTTTTCTATGGTTGTCTTAAAAGCTACCAAAATATCTTCTGATTTACAGTAATAAAACAAAATGTTGAACTGATGATTTTATATTTCTGAATAAAACGCATCACGACAGAGAGCTAACTCCTCTGCCCTGCCAGCTTTTGCCTTCCCAAAAAATGCTTCATCACAAGGGAAGGTAATTTTAGCCTGAGATCTGGAGGTGATTCATTAGCCTCTATTGTACAATCCAAGCACACCTTTGAAGCAGCTGAGGTGTGTTTACACCCTTAACAAAGACACCTGATAGGGGAACGTGGAAGAAACTTTCAGCGGTGGAAGCTACATAATAGTATTACTATTAAAAGCATGCATGATAAATTCTCAAGGTCCAGACTCTAAAATTTCAGTAATAAAACGGAACAATTCACCAGTTCATAACACTACATTTTAGTGAGCCTTTAGAAAAACCATTTATAACCTTTTTAATTGCAATTGCAGTTCTTAGTTCACCCTATCAGTAGGCAGCCTTTCTTGTATTAAAGTCAAATTTCAAAATATTACATTAGAAATCACAATTTTCCAAACGCCCGACTCACAAATTCTGGAGAGGGGTCAATGTATGCTATTTATTTGTGGGACTTTTGTGCTGCTTTAACTGTAACAAATATAAACAGTGTAAGATCAGCCTCTTGAAAAAAATAATAGGAACAAGAATGTTATCAATATCAGTAATAAACAAAACCCCTATCCTTAGAATATGCATTAGGCTCAAACTCGTCTCTCACACCCAGCAACTGGAACCATCCATTTGTAAAAAAAATGGAATTATTGCAAAATTATAATATCTCTAACTCCAAATCCTAAATTTTGCAAGCGGTCCAGAAGTATACAATGTCTAATGATGGTCAAGATCATTGAGAGATTTATTCCTCTTATCTAAGCTCTGCCTTTATGAAAGTAACCAGTGTTAGTTTGATATAGTCCATTTAATGACCTTTGCACCTCTTGATTTATCATTTTCTCAAACTCCTCCTAAAAGAGGATCGCCAAAGATGCCACCCTATGCCAAAGTTGGACATTGGGTGGCAAATTATCCAAAGAAACTGGGTGCACGGTACCTCTTCTTTGTCATAATAAGGAATTCACAATTACTCAGACGTAACCATTGTTCCATCCAGGTGTGGTCTCAGGAGCATCAGGAATCTAACTCGGTGGAATTTCTCCAAAGATTTTGTCTATTTCCTCAGGATTAACAAGCTCCAACACCTCCAGGTTTTCAACAAATTTCACTATGTGGTTTTTGAACCCATCTGGGTCCGTCACATGTCTGCAATGGGTGATATTAGCTATGCCTCCTTGTTAAAACATTAATTTCTCATCTTTCATTAGGGAAGAAAGTTGAGTGGTTTGGTGGCCTAGAGGTGGAGCTCTCGCCTCACAGTCAGGAGTGGCAGATATTTCTCTCTCTGGGCACAAAGAGATAACTCCACATTGTGCCAACTCCACATTGGTGACAGGAAGGGCATCCGACCAGTAAACGCTCAGTTCCATTCAGTTGCTCCAACTCTACCCAAGGGATTAAAAGGTAAAGGTAAAGGTTCCCCTCGCACATACAGTATGTGCTAGTCATTCCCGACTCTAGGGGGTGGTGCTCATCTCCATTTCAAAACCGAGGAGCCAGCACTGTCCAAAGATGTCTCCATTGTCATGTGGCCGGCATGACTAAACACCAAAGGCGCATGGAACGCTGTTACCTTCCCACCAAAGGTGGTCCCTATTTTTCTACTTGCATTTTTTATGTGCTTTCAAACTGCTAGGTTGGCAGAAGCTGAGAGAAGTACCCAAGGGACTATGGGGTCATAAAAAGACCCCCCCAAAATTTAAAAAATTAGGGGAGAAAGTTCTAATAAATAGCATGTTGAAAGCACCATATTTCCTATGAGATGGTATAACCTGGGCTTAACAGAGTGTTTAAAAGCCTACTCACATGGTGACCAAACTGAATATTGCAATCCACATGGTAAAAAACGAGAGAGACAACAATTAGATTACAGGTAAACTTATATTTGTATATCACTGAATCCATGACCTCTGTAGATGCCATACGCTAAATAAATAAACAACCAAGGTTCTTTCTACTGAAAGAAATTTGAAGAGCAATTTTTTTCTTGCGTGAAATTAAAAGGGAACTTATTAAAAATACAGAATTTACCCAAATCTCTCTTCCACCTTTCTGCCAATGATTGGTAGCCAAGGAGCTTAGCAAAAATAATTTAGTTAAAAATCACCAGGAAGAGCATAATTAAAAACTCATTAAAAAAGCCATGACTAAAGGGGAAAAAAAATCTCTCAGCATCTCTGCACAGTTTTAACAGCTAAAACCAGCTTAGACATCAAAGGTCTGCTTAGATAAAAAGAGACCTTGTCTGCCAATGGAACAACAATGGATTGTTGTCTGCAGAAGCTCCAGAAATCAAAAGCAAGTTTTTTCCCCTCTCCATCTGGATTCCCATCAAACTTCTCTTAGAAGGTGGAGAGACTTAGAAGAAAAGCCTCTCCTTGTGTTGTTAGGAGCTGAAGGCTCAGTAGAGCCTTTTGAAGGAAAGAAGTAGGACAATTGATCTCAACCCCTCACTAAAAGAAGCTTCATCAGGGTGTCTGCAGGGAATTTAAACAAATCAAGATGACTATGACCGTTAAATTGAGGTTGCCATATTGATTTTTCTGACGGAAGGTACCTTTGGATGTCCTCCATGGGTTAACAGTTGATCAGCTGAATCAGTACTTTTATTCAAGCTATAAATTAATTAGTTAACATATTAACCATAGAATTACTTTGGTATTTTTATCTCGTAAAATTTTTTATTTCCTAAAAAAACATTACCAAGTAATGCTGTCTAACAGCTCACTGATGGTGGCTCTTTAGTTCATTGTTGAATGCAGTTATAGCTCTGGAATAAAAACTATTCAGGAAACGTGTATAGAAAACTATTCAGGAAACGTGTATAGAAAACTATTCAGAAAATGTATATTAACTAGTGGAATGGCTTGCTTTCAGAAGTTGTGGGTGCTTCATCGTTGGAAGAGACTCCATTGTGAGGGTTCTGACTGATGCCCTAATTAAATCATGAGCCTTGAGCCAAGTTTCAAAAGAAATCCAGTTATTTATTAGGAGCTTCATGTTGGCACGTTCCAAGTGAAGCCAACTCTGACCCCACGTAATTTACGGCCCAATCTTGATCCTGTTTACCCCCTCCCCCCAGGGTATGTCATCAGCCACATTCACCAACGGAGCAATTTCACTGCTTGTAGAGATTACTCCCCTCTGGCCTCTGTGGGTAACCCTGGGAGACAGCCTTGAGAGAGGTATGTCTGGAATGTGCTTTTGTTTTTGGCTGCCATGCTGCTTCGTTGGTTTCCCATCTCCCTTGCCTATGGCTTCCTCCTTGCCACCAGATGGTCGGGCCCCACTTGTCTGAAGTAGTACTTGTCTGAAGTAGTACTTGTCTGAAGTAGTATAGCGTCTCCTGCTTGAGCAGTAGGTTGGACTAGAAGACCTCCAAAGTCCCTTCCAACACTATTACTCTGTATTCTCTGTGGTTCATGTTCCTTTATGAGCAGTAGGATAGCATGAGAGTAGGAGGATGTAGTCAATGGTTCTCTGAAGGAGAATCCTCTTCTGTCCCTAAAGGTACTTTTGACTACATCATACTTGGTATTTTGCAACTAGATAAAAACTATATTACTCCTTCATTGGCCTAGTTAACTAGTTTTTCACTAGTTGTTTCCTGTTTTTGTACTTTCTTTCTATGCTTTGTAGTTCACTGCCCAGAGCCCTTCAGGAAATTGTTAAATACACAAATAAATACATTCATAAAACATCTATGTTGGAGTTAAAACTCATCTATCTCACTAAAAACTACTTCATAAAATCATAATTATGCAAACTAAAATATAAACGCGGCCTTTAAAAATAAAAATGCAAAGTATCAGTTACAGCAGCATTTCTCAAATTAGTCTCCATCTCCCCTGGGACTTAGAAGTACAGGTGGATCTGTGAATTTGATTATTTCTCCCAACAGCCACTCAAACGATACGAGTGTATGTAAAATAGCTTCAAGAAATGTTAAGAAAAAATCGGGTTTTTTTTCAAAATAGGCCTATCACATCTTGGTTGCAAAAAAAAAAAAGGCTGAAATTGCAGCAAAGTTGCTTTTCTTGTTGTCTTCTGAATATTTGCAGCCTAGGCCATGTATTGTTAGTTAAAAGTTATCTTCATAAAATAAGAATATATTTATGTTGCTGATCACTGTGGTCTATTCTCTTGTCCAAACTTGTGAACGGTTGACCTCAATGACATTAGGAAAAGGTAAAGGTTCCCCTTGCATATATGTGCTAGTAGTTCCCGACTCTAGGGGGCGGTGCTCATCTCTATTTCAAAGCCAAAGAGCCAGCTCTGTCTGATGACAATTCCATGGTCATTTGGCCAGCATGACTAAACGCCAAAGGTGCACGGAATGCTGTTCCCTTCCCACCAAAGGTGGTCCCTATTTTTCTACTAGCATTTTTTATGTGCTTTCGAACTGCTAGGTTGGCAGAAGCTGGGACAAGTAACGGGAGCTCACTCTGTTACGTGGTACTAGGGATTCAAACCGCTGAACTGCCGATCTTTCTATCAACAAGCTTCGATCAGAGCCGAGGAGCCAGAGCTGCTAAAGACATCTCCATGGTTTTGTGGCTGGCATGCCTAAACACCGAAAGTGCACGGAGCGCTCTTACCTTCCCACTAAAGTGGTCCCTATTTTTCTACTTGCATTTTTGTACATGCTAGATTGGCAGAAGCTGGGACAAGTAACGGGAGCTCACTCTGTTACGCGGTACTAGGGATTCAAACCGCTGAACTGCCGACCTTCTGATCGACAAGCTCCACATCTTAGCCCCTGAACCACCGCATCCCTATTGTTTTCCCATTAATTGTGCCTAAAAAGCCTCTCTTTTTCCTCAGCCTTTTTGTAGGCAGATAAAATCGGAACAGGATATAATTGATAACAGTTATTCAAAAAATGAAGGACTTTGATACCTTTTCTCAGGAATAGAAGCTACTAACAGCAACACCAACACTTAATTCAGTTGTGTTGATTGAGAATTATGAATTGGTCATCCAACATATCTGCAGGATATAACCAATGTAGGCATGAGCTTGGAAAAGTCTGACAAGGTAAATTGAAAAAAACACTTGACTTTTCATATATGCAGTCATTCTGTGATTAATGCCACCATGACTACACTGTATGATCTCCCATTATCTTTTTCTCCTTTCTCTCTTTTTTCGGTTCTTAATGAATCATAGCCTCTAGGAAAAGAGAAGCTAAATAGAATCAGGTGATTAACTTCATCTCTTATTCTTGCTGTTTTTAAACTACCAAGTTAATTTACCACGTACAATCACATTAGTGATTGATTTATTGTATAAATCACCATTTAATTGTACATGATATTCTGTGACTCCATATGTCTATGAGAAGACGTGCCAGGTCTTTCCTGCCAAGCATTGTCAAACAGGCTGTTTCAAGGCAACAAAATTATAATCTCTCTCTGTCTCCCTCCCTCCCTCCCTCCCTCCCTCCCTCCCTCCCTCCCTCCCTCCCTCCTTCCCTCTCTCTCTCTCACTCACTTTCTCTACCAATCTACCAGTTTTGTCTCATTAAATGTATGTCAATTTTGGATACCTAAATGGGACTAGGCAGAGATAGGCGGGAATGGTTGGGGGTTTCTGATAATGACTGCATCTGAAACTCCTTAGATGAAAAGAGACCATGTTGAATCTGGTGGCAAAGTAGACCAGTGACTTCAGAATACAGGAAATGCCCAAATCATAGAGTCCAGGCAAGAATTAATGAAATGGAAAGGTATCTGGAGAAATAGAAATAGAATAACAGAGTTGGAAGGGACCTTGGAGGTCTTCTAGTCCGACCCTCTGCTTAGGCAGGAAACCCTACACCACTTCCGACAAATGGTTATCCAACATCTTCTTAAAAATTTCCAGTGTTGGAGCAGTCACAACTTCTGCAGGGAAGTTGTTCCACTGATTAATTGTTCTAACTGTCAGGAAATTTCTCCTTAGTTCTAAGTTGCTTCTCTTCTTGATTAGTTTCCACCCATTGCTTCTTTTTCTACCCTCAGGTGCTTTGGAGAATAGCTTGACTCCTTCTTCTTTGTGGCAACCCCTGAGATATTGGAACACTGCTATCATGTCTCCCCTAGTCCTTCTTTTCATTAAACTAGACATAGCCAGTTCCTGCAACCATTCTTCATATGTTTTAGCCTCCAGTCCCCTAATTATCTTTGTTGAGAAGACAAAGATGTTTTGGTTTGCTGGTCATCATGACTATGTGATGGATGTTTATCTGGTCAAATCCAGGTTGAATATTCACTTAAGAAGTATGTTTGTACTTAAGGGTGTTCTTTGATCAAACTTTGTCACTGATAGTCTGGGATGACTCCAGTGTACGGAATATCTCTGATTAGACTTGGATATTTCACCAACTGTAATGATTCTGAACATGGTAATCCATATTCTGGTAACTTCTTCAATGCAATACTGTAAAGCCTCGGAGAATAATTGGAAGTTTTTAATTGTACACCTTCATGACTATTTGGAAGCTGATTTAAAGATGATTGGGAACTTCCAGTTTGCAACATTTCTGCTAACGCTGATATAATTTTAAAATAATTATGCCTGGGATTCATTGCTTCCAGGATCTGTCCAAGGTTCTAAAACAGACTAAGTCTATTTGGGTCTCCAAATACCTGATAAAAGCTTCTTTATCTACAGATTGTTATAGACACTTCAGAAATCTTTTTTTTGAGAGAGTACATCACAAGGTATAAAGTCTTTTCTATGAGGGCACCACATACTTGGAGATTTTTGCTAGGGCAAGACACATTAATAACCATGTTGTCATTGTCTGCTTATGACATTAAAATATTTCACTCTTTTGTTTAATTTAATGGCTATTGTTCAGGGATGGGTTCTAAAATTTTTTTACTACCAGTACTGTGGGCATGGCTTATTTTGTGGGCATGGCTTGATGGTCATGTGACAATTCTTTAAGATTTAGCAGAGGTACTGCTCTACCAGGCTTTTAACTGCTTGCAGAGCTGTACCGGTCTACCCATTTAATTTTGCAGGCACTGTTCTACCCATTTATTTTTGCAGGCATCGGTCTACTCATTTGTTTTTGGAGGCATCTGTCTACCACTAAACTGCCTTTTACCACTGATCAGCTGTAGGGTGGCTCTTTGAAGCCCTGCGGCAAGAGTTTAAACAGTTTTTCCTTATAGCCGATCAGCTGGGACTCAGGAGGCAGCAATAGATTGAGGGTGGGGCCAAATAAAAGGTAAGAATAATGTGGGAGGGTGGGGGGGAGGGGGGCAGAACCGATTCGGTGACATCATATCGTCACTGCTACCGGCTCGGCGGAACCGGGCGGAACCGGGAGGAACCCACCACTGCTATTGTTTCATTCTAATCCAAGTTTGTGCAACTATTGCCAAAGGCCATATCAGTCTTAAATGCCATATCAGGAGAACATCAACACAGCAAACAGGAGTTGTGAGTCCAGGAGAATCCCCAGATTATGCACAGGGTCTGTTTGGGGCAGTGCCACCCCATCCAAGACCAAAGATGGCAATTCTCCATGGGCCAAAGAACCCCAAACCCAGAGTCACTGAGTTTTGCCAGGGTTCAGCTTCAACCTGTTGCTCCCGATCTATGATCTTTCTTATATGTGCAAATAAGTTCTCATCTTGCTAAATCCATCAGATACTATCATCTGCTAAAATACAAATCCTGCAATATATTCTGCACACATATACACACATCTTGTAGACTAATACAATTTCTTAGCAGGCTATGCGCAATTACAGTTTATCTGATCCACCACCTGTAACATGGATTCCTAGAGTTCTAAAGTTGAAAGGAGTCATTTAAGCCATCAAATTTAATGCCATCAATCCAAATTACAGTTTCTTCTGTTTGAGGATATTCAATGATGTGGAGTTGACCTCTAAGCTCCATGATTGGTTCTCTATCGAACCACTCTGACCAATAAGATTTCCCCCCTAATATTCAGCTAGAAACTTCTTCTTGCCTAGTTCAGGCCATTAGTCTATCTCCTGCAGTCTGGGATGTTAGAGAACAGCCTTGACCTTCTTCAATGGGGCATCTTTTCAAGTACCGGAAAGTTGTGTCAGATGCAACTGTAACATAACTTCTCATACCCTTGATGCGTCACTGAAACTTACTTTTTACACTTGATTATCTTTCTCTTCCTCGTATTATTTTTCCATTCCATCCACTAGCAACCTTTTGCTAAAGATGCAAATATTAAAGTATGAATGTTGTTTATTTCAACTGAGTTCCTTAATAATGCAAATTTCGATATTTAAACTAGAACACTGAATACTACCTGGGGGGAGCAGAGCAGAAGGGGGGGAGGGAAGAATAGAAAGGTAATGAAAAGAATGCCATTTTTCATTCTGCAGTGAGATCATCTGGAATTTATTTGCCTATTTGGCTTAAAGAATTTTGTTCCTTTTTGTATTCTCTCTCTCTCTCCCCCCTCCCCCCTCTCTCTCTCCCTCCCTCCCTCCCTCCTTCTCTCTCTCTCTCTAAGTGTGTGTGTGTAAATTTCCGTATAACTCTTTTTGCTCAAAACTACAGGTTTTTCTTCTTTTCAAGTAAAGACCCATGACCTGAGGCCTTAACATTATATTTCTCTCTGATGGATCAAATTATGTAACTGAATTGCGGGCATTCATTTAACTTCAAGGTCTTGGGAAATTAATAACTTTTGCTTTTCCTGCTCAAATTAACAAAGTTCCTGAAGATCTGCATTATTTTGGATGCTTTGGGCATAAACTTAATTATTCCCGTATGAGTGACTTAATCCCTTTACCATGTATTCAATTTACACTTACAATTAGTGCATGGGTTGGTTGCACGGAAGGCATATTTAACCTTTTCCGAATTAGAAGCAACATAGTAATAGCTGGAATGAAAAGCAAGGAAGAGCAATAGGTATTCAGAAATTGTAGTTAGTATGCACTGATCATGCACAATGTACAGGATATCTTTGCAGGAAAAATACTGTTGCTGATGTTTCCAGATTTTTTTTTCCAAGGATGGATAGAAAAAGTAGCAATGTTCTCCATCAAGTCTCATCCAATTTCTTTTTTAAAATACTTTAAATGGAGTATATAAATTCTTATAATTCTTCTTCTTCTTTACTTCCTCTTTTACCACTTTGGATGTTGAGGGAGATACAAAGTTCTAATTCGTGCACTTCTGGTGGCCTCAACCATTGTTATTTGATGGTGTTGTGGCATGCCTTTGATGTTCTCTCTCCATCTTCTTCTGGGTCAGCCTCCTGTCCTTTGGCCTTCTCAAGAGCAACAAAGATGATTAGGGGACTGAAGGCTAAAACATATAATGAATGGTTGCTGCAATTGGGTATGTCTAGTTTGATGAAAAGAAGGACTAGAGGTGACATGATAGCAGCGTTCTAATATCTTAGGGGCTGCCACAAACAAGAGGGAGTCAAGTTATTCTCCAAAGCACCTGAAGGCAGGACAAGAAACAATGGATGGAAACCAGTGGTGGGATTCAAATAATTTAACAACCGATTCTCTGCCCTAATGATTTCTTCCAACAACTAGTTCACCAAACTGCTCAGAAAGTTAACAACCGGTTCTCCCGAAGTGGTGCGAACTGGCTGAATCCCACCACTGATGGAAACTAATCAAAGAGAGAAGTAACTTAGAACTAAGGAGAAATTTCCTGACAGTTAGAACAATTAATCAATGGAACAACTTCCCTCCAGAAGTTGTGAATGCTCCAACACTGGAAGTTTTTAAGAAGAGGTTGGACAACAATTTGTCTAAAATGGTATAGGGTTTCCTTCCTGAGCAGCGGATTGGACTAGAAGACCTCCAAGGTCCCTTCCAACTCTGTTATTCTAAATTCTAAATTCTAGAATCCCAAGACATTCTCTCCAGTTGAGAAAACCACTTAACTTGCTGTTTTTGTATGTATTTTAAGATTGGTTCTATTCCAATTCTTTCTCTTATGATCTCATTTTTTTAAAAAAATTATCTCATGAGTAATGGGCGATATTCTTGAACTTACTGGTTTTCAAGCTATCTATGATTTTTTTCCCAAGCAGTCTGATTGGTTCTAAGACTCTAGGCACACTTAAATAAGAAGGATTTTTTCCTCTCCTTTTTGTCTAGCAAGAGGGACCCATTTATATACCAAGAGTGCTGCTTGGGCATGGCACTCAACTCATAGTTGCGTCTTAATTTATTTATGCCACTCAGGAGCCTGAGTGGCGTAGGAGGCTAATGCCTCCTACAAGGCAGCATTTAACATCCAGCTGCCTGCAATTACTGTAAGTT